>OZ022423.1:307863-830994 GCA_963989365.1 Rhimphoctona megacephalus
TGAATGCATGGCGAAATTTCTCGACCTTTTGCGAATGGCTAAAGCACAGAAAGAAATATATTGGCATTAATGAATTTGAGTGGCATTCTTGAACAGTGAAAATATGATAAAATGTATTTATTCATTTTCGAATTCGAAATCAATCGATATGGTAGAGAACTGCCACAGTGGATGGTCGGTACATGAATAAACGTATTCGCTGCTGCGATTGCCGTCGGGTACGGGCGATTCGATTGGAAAAGTACAGCCACTGTAGAAAATGGAGATGTGGAAAGTTCGAACTGTTACGAGTTCGAGTAAGCGCTAGGGGCAGATGACACGATTGTTTGTTTGGACAAGGGGCATTTGCTACAGTTGGAGAGCTTATACGATGGCAAGCCACTCGGAGAGTGATGAAAAGTGGGGGGAACGCGAGCGGCGGGGAAATGCCGAGTCGCTACGAATCCGAGTTAAGGCTAGGGGCAGATGACACGGTTGGAGAGTTTATACGATGGTAGGTCCCGCTCAGAGTCTCGGAAAGTGGGGATACGCGAGCATCGGAAAACGTCGAATTGCTACGAGTTCGAGTTCGCGCTGGGGGCAGATGGCACGGTTGGGCGTTTTGAACAGGGAGCACTTGCTATAGTGAGAGAGTTTGTACGATGGTAGGTTCCGCGCAGAGTCTCGGATAGTGGGGATATGCGAGCGTCGGGGAAATGTCGAACTGCTACGAATTCGAGTTAGCGCTGGGGGCAGATGACACGGTTGGGCGCTTGGCACTAGGGGCACTTTCTACGGCTGGGGAGTTGGACGATTGGTGAGCTACACGGGGCAGATGACACGGTGGGTAGTAGCTCCGTGTCGACCTGACACCTTGCCATTCGTTCAGTACTGGAGATTTTTCATTAACGGGACAGACCTAGTTAGAATTTTCGAAAAATCGATTTTTTTTATTTCATTTTCAAAAAGTAGAATCTCTTACGAACATTTTCCGCCCAGGTAAATGTAAATCGGACCATTATTCGCCGAAATACAAGACTTTGTAGCACGTCGTGTCTGAGCCATGCAAACCGTACTCAAAACTTTAAATGCGTTTTTCTCGAAACCATGTTTTGAAGTCGGTGATCACTGTAGCTCGAGAACGGCTTTACCGATCGGGTTGAAATTTATATCACTTCTTCTATACATGGTAGTCCTCCATATGAACGAAGGATTTTTTTTTTGGATAATTATTTTTATTTTTAATAGCAAAAAATGGAACTGATATTTTGGTCAAAAAAACACTTTTGACTTTTAACGGCCGCCATTTTATGAAAAAAGGAAATTTTTCAAAACCCTTCGTTCAACCGGAGCATTATATCATTAACTAAAAATCCCCTCCGTTTTTTTTGTTTCAGATGAGCCGTTGCAGCGTGAGCTTGATCACCGCAAACCGTGTTTTTTTTTGCAGCGTCCTCGGCAATTGACGGTCACCAGCTTATTTCGATATGTATTGCGTTGAAAAAATTGCAACATATACATTACATATGTATCTTTTAAACGGAAGAACTTTGTTGTGAATTATTTTATCGTTTGACCAAAAAAAAATCGGAAAAAAGGCCTTTTTTTGACGTTCCAACTAGGTCTGTCCCGTTAATGAAGTCGCGTATAATGAAATATTCATGACTTTTCTCTGACCAATTCCTAATTCGTTCAATACTGGAGACTTTTCTTCGATCGAGTCACGAATATTCGTGTATTCGGGACTTTCCTCTGGTATATTCCCAATTCCTCTAGTACTTGAGACTTTTCTTCGATCAAGTCGCGAATATTCGAATATTCAGGACTTTTTTCTGGTATATTCCCAATTCCTCTAGTACTTGCGTCTTTTCTTCTATCAAGTCACGAATCACCGAATATTCGGGACTTTTCTCTGGTATATGCCCAATTCCTCTAGTACTTGAGACTTTTCTTCTATCAAGTCACGAATCACCAAATATTTGGGACTTTTCTCTGGTATATTTCCTATCCTCTAGTACTTGAGACTTTTCATGAATGAAGTCTCGAATAATCGAATATTCGGACTTTCCTCTGACAAATTCCTAATTCCTTTAGTACTTGAGACTGTTCCTCAATCAAGTCCCGAATAATTGAATATTCGAGACTTTTCGGTCATCAATTCTTCATTCCTTTAGTATTTGATAATATTAATCGAAATCAGTCCTGAAAATACCAGTCATGCCGACCTCTGCACTCCGTTGTAGAGTTAAATGTCGAAAATAAAAATTACAGGCTTAACAATAATAAAAAATACATATTTGTTCATGCACTGTTAGAAAGATGATTGAAATGAATTGCACTTTATTATTTTTGCATTATCACTTCCTTATTATAATAAAAGTCACTGTAACCAAAAGTCGATCGAAACTAACCGCGATCTTTATAACCTCATAACTGTTCAACAATATAGGACGGCTTTCGGTTAGCTGTCATATCCAACGATCGATTGGATATTACCAGAGTTTTACCAATATCACTAGTATTACTAGACAGCGACTGCGAAAAAGACAGTTGCGCATCAAAATGTGTGCGAAAAAATGCTCAATTTTTTGGCACAACGAAAAAAGAAACATTAATATTTTTAACACTATTGAAGCTACAAGGTTTTAATTAATCGCGATCGAAAGAGAAAAAAAAATAAAAAATACGTGAATTTAAATGATCCTCAAAAATGCTGTAATTTAGTTTATATTAAAGAAACAATTTTTGAGAACAAGTAGAATCACGGTCTTTTTGGTAAAAGTGTGTTGTGCGACTCGCTTCGTAAATGTACTTGTCTCGAGTCGCTACCGCGACTCTTACTCCTTTTCACTCATTCCCTGATAGGATTTATATACGGTTTTACGGTCGATCCTCCCTACATTCTACCCAATATCAAAAGACAAGGATACCATCCCAGCGTAAATGCTTGATTGTCTTGACCCAAAAGCAAATTCAATATCGTCCTCTTTAATTCCGATAAGTTCACGTGGACATAACAGATTGCTTGAAAATGATCATGTACCAACATGCAAGTCCAGCTTCTCATTTGGGTGAATTTTCTGAATGTCCCGGCAATTCCATACTTGAAGAATTTTGGCAGAATTCGTTCAATAGCAACTTTATGGGTGAGCTTGTATTCCATATTTAGCATATACGGATACATTTAACAAAGAAGTCATGAATAATGAAGCTTTCATCGAATGTTTCGCAAAAAATTATACATTTATCGAGCAAGATACTACTCAAGCTTTGACCTGAAACAATGTCCAGACATCCATTCACATTGCTACGATCCATACCAAGTTTAATGTTGAACTCGTGCATCACAGTATTGTCGTCTTATCGTACAATCTTCATCATGACGTTGCCGCTGTATACAACCGTCAGAAATTGATAATCGATTTTATAAAACAGAACTACTGCAAAATTAAAAATATTATCTACTTCACTGACGGTGGACCGCAGCACTATACGAACATATTCCAATTTGCAAACTTGCTGAAATACGAAGCAGACTTTGGAATTACAGCTGAGTGGCACTATCACGCAATTGCACATGGTAAAGGCCCTTGTGATGGTATCGGCGGGAATCTTAAAAGGCTTGCTGCTTGTGCAGGTTTGCGGCGATCATCAGTAGCTGAACCAATTTTAAACGTAGAACTACTATACGAATGGGCAAAAATGAATCTTCCACTCACGAATATATTTTTCATTCCATAAGAAACACACGAAGCAACGAAATTGTAGTTGAAACCTCGTTTTGATACTGCAAAATTAATTCCAGAATCGAAGCCATATTACAGCTTCATACCGAATCAATACGGTCAATTCATTTGAAGGAAGTATTTCTTATTAACGGTGGTGTCACAATATCCGAAGAAATGAAAAATTTCAAACTAAGATTAGCATTATGCAAAATGGAGAGAAAAGGATGAAGAAAATAAAACAGAAATTTAAAAAATGAAAAAAAAACAAAGAAGTAATGCAGAATTCACATACTTTTGACAGTCTCAACGATGTAAAGAGCTATTTTTTGCATCTATTCATTTATCCATCCATCTATCTAATCATGAGTCCATTATGACTAGATAGAAACAGTTTATTGGGACAACTCCACAAAACATTGTGTATATATGGGTTTGCCATCACATCAATTTTTTCGTAGCTTGAAGTCAGGAAAAAGAAAATCCTCCGAAGTTTTGAGTTTTCTTGAAACGGTCCCTCTCAACAAAAAATGGCTATTTCTTAGTTTTGTCAAAAATGATATGAAAATCAGTCTGGACCATTAGGGAAGTCATTCTGTTAAAAAGTACGGGTAAAAACCTAAATTTTATGTCCCGAAATTTTTAGTGTTTAATGTTTCGTTTCTAATACACCGCGAATGGAAAAAAAGAAAAAATAGAAATTATGGGTAAAATTGAGCAATTAAAAATCTGTAATAATTTGTAGACATTTCCGAAACTTGAAATAACAAAACAAAAATGTATGAAGCTGTTTTGAAAATGCACAAAATTGGGATGGCCCACTTGATATTGAATGCCCCATATATTTTAGCTATTTCAAAAGTATTTATAGTTCAGAGATGATTGGCAATAAACATGCATGAATGCATGTTATGTTACATTAAGAAGCAAAGCACTGCAAATATTATAAATAAGTTGAAACTTCTTTCGTTAGATTAGTAGCCAGGGAAACGTTGTTATCAACACATTTATTAAATAAAATATACAGATGATCAGAACGTGTTGCTTTGTTTTCTGAGAAAAATCTGTATACGTTTGTCTCTTACAACAAAATATAAAACATAAAATTACCTATATTTAACAACATGACATAATAAATGTACAACTCAAGTAAAAAAGTTCACGATCGTGTTGATTTATATCTTGTCAGTTTTAAATTCACTGAGTTCAAGCCTTTCATTAATAATGCAATATCTTCTATAGATGCTTCACGCACGTCATCACCAGATAATGCTACGATGTGATCACCTCGAATAATGTTGCCGTTTTCCGCTGCACTGCTCCCTGCAATCTAAAACGAGAATCCTCATGTATTGAAGTCATTTGTTTCTCGGGACTACAATGACGAAAAAATGCAACAATAATCAACAATGACGTAACAAAAATTACTGACAAAACTGGTGATCGCAGAATTGTGATAGTGAGCTGAAATCATAAAGGATGGAAATTCATCAAGTTCTGCGATCGACACTTTATTTCAATTAACTTTTATTTGTGGAAACGTTAATTTTTATTGCATTTTTATCGGTTCAAATTTTAATCAACAAATTTAATTTGTATCACTGCAATTTTATTAATTTGACAATAATATTGACGTAATAACCGCACATGTATTTTAGCCATCAATTTAAGCGGTCGTAACAATTAAATCATTTTGTTGAATTGGTTCAGTTGCACCAACATGCTTCGACGTCGTAACTGAATACAGATGTCGAAAGAACTAAATCGAGATCCAGTTAATAGAACATATGGTTAAGCAAACAAACTTTTAAAAACATCTCATTTTTTCCGCCCAACTAAACTTTTGGTTGCAGGAACTGAATCGCTGCTTGAAGATATGAGTTATTTCAAGAAACTATGTTTAGCTGCTTGAACATGCATTGTCGTAATCGGAATTAATAGAATGTTTTATGCAAACAAGCTATTAATTCTGTTAGCTGAACCATATATTTTGATTAACTGAGGCATGAACTGAAGTTGAGATGTATTTCGATAAGTAATCTGTCCTTCCTCCAACTAAATATTGCTTGAGAGAACTATTATGAAAACGTTGTAGTAGGTTCTCGGTCTGACCACTACGTAGCGCAGAACGCCAAGGCTTTTCTAATATGCGCACTGGTCTTTGAATGAGCGTAAAATGCGATAGCCAATTGAAATGGATGTCCAATAACTCTTATAATCAACTAATTTTTCATAACAATCGATGAAAAGTTAGTTGAATACAATAAATACGAGGACTTCCGTTTCCGGTTTGAGAGGAGCGTGACGTGTGTGAAGAGTGGAAGTGAAAAAAGGCGGAAAAAATGTGAAAAGGTGAGAAAGTTTGCGAACGAGGAGGGATAAAAACAAAGGAGTGTACAGGTAGAATGTGAAAGGAAAGAGAAAATGAAACAAGGAAAGTGGTGAGGAGTTGCATTGGTAGTACTATGGCGCCCCCTACTCTCATTCCCACTCCTCCCATCAGTTTACCCATTCCATGCTATTTTGTCAGTGGCGTTTGAGGGTAACTTGGCGGTATGGGAAGGGGAGAGGATGAGCGGAACATCGTAGTGGTACCGAAACCTATTTTTTCATAATTATTTTTGTTTCACTTTTTTTCTATGATGATGCTGCGGAGCGTCGTAATGGTACCGATACTCATATTACATTACTATTTTTTTTACCATTCAATTTTTTCGACGACGATGCTGATGATGTCGATGTAGTGAGGGTCGATGTACTACTAAACAAGCAATGCTGTCGATATCAATGTTGAGAAAATCGACGACTGACGAAACCAATGATGGTTTTGAAAACTATAAATGAACTATCTGTGCCCGCGGCTTCACTTGTATTATTATCACAAATTGTGAACTCATGAGGAAATGTACTTTAGTGTCCCTCTGCGATTTCGATAAATTTTTTATATATTGTGACCCATCGAAAAATAAGAAACATTTTTTTATCGACCCATAAGGGATTTTAAGGGGTGAAATCAATCCTCAAAGATGGGCATGTTTAACAGCTGATATTTTGTTTCATATAGAAGTCGTCAAACAATCGAAATCAGACCAATTCAAAAATGTTCCTCACGTCAAATAATCAATTTAACATTGTGGCGAAGTACGTCGTTTTGTGGAAAGCAAAAATACCGTATTCGCACACAAATAATAGATGACTTAGAACGCGCTTGATTACTTCGCGTTTGCGCAACTTCGAGAGGTAAGGGACCGTCACTGATACAACGCATGCAGATACCATTACGATATATTTAACATTTCCCTAATTTGATGAGATTGATCAAGACTTCCAAACTTACTCAAGCTTGTCTCCCGCTTAACTCCTTGGGCAGTTTCCTCGCGCTTTTCCCTTCCTTCTCTCTGACATATTTTCGTATAAGACTTGGGATTCTACAACATGCGGTGTGTCGTGAGGACGAAGTATTTCGGCGCAAGGTTCCCAAATCTTCTGAGTCTTCTAGTCTCGTTCTTCTGTACGAGACAACCCTCGTAGATAGATAAATATAACAAGATAGGTACATGTGCGCCGTCCAATTAAATACAATTTTTTGTCAATTAAAAGCCTCTTCAACTCTACTGTGTCGTATGATAGTCTCACTCACACTGTCTTCAGTTCAATCCATTTGCATAGATCTCGCGTCAGGGGAAGTTTGGTAATCGATAAGTGGGTTGGTCGAAGTGCGCGGAATTCCTGTGCCCTACGCTTGGGTTGAGCGCTCTGTGGTGTATCGCTAATTCTACTCGCGCGTAAAATAGCACGTATCTCAAAATGCGAAATCCTCGCGTGTACATGAAAATAAATTACAAAATTTCATAGGCATTATTAGAGTTTGCAAGTGCCTGACCAAGACCATTCACTGTTCGCTACGCGAAATAGATGGCATGCACCAAAGTTAAATGGAAAAGAAGTAGCGGAACGCCACATACCCTCCTCCTAAACTGTTTCGCGCCAATCTACAGCGTTGTTTGTGTACGCCTTGTACATGGGGCCTAATTTGGTGCCCGCATGAACAGTGATGGTGTGGTGAGACGTGCTGCCGAAAGTGTATTGAGTGAAATTGAAGAAGATATTGAAACGCAAAACACTCTCTCACCACTTTTCTTTAAATACACATACATTTTCGCCACTTTTCTTGTCGTTTTGACGACACTTATGGCACGCACATTATTTACATCGGTGGCCATCTTGAACTGTAACACGAACAGAGCTGCACTTACGTGATGCGCACGTCGCTCACTAGCGTCGCCTCCTATCGGGAAAAACCGAAACTAATTTTACGAATATGCGTTTCTTTATTTTTATCACGATAATTCATTGCTTATTATAAAAAAATGAATAATTAGAAGTGAGATAAGATGACATTGCGAATAAATATGCAAACAGGGATACAAAATTCTCTACTAGATCAAGAGACTCGGTAGAGTCTCGGGACAAGTACATTTGACAGCTCTGTCGTCTGCTGGCCCGAGGCTCGCCAGAGTATATTATCTCTGAATAAAGTAAATTTCGGTGATGGGGGTAAAAACTGAAAGCCATTTTCTCAAATTACGAAGCTCAGGAGACAGATGATGATATGAAAATTGAACTGGAGACTAATTAAGAAAAAATATTTCGATTGAGCTTTAAATCAGCACGATTGATGCCGTATTTGCTAAGAAAAAACTTTGCACAGACTCAAAATTATGCAAAAATTCCAACACATCGAAGAATTTGACGTGACTGTATATGTCACAATGAAAGGCCTCAGCGTGCCTATCGAGATTCTGATTGGTCACGAGTGTGATCATTTCCCTGTGTTCTGATTGGTCACGAGTGTGATCATTTCCCTGTGTTCCGATTGGTTCCGATACGGTCAAAAGCTTAAGGGGACCGTATGGTCTAGAGCACGAAAATTTCACCTATTTTCACGATTTTTTTTTTGCCATAAAAAATTTAAAAATCGATGTTCTAACTTTTCGGGTTTATTACTACCTTTATTAAGTATACAAAAAATTTTTTTTTTTATTTAAAAAACAGTGTTTATTATCATATAATTGGCATTGAAGACGACCCTCTCGAAAAATCCGACCCGGACGGTGAAGATCGATCCGAGACTTCTACTCATCTGAAACACAAAATTCAAGAAGATTCTTAATCAGAAAGAGTGCAGTTATGGTCGGGACTAGAACAAATCGAAAAAATTAAAAATTGACAAAATGGCGCGCTTTTGAAAAAAAATTCGTAAAATCGGGTTTTTTTTTCACTAGTTTTTTAGTATAAACAATAAGAAATTATTTAAATAAAATTATGATTGTAGTTCCGACGATAGCCATACATGTTGTGAACAACATATCCAAATTTCAAGTGATTCGGTTGAATAGTTTTTTTGTTTTCACCTGCGCAGTGCCGAAAAAAGTCGTTTCGAGATAAATGAGTTTAAAGTTTGAGGTACAGATATTTTCAAAAATTGAGCAAATTTTGAATACTTACAGTTAATCCGCGATTCCGGCACCATATAGGATTCCTTCAGAACGTTCATAATTCAAGATTTCCTCACTCCTTTCATTTCTTCGAGCTGTCCGAGCCTCTTTGGAGTTGTCCGTGCTCCTACGGTTGGCGCTCGATACTCGCAGCTCGTCTCGGTTTTGCGCTAGTTGCTCCGCTTGTGGCCCGATTGTTATGCCCATGGTCTCCATTATTTTCAATAGGGATGCAAATCCTTCATTGAATATGCAAGCGGAAATGTGAGTGGCAATATCAATGATTTTTTTTCCGGCAAACAGATGTTTCGGCGCAAGGTGCCACACGCAAGCATTGAAACTTTCGTTATTGTTCTGCGTATTACTGCCAATACACCTTTCCAATAAAGTCTCTGCTGTCAATTCTTCATAAATTGGTTTTAATATCTCTTGTGCTTCATCGCACAGAGCAGGTGGGTGCTCGTAGGTGTCTAAAGTACCTGCAGCCTCACTTTGACGCCACTTGCACCACGATTCGGAACCTGGAGGACAGTACGAGTGTTGCGGATTTTCATCTGTTGAAATTTTGTGATAATATGCTGTCCATATTTCACTTCTCATCCCTTCAGTCGAATCTGAATTACGTCTAATTGCTAGACCGTAATAAGTTGACAGCTCTTGCAATAATTTATTCGTCAATTGTTGACGCTTCGGTGTTTTATTTATCGATTTCCGCTGTGTCTTTTTTCCCTCTTCTTTTTCTGTCAATTTCTTTGTTGCTTTCTTTATTTGTGCATGTTTTTTTTTCGCATCAACAGCACGTTTGTACAAACGTTTTTTAACATGCAAAACACATTCTTTTTTGCAAACTAAAAAATCATCCCCGTAAGGCTTTGTGTCCAATAAGGCTTTGAACGTTTTCGTGTCGCCGTCTCCGATATAGTTCGCGTATTTTACGTTGTACAACTCTTCCGATCTCTTGAACATTTCCACGATGCCGTCTACCTCCATTTTGCCAGCACTTCCGGTATGATTTGCGTCACAGTGATCTTCATGCTCTCGATACCACGCTTCATATTCAATCGTATCCTCTTGGCCTTTCCATTGAGAGCAGGCTTGACATATACTGCATTTGACGACAACATCTAAAATTTTATTACTGTATTTCCCTATTAACGAGGCAATACCGAGAAGCGATGAGAATCCACGTTTCGCCCACGATCCATCACCAGACACAGAAAGTTCATCCGCGGGACGCCCAGCTTTTACATTCAACTCGACTTCTTCTTTCAATGCTCTTTGGAAAACAATTTTCGCGACGGCTTCAGCTGCAATTTTTATATTGTCCACGATGCCGTAATATGTACTCTTACAAATTCCTTGTCCAAGATCCATGAGACCGCAGAAATTTTTCAAGCCTTCAAATCCTACTCCAAGCATTCTCAGGGCGAGAACAAGTCGACGGTTGATTTCAAATGCCTTATCAATTAACGGCGAAGACAAAATAAAAGTTTCTTTACACTCACACTTCACAGAGAGTTTGAATCCTAGATCACGTTGTCCGTTTTTGCTAAAAGTGACCGCACCGTTACAATCTTTACACTTCAACAACTGTTGCAACGTTAAAAATATCATGCTGAATTCGATGATGCAATAATTGAAAGTAGGATTAACGTTTACTTCCAATTCCTCATTGCCTTTTAATTTTTTCGCAGACGTGCTCGTAAAATCAGTAGTATTTTCGATAGTGAATCGATTGCCCTTGAAATATCTTTTGCGACCTACAGAAGATGGTCGTCTAGAAGAGTCACGGCCTTGCTTTCTATCCATATTTTCTGATATTTTATTTCAAAATTTTCGATGTTGGTTCGTCAAAACGTAACGTTGTACTGATCAAGTCAGGGGAAAGCGAAATGACCGTTTCCCTCACAAATGTTCGACAATAGGTATATTTCGGGGAAGGGAAAAGTATATATAGGTATATAGTATGTACTATATACAGGTATATATTTTCGGAGAAGGATTGGGACAGCTGCTGCGCTCCGATTAGGTTACCGGTTAGCGCTAGACCCGTTAGGAGCGCGCGGACCGCTCTCTACCTGCGTTATGGGCTGTAGAAGCTGTAATATTGAGAATTTCCGCATGAAAATTTCACAGTATATTCTTGAGATACTATACTTTCGACATATCGAAAAAAAAAAAAATCGATTTTTTCAAATTTCTAGACCATACGGTCCCCTTTAGCCACGGCGCAGACAATGTTGTTTCATTAGGTCATATAAGTAAATACTATTTGGCAACATTGGTCGCGCCATAGCCAAAACAAAAGTAGCTACTCGACTTAGGAGATCCCAGAAGCAATGCACCAACTGCATGCACTACGTTGCCGGTACGTTCATATTGATATCTTCTCAGTCACCAAAGAAATACTTGTCCTAATACTGATATCATAAATTTTACTGCTGCACGTAACTTAGATTTCGACCTTTTTTCATTTTTTTCTAGACTATTGATACTTCTTACACACCAATTATAAGAGGTATTATTCTCATCTTGAGAACGCCGATTTTTTAATGTTTTGATTCTTGTTTTGTTCTGTGGAAATAAATTCAAAGTAACATTTAATGTGAAGTCTAGTTTTTTGGCCGGATATTTCGTGATCTATATAGTTGGTTTCTCTCCGGGATATGAATAAAATTAGTAAACATTAAAAAAAAAAATTTAAGTGGGACTTTGGATTTTTTGTGATGTCATAGGGAAACGAGGGACCACCAATGTACTTTTCCAGTTTTTTTCCCCCGGGAGGGGATTTTTGCTATTTTATCTGTTTTTGTAAGGTAATTATTTTTTTTTATGCACAAATTGATCATTTACTTGTAGACTCTGTTTTTTACCGGACACTCACGATGGGCATTGTTGCTTTTTTTCTTGGCATCTCGATAAAATATGTGAAGTTTTTAATTTCTATTTGTCATTTGGAGTATAGTTATTTTATCGAAACAATCTTCTTTTTCCTGTCTCGAACTTGCCAATTTTTTAAATATTTTGTACTTTTTTGGGTAGTTTTTTTCTGTGAAAACAAATGGAAACAGGGGTCAACAAATGTACTTGTGCAAGGTTTTTTCCCCGAGGAGGGGATTTTTGGCCAGGATAATTTTATTTGTACGTAACGAGTCGATCAACCACGTCTGCGCATGCGCAGAGCGATAGTACTAGAGAATTGACGAATCAGAAAGAGTTTTCAATTATTTTTTTTCAATTATTAATAACTTTTGGAAAATACTCTTTTTATTGTTAAAAATGGAAATAATCGATTAATACAATTCAAAGAAAAATAAGAAAATATAAAATTTTATAAAATAATGTAGAAATGAGAAGTTAATTATTCTCGCACATGCGCGATGTGAACTGGCCTTGAGCCGAGCCAATCGGGCTTGGCATGGCAACAAGGAGGGTCAATAAGAGAATTTAGAGGCCAGACTTTGGTTCGAGATTATTTTGCGGAGCAACCGATGCTCGATTTATTAATAGACTATGTTATAATTAATATTCCTTTGTTTCGAACAGTATAAAAGACCGTGCTCAGAAGCATCGGCAGCGCATTCCTAGCTCACTCTCAGCTCATACCTGACTCTGAAAAGAGACTAGTAAGCTAGCTCACTATCAGCATCTCTGGCTTATTCTGGTTAGAAACATTTGGCTTTCAGTATTAAAATATTCTCAGGTTCCATAACCAGCTGAAACACCTATCCTACATTTTCCTATACACTGGTGACGGGGTAGTTCGGCGTCGTTCTATCCCTATCTGGGTGTATACCCAATAATTTTATTTCCTCCAAATTTATCCTTTTCAGGTGACGGAGTCGTTCGGGTTCGTTCGATTCCTGCAGCCGGTTTAGGATAAATTACCGATTGGTGACGGGGTAGTTCGATTTCGTTCTATCCCTGAAGCCAATTACCTATCTTTTAAGGGGTACTGGTGACGGAGTTGTTCGGGTTCATTCAATTCCTGCAGCTGGTATTCCTAAACCTCCTATCAAATTCATAATTCATTTACCTGAAGTTTATGGCTGGCTGGAATTTGAGATTATTAAATTATTAAATGGAATAATTGAAATTTGAATTTACTATTTTGAGAAATAACCAGAATAAGACACTAGGGCATTCTTTCTGAATAGTAGAATTCAATAAATAATTTTCATCGTCCAAAAAATTTCGATTATTGTAAGATTATATCGAGTCATGAAAAAAATTATTATCATTGTATCGAATCATTATAAATTTTATTTGATTATTTTGGACAATTAATCAGAAAAGTTCACAATTTTTATTATTATTTTTGAGCGATAAATCGATTATTTCTTCATTGTATTGTAAAGAAAGACACCGCACCGCAAATAGTTGATAAAATTATAATAAAAAAACCAAATATCATGGTTTCTGTGAAAAGAAAAGAATCGAGAAATCAATAATAGAAAAGAACACGCGAAATAAATAAACATTGTCTTTATTTGAACAAAATTGTTATACAAACAAAAATCATCTTTGTGTTTTCAGTAGTGAAGCTATGCTGGCTCCCCCCCATGTAGGAATCTACCTTACCGACCGTCGGCAATGCAGATTTGCCACTAAACCCAAACAACCAAACCCAAACAAACCCAAACGGTCGGTAATGCAGATTTCCACTAAACCCAACCAAATCTACCTTACCGACCGTCGGTGATATATATTTCCCACTAAACCCAAACAAACCCAAACAAACCCAAACCCAAACAAACCCAAACAAACCCAAACGTGCGGGGATTCAAAGTGCGCGCCTCAGGATGGTTAGATATCAAGATAGCCAACTGTAAGGATAGTCGACTATCAGGATAGCCATCTATCAGGATAGCCAACAGCGGAGATGCTCAGGCGGGAGATTCGAACGCTATGGCGGGAAATTCAAACGCTACAGTTGCAGTTTTCCCACTTAACCCAAACGTGCGGGGATTCAAAGTGCGCGCCTCAGGATGGTTAGATATCAGGATAGTCGACTATCGGAATAGCCAACAGCGGAGACGCTCAGGCGGGAGATTCGAACGCTATGGCGGGAGATTCAAACGTTCCAGTTGGGAACGCGTGGGATAGCCGACTCAGCTAAGAGCTTCTACTTTACCGACTGAACCCAGCGTAGAATCCTTATTGATAGCGGAGACTCATCCTCGGAATAGTTAACTATTGGAATAGTTGAAGTTAACTATTGGAATAGTTGAAGTTAACTATCGGGATAGTTGAAGTTAGCTTTCGGAATAGTTGAAGTTAACTATCGGGATAGTTGAAATTAACTATCGGGATAGTTGAAGTTAACTATTGGAATAGTTGAAGTTAACTATTGGGATAGTTGAAGTCAATGATTGGGATACACGGTTAATTATAACGGATTTTTATTAACATTCTGTGTGATTTTTTTTTTTACATTCTGAGTGATTTTTATTTACAATGTTTACATTCTCTCTTGAGTGGCGCGAATAATTTTCCCGTTGCGTGCTCTCGGCATCGCCGACACTCGGCAACTTCAGGGTCATTTCTCAGGGACTCGGGTAATTTATCGCAGGCGGCGTCTACGCTGTACGCAGCGAAGGTAATGACGAATTCCTTCGGCAGCTGAGCGATGTCGGTGGGTTCCATGGCTGAGAGAAGTCCACCGTGATGATGGTACAGCTTCAACGACCTTCCCACAGACGGGAAGGTCTTGCGAAGAAAGTTCCGCAACAGCAGGACGTTTCGAAGCGCGCAATGGGGCGAATCGTGGTGCGGGCAGTATGTCGTCTGCTTGTTCGGTGTCCTGAGCGACGGGCACGCCACCACATCACGCGCATCGAACCCGAATCCTTTCAGCCACTGCTGCTTCTGTTCACGTAGATGGCGCTCGCGTCGTGTAGAACCGATCGAAGCACGTCCCCCCACCTCGTTGTAGGGTACGTCACCAGCGCTCCAGCACAGACGATGATAGTTGCGTTCGAGCCAGAGATTCACGCTCTTGTACGTTGCTGGAAGCTCGTTCCACGGTATCGGCGGTTGGAACAGGAAGACCAGCGGCTGATCGTCCGAATTAAGCGGAGTTCTTTCACTACAAACTCGTTGTTGTCGCGATGGAAGCCTCGTGTGTCCGCCACGTACTCCATCGCGATTGACGAACGCGCCGCTCGCGGACTTTATAGGCGGATTTTGTATCCCCTCCGTAGCTCACCCCCCCCCCCCCCCCACTCTCCAGGAATCCCCACTCTACAGACATCCCCACTTATGGGATTGCAGTCGACAAATCGACCATGCAAGATCAGACTCGTAGTTCCCGCGGTGAAAGTTGATTCGGCCCCGAGTTCGATACGAACGTCGACCGGTGCCTGCTTGAGCGCATCGTTCTGTCTCGAGCAGAAAGCAATGTCACGAAACCTATTGCGGTGACACAAACCTAACCGCGGAAAATGCGGTAACCAAACCCAACGGCGGGAAATTCAAATGCCGTGGCATAAACCCAATGGCGGGAAATGTGGTGACACAAACCCAGCGGCGGGAAATACGGTGACACAAACCCAATGGCGGGAAATTCAAATGTGGTGGCATAAACCCAATGGCTGAAATTCAAACCCAACGGCGGGAAATTCAACAGCAGTGGCACAAACCCATTAGCGAGAAATTCAAACCCACCGACAGGAAATGTGGTGACACAACCAACCCCCACGGCTGGAAATTCAAATGCCGTGGCATAAACCCAATGTCGGGAAATGTGGTGACACAAACCCAGCGGCGGGAAATACGGTGACACAAACCCAATGGCGGGAAATTAAAATGTGGTGGCATAAACCCAATGGCTGAAATTCAAACCCAACGGCGGGAAATTCAATAGCAGTGGCACAAACCCATTAGCGAGAAATTCAAACCCACCGACGGGAAATGTGGTGACACAACCAACCCCCACGGCTGGAAATTCAAATGCTGTGGCATAAACCCAATGGCGGGAAATGTGGTGACACAAACCCAACGGCGGGAAATGCGATGACACAAACCCAATGGCGGGAAATGTGGTGGCTAAACCCAATGGCTAAAAATTCATACCCAACGGCGGGAAATTCAAAAGCAGTGGCACAAACCCACCGACGGGAAATGCGGTGACGAAAACCTAACGGCGGGAAATGCGGTAACCAAACCCAACGGCGGGAAATTCAAATGCCGTGACATAAACCCAATGGCGGGAAATTCAAATGTGGTGGCATAAACCCAATGGCTGAAAATTCAAACCCAACGGCGGGAAATTCGAAAGCAGTGGCACAAACCCATTGGCGGGAAATTCAAACCCACCGACGGGAACGGCGGTGCCACGAATCTACCGGTGGGGAAAGCAAACACATCGTGAAGAAATGCGGGGACACGAACCCACCGGCGGGAAATTTGAAAGCCAACCCATCGGCAGGAAATTTGGAGCCACCGGTGAGAAAAGCGGAGACACAAACCCATCGGCGGGAAATTCAAATGCAGATATACGAAGTCCGCGATACCCGCAGTCAGCGATCATGAAGACAGCGATCGGGATAGTCGGGAAATCCGAAGCGGAGTCACGAACCCATCGGCGGGAACACAGAGACGCGAACCCAATGGCGGGAAAAATCAAATACGAAGGGCGTAGTTAATTATCGTGATGGTTGAAGTTAGCTATCGGCATAGTTGAAGTTAACTACCCGGATAGTCAAAGTTAACGATAAGGATTATTGAGGTTAGGATACTCAGTGACACTCGGTTGATTACAATTTGTCTCTATTGCGAATTCAAGATACATTCTCTTCCGAGTGGTGCAAGCAAACTCTTCCCATCCGGAACGTGTTTTCGGCATCTTGGATGAAACCTAAACAAATTCAGCCCAACCTAAGCAGACCCTACCTAATCTAGAATCATTTAAAAGCTGAGACACGAACCCTCTCCCGCTGGTAGTAAAATTCAGAAACTGAGACGAGAACCCTCTGACAGCATAATTCAAAAGCTGAGGCTCAAACTCCCCTGGCGGCAAAATTCAAAAGCTCAGGTATGATCTCCCCCCCACCCTGGTGTCAAAATTCAAAAGCTACGGCAGGACCCCCGCCCCTCCTCTGGTGACAAAATTCAAATGAAGAGACACCCTGGCGATTCAATTAGAGATTAGCAATATAGCCTTCCAGCAAAATTCTGAAGCGGGATTGTAAGTGACAAAATCAAGACACGGAAACACAAATTCTGCGATACCTGCAGTCGACAATCAAGATAATCAGCGATCGGGATTCTCGAAGTGAACAATAGGGATAGTCAAAGTCAGCGATCGTGATAGTCGAAGTCAACGATCCGGATAGTCAAGGTCAGTGATCCAGGTAGTCGGAGTAAACAATCAGGCCAGTCGAAGTGAATGAGCGAGAAAGACAAAATCGGTGATTCGAATAGTTACAGTCAACAATCAAGGTGGTGGACGAAGCCGGTGATCAGAATAGTCGGCGTCAACGATCAGTCACAGTCAGTGATCCAGGTAGTCGGAGTCAACAATCAGGCTAAGTCAGGCGAAGTCAACAATCAAGATAGTCGAAATCGACGATCATGATAGTTGTAGTCTGCGATCGGGATACTCAAATTCAACGATCAGAACAGTCACAGTTAACAATCAAGATAGTCGAAGTCAGTAAGCCGACGATCAAAATAAACAAAGTCAGTGATCGAGGTAGTCGAAGTCAGTGATCAAGATGGTGGAAGTTAGTCATCAGGATAGTTGAAGTCAACAATCAAGATAATCGAAGTGGGTGATCAGGATAGTCGAAGTCAACAATCCAGATAGTCGAAGTGGGTGAGCAGGATAGTCAACAATCAAGATAACGGAAGTCCACTACCAGAGTAGTCGAACAATCGACATAGTCGAAGTCGGTGGTCAGGATTGTCAAAGAACAATTAGAATAGTCAACGTTAATGATCACGACAGTCGTTGTCAGTGATCGAGATAGTCAACGATCAGAATAGTCCAGTTAACAATCAAGATGATCGAAATCGGTGATTAGGATGATCAAAGTCAGTAATCTTGGTAGACGAATCAGTAATCGAGATAGTTCAAGTCAACGATTAGGACAGTCGAAGCCAGTGATCAAAGTAGTTGAAGTCAACAAACAGGCTCGTCGAAGTCAACAATCTAGTTAATCGAAGTCAGCGATCGAGATAGTCGAAGTCAGCGATCGAGATGGCCGAAGTTGACAATCTAGACAGTTGAAGTCGGTGATCAGGATCGTCAAAGTCAACGATCAGATTAGTTCAAGTCAACAATCAATATAGCCAAAGTAAATGATCAAGATAGTTGAAGTCGGCGATTAGGATAGTCAGTCAGCGTTCGAACTAGTCGAAGTCAACGATCAGCCTAGTCGAAGTCAACGGTCAGGTTAGGCAAAGTGAACATACACGATAGTCGATGTCAACAATCAAGACAGCCGAAGTCGGTGATTAGAATAATCGAACTCGGTGATCAGGATAGTCAGAGTCAACGATTAGAGTAGTCAAAATCGGTGATCAGAACAGACGGAGTCAACGATCAATGTGGTCGCAGACAACAATCAGGCTAGTTGAAGTCAACGATTTGGATAGTTGAAGTCAACAATCAAAATAGTTGAAGGCAACAATGAGGACGATCAAAATAGTCTAAGTTAGCGATCAAGATCGTCGAAGTTAACAATTTAAATATTCAAAGTTGACGATTAGAATAGTCGAAGTCAGCAATAAGGATAGTCGTTGGCTATAAGTAAGTTGGTCAAAGTCAACAATCAGGATAAACAAAGTCAACAATCAAGTTGGTTAAAGTCAACATTTAAAATAATCGAAGACAACAACAATCAAGATGGTTAAAGTCGACAATCAGAAATATTCGAAGCTTACGTTTATAATAGTCGAAGTAGGCGATCGAGACAGTCGAAGTCAACAATCAAGATAGTTAAAGTGAATAGTCAAAAATAGTGGAAGTTGAAAATTTGGATGGTCGAAGTTAACGATTGAGACACGTGAAGAAAACGATCAGAATAGTCGAAATCGGCTACCCGACTGTGGAAATATTAGATTTAACCGCATTCATGAAGGTGTCATTCCTCGTGGCAAATAAACTTTCTAGCCTTAGTAATCCAAGTCAAGCAATCAATCCCCAAATCCTGACGAGAAAGTCAAAAACGAAGACATGAACTCCGGATGGACAATTTTAACGTCGAGACATGGACTCGTGGCATGAAATTTAGAAACGAAGATGCGAAACACGGTAAGAAATCCGAAAGCGGAGATAAGAGCCCCAGTCGATAAGTATGTCCGTTTCCGGATAGAGATTCCTATGACCGACTCTTAATTCGAACCTCATCAAAAAGCCCCGAGATTCTTCTCGATGGTTCGACGACGATGTCATGCGTGCTTTCTCGAAGATTCAACGATGACGTTAGAGGTGCAAGTGAAACGGGGGCTGGGAAAATCACAAGATGGCAGCCTTTAGGTTCGACGACGATATCAGAGGTGGGAGTAATGAGGGCTACAGGATGGCGGCCTACAGGTTCATCGATGACGTCGGAGTTAGGGGAACGGGCGGGGGGGGGGGGGGGTAATGGAGGTCACAAGATGGCAGCCTTAAGTATCGACGATGACGTCATAGGATTCTTCTTGAATGTTCGACGTCAGGAGGTTATGAGTGGGGTCATAACATAATCACGTGAAATATTTTATTGGGGGCCTGGCACTCGTTATATGCGCATTGTAACTATTCGAGGACAAAGATTTGTGCACGATCTCGAGATGTCCATAGCAGTGGGGATGTATCAATTTTGAACAAACACAGGTTGTGCGCCCGTCCGACAAGATTTATCAACAAAATATTCCAGAACTTTCAACGAACGGGATAGTCGAGTCAAAATCAAGATAGTCGAAGTCGGCGATTGACTTACTCAAAGTCGGTGATCAGAATAGTCTCAGTCAATAATCAAGGTGGTATTCAAAGTCGATGATCAGAATAGTCGACGTCAACGATCAGGATATTCAAAGCCAGGGATCAGAATTATCGACGACAACGATTAGGATGGTCAAAGGCAGTGATCAATGTATTGGGAGACAACAATCCGACTAACCGAAGTCAACAATCAAGATAGTCGACGATCAGTATAGGCGAAGTGAGCGATCAAGACAGTCAAAGTCAACGGGACAGTGGAGGTCAACGATCATGATAGTCGAAGTCAGCCATCGAGATAGTCGAATTCAATGATCGGGTTAGTTGAAGTCCACAATAACGATAGTTGAAGTCAGCGATCGGAATATTCGTAGTCAATGATCAAGATAGTCGAGCCAATAATTGGGATAATCGAAGTCAACAATCACAATAGTCGAAGTCAATGATCGAAATAGTCAAAATCAACGACGAGAACAATCACAGTTAACAATCAAGATGGTCGAAGTTAGTGATCAGGATAGTCGAAGCCGACCATCAAGATAATCAAAGCCAGTGACCGAGGTAGTCACGGTTAACGATCGAGATAGTCGAAGTCAACGATCAGCATAGTCGAAGTTAACAATCAAGATAGTCGAAGTCGGCGATCAGGATAGTAGAAGTCAACAATCAAGATAGTTGAACTCAGCGATCGAAATAGCCGAAGTCAATGATCGAAATAGTTAACGTCAACGATCAGAACGATCAACAGTAGTCGAAACCGACCATCAGTATGATCAAAGTCAGTGATCGAGATAGTCAACGATCAGAATAGTCACAATTACCAATGAAGATGATCGAAATCGCTGATCAGGATATTCAGAGTCAGCAATCTAGGTAGACGAATGAGTAATCGAGATGGCTCAAGTCGACGATCAGGATAGCCAAATTCAGTGATCGAGGTAGTCGAAGACAGCACTTGGGCTTGTCGAAGTCAACAATTAGGCTAGTCGTAGTCAGCGATCAGAATAGTCAAAATCAACGACTAGACTAGTTGAAGTCAGCGCGCTGACTTCAACTAGTCTGCGTTGATTTTGACTATTCTGATCGCTGACTATCTCGATCACTGACTTTGATCATACTGATGGTCGGTTTCGACTACTGTTGATCGTTCTGATCGTTGACGTTAACTATTTCGATCATTGACTTCGGCTATTTCGATCGCTGAGTTCAACTATCTTGATTGTTGACTTCTACTATCCTGATCGCCGACTTCGACTATCTTGATTGTTAACTTCGACTATGCTGATCGTTGACTTCGACTATCTCGATCGTTAACCGTGACTACCTCGGTCACTGGCTTTGATTATCTTGATGGTCGGCTTCGACTATCCTGATCACTAACTTCGACCATCTTGATTGTTAACTGTGATTGTTCTCGTCGTTGATTTTGACTATTTCGATCATTGACTTCGACTATTGTGATTGTTGACTTCGATTATCCCAATTATTGGCTCGACTATCTTGATCATTGACTACGAATATTCCGATCGCTGACTTCAACTATCGTTATTGTGGACTTCAACTAACCCGATCATTGAATTCGACTATCTCGATGGCTGACTTCGACTATCATGATCGTTGACCTCCACTGTCCCGTTGACTTTGACTGTCTTGATCGCTCACTTCGCCTATACTGATCGTCGACTATCTTGATTGTTGACTTCGGTTAGTCGGATTGTTGTCTCCCAATACATTGATCACTGCCTTTGACCATCCTAATCGTTGTCGTCGATAATTCTGATCCCTGGCTTTGAATATCCTGATCGTTGACGTCGACTATTCTGATCATCGACTTTGAATACCACCTTGATTATTGACTGAGACTATTCTGATCACCGACTTTGAGTAAGTCAATCGCCGACTTCGACTATCTTGATTTTGACTCGACTATCCCGTTCGTTGAAAGTTCTGGAATATTTTGTTGATAAATCTTGTCGGACGGGCGCACAACCTGTGTTTGTTCAAAATTGATACATCCCCACTGCTATGGACATCTCGAGATCGTGCACAAATCTTTGTCCTCGAATAGTTACAATGCGCATATAACGAGTGCCAGGCCCCCAATAAAATATTTCACGTGATTATGTTATGACCCCACTCATAACCTCCTGACGTCGAACATTCAAGAAGAATCCTATGACGTCATCGTCGATACTTAAGGCTGCCATCTTGTGACCTCCATTACCCCCCCCCCCCCCGCCCGTTCCCCTAACTCCGACGTCATCGATGAACCTGTAGGCCGCCATCCTGTAGCCCTCATTACTCCCACCTCTGATATCGTCGTCGAACCTAAAGGCTGCCATCTTGTGATTTTCCCAGCCCCCGTTTCACTTGCACCTCTAACGTCATCGTTGAATCTTCGAGAAAGCACGCATGACATCGTCGTCGAACCATCGAGAAGAATCTCGGGGCTTTTTGATGAGGTTCGAATTAAGAGTCGGTCATAGGAATCTCTATCCGGAAACGGACATACTTATCGACTGGGGCTCTTATCTCCGCTTTCGGATTTCTTACCGTGTTTCGCATCTTCGTTTCTAAATTTCATGCCACGAGTCCATGTCTCGACGTTAAAATTGTCCATCCGGAGTTCATGTCTTCGTTTTTGACTTTCTCGTCAGGATTTGGGGATTGATTGCTTGACTTGGATTACTAAGGCTAGAAAGTTTATTTGCCACGAGGAATGACACCTTCATGAATGCGGTTAAATCTAATATTTCCACAGTCGGGTAGCCGATTTCGACTATTCTGATCGTTTTCTTCACGTGTCTCAATCGTTAACTTCGACCATCCAAATTTTCAACTTCCACTATTTTTGACTATTCACTTTAACTATCTTGATTGTTGACTTCGACTGTCTCGATCGCCTACTTCGACTATTATAAACGTAAGCTTCGAATATTTCTGATTGTCGACTTTAACCATCTTGATTGTTGTTGTCTTCGATTATTTTAAATGTTGACTTTAACCAACTTGATTGTTGACTTTGTTTATCCTGATTGTTGACTTTGACCAACTTACTTATAGCCAACGACTATCCTTATTGCTGACTTCGACTATTCTAATCGTCAACTTTGAATATTTAAATTGTTAACTTCGACGATCTTGATCGCTAACTTAGACTATTTTGATCGTCCTCATTGTTGCCTTCAACTATTTTGATTGTTGACTTCAACTATCCAAATCGTTGACTTCAACTAGCCTGATTGTTGTCTGCGACCACATTGATCGTTGACTCCGTCTGTTCTGATCACCGATTTTGACTACTCTAATCGTTGACTCTGACTATCCTGATCACCGAGTTCGATTATTCTAATCACCGACTTCGGCTGTCTTGATTGTTGACATCGACTATCGTGTATGTTCACTTTGCCTAACCTGACCGTTGACTTCGACTAGGCTGATCGTTGACTTCGACTAGTTCGAACGCTGACTGACTATCCTAATCGCCGACTTCAACTATCTTGATCATTTACTTTGGCTATATTGATTGTTGACTTGAACTAATCTGATCGTTGACTTTGACGATCCTGATCACCGACTTCAACTGTCTAGATTGTCAACTTCGGCCATCTCGATCGCTGACTTCGACTATCTCGATCGCTGACTTCGATTAACTAGATTGTTGACTTCGACGAGCCTGTTTGTTGACTTCAACTACTTTGATCACTGGCTTCGACTGTCCTAATCGTTGACTTGAACTATCTCGATTACTGATTCGTCTACCAAGATTACTGACTTTGATCATCCTAATCACCGATTTCGATCATCTTGATTGTTAACTGGACTATTCTGATCGTTGACTATCTCGATCACTGACAACGACTGTCGTGATCATTAACGTTGACTATTCTAATTGTTCTTTGACAATCCTGACCACCGACTTCGACTATGTCGATTGTTCGACTACTCTGGTAGTGGACTTCCGTTATCTTGATTGTTGACTATCCTGCTCACCCACTTCGACTATCTGGATTGTTGACTTCGACTATCCTGATCACCCACTTCGATTATCTTGATTGTTGACTTCAACTATCCTGATGACTAACTTCCACCATCTTGATCACTGACTTCGACTACCTCGATCACTGACTTTGTTTATTTTGATCGTCGGCTTACTGACTTCGACTATCTTGATTGTTAACTGTGACTGTTCTGATCGTTGAATTTGAGTATCCCGATCGCAGACTACAACTATCATGATCGTCGATTTCGACTATCTTGATTGTTGACTTCGCCTGACTTAGCCTGATTGTTGACTCCGACTACCTGGATCACTGACTGTGACTGATCGTTGACGCCGACTATTCTGATCACCGGCTTCGTCCACCACCTTGATTGTTGACTGTAACTATTCGAATCACCGATTTTGTCTTTCTCGCTCATTCACTTCGACTGGCCTGATTGTTTACTCCGACTACCTGGATCACTGACCTTGACTATCCGGATCGTTGACTTCGACTATCACGATCGCTGACTTTGACTATCCCTATTGTTCACTTCGAGAATCCCGATCGCTGATTATCTTGATTGTCGACTGCAGGTATCGCAGAATTTGTGTTTCCGTGTCTTGATTTTGTCACTTACAATCCCGCTTCAGAATTTTGCTGGAAGGCTATATTGCTAATCTCTAATTGAATCGCCAGGGTGTCTCTTCATTTGAATTTTGTCACCAGAGGAGGGGCGGGGGTCCTGCCGTAGCTTTTGAATTTTGACACCAGGGTGGGGGGGAGATCATACCTGAGCTTTTGAATTTTGCCGCCAGGGGAGTTTGAGCCTCAGCTTTTGAATTATGCTGTCAGAGGGTTCTCGTCTCAGTTTCTGAATTTTACTACCAGCGGGAGAGGGTTCGTGTCTCAGCTTTTAAATGATTCTAGATTAGGTAGGGTCTGCTTAGGTTGGGCTGAATTTGTTTAGGTTTCATCCAAGATGCCGAAAACACGTTCCGGATGGGAAGAGTTTGCTTGCACCACTCGGAAGAGAATGTATCTTGAATTCGCAATAGAGACAAATTGTAATCAACCGAGTGTCACTGAGTATCCTAACCTCAATAATCCTTATCGTTAACTTTGACTATCCGGGTAGTTAACTTCAACTATGCCGATAGCTAACTTCAACCATCTCGATAATTAACTACGCCCTTCGTATTTGATTTTTCCCGCCATTGGGTTCGCGTCTCTGTGTTCCCGCCGATGGGTTCGTGACTCCGCTTCGGATTTCCCGACTATCCCGATCGCTGTCTTCATGATCGCTGACTGCGGGTATCGCGGACTTCGTATATCTGCATTTGAATTTCCCGCCGATGGGTTCGTGTCTCCGCTTTTCTCACCGGTGGCTCCAAATTTCCTGCCGATGGGTTGGCTTTCAAATTTCCCGCCGGTGGGTTCGTGTCCCCGCATTTCTTCACGATGTGTTTGCTTTCCCCACCGGTAGATTCGTGGCACCGCCGTTCCCGTCGGTGGGTTTGAATTTCCCGCCAATGGGTTTGTGCCACTGCTTTCGAATTTCCCGCCGTTGGGTTTGAATTTTCAGCCATTGGGTTTATGCCACCACATTTGAATTTCCCGCCATTGGGTTTATGTCACGGCATTTGAATTTCCCGCCGTTGGGTTTGGTTACCGCATTTCCCGCCGTTAGGTTTTCGTCACCGCATTTCCCGTCGGTGGGTTTGTGCCACTGCTTTTGAATTTCCCGCCGTTGGGTATGAATTTTTAGCCATTGGGTTTAGCCACCACATTTCCCGCCATTGGGTTTGTGTCATCGCATTTCCCGCCGTTGGGTTTGTGTCACCACATTTCCCGCCATTGGGTTTATGCCACAGCATTTGAATTTCCAGCCGTGGGGGTTGGTTGTGTCACCACATTTCCCGTCGGTGGGTTTGAATTTCTCGCTAATGGGTTTGTGCCACTGCTATTGAATTTCCCGCCGTTGGGTTTGAATTTCAGCCATTGGGTTTATGCCACCACATTTTAATTTCCCGCCATTGGGTTTGTGTCACCGTATTTCCCGCCGCTGGGTTTGTGTCACCACATTTCCCGACATTGGGTTTATGCCACGGCATTTGAATTTCCAGCCGTGGGGGTTGGTTGTGTCACCACATTTCCCGTCGGTGGGTTTGAATTTCTCGCTAATGGGTTTGTGCCACTGCTGTTGAATTTCCCGCCGTTGGGTTTGAATTTCAGCCATTGGGTTTATGCCACCACATTTGAATTTCCCGCCATTGGGTTTGTGTCACCGTATTTCCCGCCGCTGGGTTTGTGTCACCACATTTCCCGCCATTGGGTTTATGCCACGGCATTTGAATTTCCCGCCGTTGGGTTTGGTTACCGCATTTTCCGCGGTTAGGTTTGTGTCACCGCAATAGGTTTCGTGACATTGCTTTCTGCTCGAGACAGAACGATGCGCTCAAGCAGGCACCGGTCGACGTTCGTATCGAACTCGGGGCCGAATCAACTTTCACCGCGGGAACTACGAGTCTGATCTTGCATGGTCGATTTGTCGACTGCAATCCCATAAGTGGGGATGTCTGTAGAGTGGGGATTCCTGGAGAGTGGGGGGGGGGGGTGAGCTACGGAGGGGATACAAAATCCGCCTATAAAGTCCGCGAGCGGCGCGTTCGTCAATCGCGATGGTGTACGTGGCGGACACACGAGGCTTCCATCGCGACAACAACGAGTTTGTAGTGAAAGAACTCCGCTTAATTCGGACGATCAGCCGCTGGTCTTCCGGTTCCAACCGCCGATACCGTGGAACGAGCTTCCAGCAACGTACAAGAGCGTGAATCTCTGGCTCGAACGCAACTATCATCGTCTGTGCTGGAGCGCTGGTGACGTACCCTACAACGAGGTGGGGGGACGTGCTTCGATCGGTTCTACACGACGCGAGCGCCATCTACGTGAACAGAAGCAGCAGTGGCTGAAAGGATTCGGGTTCGATGCGCGTGATGTGGTGGCGTGCCCGTCGCTCAGGACACCGAACAAGCAGACGACATACTGCCCGCACCACGATTCGCCCCATTGCGCGCTTCGAAACGTCCTGCTGTTGCGGAACTTTCTTCGCAAGACCTTCCCGTCTGTGGGAAGGTCGTTGAAGCTGTACCATCATCACGGTGGACTTCTCTCAGCCATGGAACCCACCGACATCGCTCAGCTGCCGAAGGAATTCGTCATTACCTTCGCTGCGTACAGCGTAGACGCCGCCTGGGATAAATTACCCGAGTCCCTGAGAAATGACCCTGAAGTTGCCGAGTGTCGGCGATGCCGAGAGCACGCAACGGGAAAATTATTCGCGCCACTCAAGAGAGAATGTAAACATTGTAAATAAAAATCACTCAGAATGTAAAAAAAAAAATCACACAGAATGTTAATAAAAATCCGTTATAATTAACCGTGTATCCCAATCATTGACTTCAACTATCCCAATAGTTAACTTCAACTATTCCAATAGTTAACTTCAACTATCCCGATAGTTAATTTCAACTATCCCGATAGTTAACTTCAACTATTCCGAAAGCTAACTTCAACTATCCCGATAGTTAACTTCAACTATTCCAATAGTTAACTTCAACTATTCCAATAGTTAACTATTCCGAGGATGAGTCTCCGCTATCAATAAGGATTCTACGCTGGGTTCAGTCGGTAAAGTAGAAGCTCTTTGCTGAGTCGGCTATCCCACGCGTTCCCAACTGGAACGTTTGAATCTCCCGCCATAGCGTTCGAATCTCCCGCCTGAGCGTCTCCGCTGTTGGCTATTCCGATAGTCGACTATCCTGATATCTAACCATCCTGAGGCGCGCACTTTGAATCCCCGCACGTTTGGGTTAAGTGGGAAATCTGTAACTGTAGCGTTTGAATTTCCCGCCATAGCGTTCGAATCTCCCGCCTGAGCATCTCCGCTGTTGGCTATCCTGATAGATGGCTATCCTGATAGTCGACTATCCTTACAGTTGGCTATCTTGATATCTAACCATCCTGAGGCGCGCACTTTGAATCCCCGCACGTTTGGGTTTGTTTGGGTTTGTTTGGGTTTGGGTTTGTTTCGGTTTGTTTGGGTTTGTTTGGGTTTGGGTTTGTTTGGGTTTGTTTGGGTTTGTTTGGGTTTAGTGGGAAATATATATCACCGACGGTCGGTAAGGTAGATTTGGTTGGGTTTAGTGGAAATCTGCATTACCAACCGTTTGGGTTTGTTTGGGTTTGGTTGTTTGGGTTTAGTGGGAAATCTGCATTACCGACGGTCGGTAAGGTAGATTCCTACATGGGGGGAACCAGCATAGCTTCACTACTGTTTTCATAAATAAATTATATTGTTATTTTGTTAAAATCGAATCCCTGTCTTTTCTCGCTTTCTTTCATACCTGCACCTTATTATTAAGAAGCTCGAATTCACGCGTAGCGGCGTGTTCCATAAAAACGTACCGTTACAACTTGGCGCCCAACGTGGGGCAGGTGTAGCAAAAGAGAGCGAAGAAATTGAAAAATAAATTGAATTAAGGATTGTTTTGTGATAGAATAAATTCAAAATGGCGGATGATAAGAATAGAGATGAGGCCACAGGCGATTCAGGTTTTCAAAACCCTCATTATCAGACAGAAGAAAATCCCCTAGGAGATTTTACTTCCACAATCCCACCACCAGCGGCGGGAGATATTTTTCACGAATCTCGTGCAAATTTTGGATTCGAAATCAATAATAATCAAATTGAAGAGAATTGGGAAGAAAATTTCGATACTCCCAAATCCGATAGGAATAGGCTCCGATTCAGCGAAAATAGAGACGATATCTTGACCAATGTATTCGAATTAATGCAAAGAATGGAAAATCAAATAGCCGAGCTAAGAGAAGAATTTAAAAATTATTTAATGACAACACAGGCCCAGATTGCGAGGGACGTATACGAAATACACGAGCCATTCAATCGTAAAATAAATAGAATGGTAGAGGCTATCGAACACAGCTCATCACGAAACGCGGTAACAGAAGTGAACGTGGCTCAAATGCAACTAATGGTAGAATCTCTCCGTAAAAGAATAACCAATTTTGAGAATCAGGAAAAAATCCATAGCCCTAACATCAAAAGCACTCGTATTCTTCCCCAGAATCAGCGAATCGAAAACGAAGGGCAATCTGACGATGAGGAGCAAGAGGTATATAGGGAGATGAAAAGGGGCCTGTCACAAATACGGGTGAATAAAATAAAAATCAAGCCTCCAACTTTCGGCGGTACTGGTCGCACAATACCAATGAAATTTATTAATGAATTTCATCATTACTGCGAAGTAACCAATCCCACGACTACAGAAATGAAATATTTGCTCGGATAAAGTTTTGAAAAATCAGCAAAGGAATGGTGGGTTCTCGTTGAAGAGCAAGTCAATGGATTCGAAGAGGTTGAGAAGAAATTTATAGACCGATTTTGGAGTAACGAGGTCCAATGAAAAGTCCGGAATGATTTGGAATTCGAAAGCTATCCAACAAATGATAACAAAAGCTCGAAAGTCGAGTACACCATCCGAATGTTCGGGGCGGCACGAGATCTCATTCCACCTCCTTATGACAAGGACATGATTGCCTCGCTATCTCAACATTTCACTGAAGAAATTCGAGCGACTATCATTAGCCAAGGATTTGAAACCCTCGAGCCACTCGTCGAATTCTTGGAAAAAATTGATCAGAGTGGTCCAGTGAACTCTAATCGAGAAAAAGAGGTTCCTCAAAACAAAAATGGAAACGGAAACGAACAGAGACCTTTCAAGATGCCTCAACAAAATTGGAATAATAGGGGATATCAAAATCAACAAAATGGGGGACAGAATCCAAATCCGAACTGGAATAGGAATCAGAATTCGAATTACAATCAAAATGGCTACCCAAATCAGAATCGCAATCAAAATTGGGGACGACCTCAAAATAAAGGATGGGCTCAAAATCCAAATAGTCAAAATAAGGGAGGGTATCAAAAACCTTGGCCGCAAAATAATAACAACAAAGAGGTAAACACAAGGAACAACCTCTACAAACGATCAAAATAGAGCAAGAGCCTCAACCATCGACTTCAAAGGCGGGAAACGCATAGGCGTTGTACCCATACAAATCCATAAATCAATGAGAAATCATGATGACGTACGAGGTACAACGAAAAAGAATTAAAAAAAAAATTAGAAAGAAATTCAATAAAGATAGACCAATGGATCACTTCGTGAGCGATAAGATAAAAGAAAATAATGAAATAAAAGAAGATAAAATTCCGATAAACACAATTTTCACAGGTACTACGGAATTTCTGTTAGGAGAAGAAATTAATGGAGAAAAAGTTCCAATCATTGAGTGTCCAGAAATATATGCAAAAATTGAAGGCATTGAAGTAACAGCGTTAGTAGACTCAGGCTCAAAAGTAACCACGATTTCGGAGGAATTTTTCTTAGAGAATCGAGGAATTCTAAGAAATTGTCCACTTTTACCTGTAACGAGAGTTACGGTGAAAGGGGCAATTAAAGGAAAAGTGACCAAGGTAAGGAGTCAATTAATGGCTCTTATTGTCATTGGTGAAATTCAAACTTATATCAAATTTTTGATAGTGCCTGGTTTAATAAGAGATGTGTTGTTGGGAGTAGATCCCCTACAAACATTAAAAAGTTTAATTTACCTAGAGCAGATGTCTCTTAGAGTCAAATACAATGATATTACTGATGTTATTCCTGCATTAGGGGCATCTAAAATTGAAAAAAGAAAAGAAGCCATCACTCAGAGCGACATGAACTTCAATTTAAAAGAAATTAATAAAAAAAGCAAGCCAGTGCAAAATTTAAATGTTTATCAAGAAGATGAAAATATTGCTTTGGAAGAAATCAATGAAATCGTGGATGGAACTGAACTAACTGACAATCAGAAAGAAATTCAAAGATAGGTGTTATGGAATAGAAGAAATGTTTTTCGAAAAAATACCGGTAGGATATCGGTTTATCAACATCAATTGGAAATGACCACGGATCAACCAATTGTCGCACATGCTTACGAGGTACCATTGATGCATTGAGAGAAAGTCGCTAAAGAAATCGATAAATTAATGAATTATGGAATAATTCAGAGGTCAAGTAGTCCGTGGATAGATCCGATAATTCCCGTCATAAAAAAGACGGAACGGTTAGATTATGTTTAGATGATCGGAAATTAAATCAGGTAATGGCGAATGACCATGAGTCGGTACCCAACATGGAAGAGATTTTTCAAAAATGCCATTCTGCGAAAGTGATGACGATGCTTGATCTCACAAATAGCTTCTGGCAAAAGTAGTAAAGCTATGCCAGTTCTAACTCAGGTCCTCTCAGGGGGGAGCGGGTAGCGGGGAAGGTTTTGCGGGGAAAGATCTGCGGGGAAGGGTCTCCGGGGTTTGCGGTGGGGGAGGGGGAAGCGGAGGGGCTCACCAGGGGTTTCCTTGTAAAGAACGAATCTGTTCGACGCTTTTGTATGACGATGTTTTGAAAACGTCTAATGTATTGTTATTATGTTTTAAGAAAAAGTAGAAATAGAATATTTATTGCTGGAAGTTTTTCTATACCGAACCATCAATCCCTCCCTCAGCTTTCTTAACTTAAATTATTGCATGCAAATTGATTAATGGAATTTCAGGAATTTGTATGAGGAACATTCAATGAAAATAACGCGTGGTGTATAGAAAATTGTGAAAAAAAAAATATTTATTCATTAACATCTATACATACAAATTTTTTAAATCTAAAATTAGTTTTTTTCATATACATTAATTTAAGAATAAACTATTATTATTACATACAAATTTTTTAAATCTAAAATTAGTTTTTTTTCATATACATTAATTTAAGAATAAACTATTATTATTATTACATACATTTATATATAATTTTAACATTTCTTATTTTAATGCCCCGGATTCAATAAATCTGAAACATAATAAGAAGAAGCATATGGTTTAGTAACTTAATCGTAAGATGAAAGAAATAAAGGAGGCTGAGAAAACGAATTAGTACTTACATTTCGAGGGTGCAGATCCGACATATATCCTGTGGTATACATGTAGATAGCGGCTGATCACAATTCCAACACCATCGATTGGACAGCTCGTGATATAGCCCCGTGATATGTATATCATGTGGTGCGACGTCACCATATGCTTCGGGACTTCTGACGAAGCACCCGCTGCACACGAGGTAGCCCCCTGGATCGGAATAATATCCGCCCACGGCACAGTACTGGACTTCCTCCTCAACCTCAATTTGGTGCGGCGATTCTTCCCGATGGGGAAGTTGTTCTTCTTCTTCTACCTCAGATTCTGAGCTGATGCACTCATCGTCAGCGTCGTCCAAGATTATTTCAATCCCCGATTCCTCATCGGAGATATTAATTATTTCAATGGTGGGAATTACTTCCCCACCATCTGAAATATCAATAATTTCGATGGTAGGAACTACAACCACATCATGGTCGGAAATGTCAATCATTTCGTAGAGACTTTCCGAATACATTATTGATAAAATGAAAAAATTCACACAACTTGAGCAAAACGAGTGTAGGAAGACGAGTGATTTCCCGTTTGAAAACTATTTCTTTTTAAAGGATTGAAAGTGGAGGGGTGATTCCCCACTTTTCCAAATTTTCATCCCTTTCCGCCCATTGACCCTCATTCCAAATCCTTCAACCATTTTTTCCTACAAATTTAGCAAGTCCACCTTGATTTAGAAATTATAGTTTTTCAAAGCAGAAATGTATGTAGTAACCACCTCACGAGGTGGTCTCACATTCACCTTCAACTGGGTGGATAAAACCATTGCACTAGGAGTCATCTTTTTTTTCTTCAATACCTCCCTAGACCTGTATGAACTCGTAGTCAGGGAGAGAACATCATAAAATGCTAATAGGATGGCTGAATTTCACACCTGCTAAGAAAAGGTGAACATGTTATTCAGCATAGAAAATCTATAAGAAGTATGTTTAAGCATACCCCCCATCGATAGATTTACGTGTCCTAGAGCTATAAAACATTTTTTCCAATCCGGATGTAACCTGTAGAGACATTATGGAAGCATTTTTACCAGATTACGTAAGACTGGTCATTCATGAAATTTTCATTCAGAAAGTCACCTGCCCCAACTTCCCAGCTTTTAGATCAAGTCTTAAGAATTGCATTTCTATTTTAAACAATAGTTGCTAGCTACATGAATGGATGATGGACCGTTTCCTGTCCCCATTCGACTCTCGCACCTGCCTTTGGAAAAGTTAAACTGAAAAATCTATGAATTTACATCCCTCGTACACCTACTCACCCCCCCTACTCCCATAAAAAGCTATATAAGGGCAATGCATCGAAGGGATTATCTAGATCTTGTCGAGACGACGTATAAGCTACATTTCAAGTCAAATCGTTTTGAAGTTCATAACAACATGTCTCTCGCCGGTGATATTGCTACGGAGCAATTGCTTCGAGTGCAAGCGACTCTGTTACGGACGTTGGAACAATTTTTGGTATGGGAATACCAATGTGACACGCTCATCGAGTCATTGGAGGAGCAAGTTCGATTCAAGCGGCCGCGATTTGCAACGGGATATCACCACTCGGTCAGTTCGCAAATCATGCGTCTAGAATGTTTGAAGCAAGTAACACGCCAACGCTTCATACACATCGGCGAAGGAATGACCGACCATGGATTAATGTGGCGTGAAATTGATGCAGCATTTGAAAATCGTTTATCAACCGGTGCTGTAATTAATCGCAATCACATCGATCTACGTCGATTCCTACTAGATGCATGTGAGCTTGTTGAAAAACAAGTGACTGCTAATATACACAAATACAATAGCATCAAAGTGAACACGGCGTTCAACGGCGAGTTCACCGTGGGTGATAAGCGTATGAATAAAAGCATCTACACGGGAAATGTCGAACTGTTCGCAGCATCCGACCTGAGTGAGTGGTATCGAAAGCGCGTTGTGGAGCCAACATTGAAGTCGCTTGAGGAGTTCGAAGATAGTGATAGTGGTTGGACATTAGCTGCAATATCGAATTTGACTGTGAATATTAATAAGTATAATCCAATGCGTGCCGGATGCCACATTGCATTAAAGAAATTTATAAAGTTAAAGAGAGCAGTCGTAAACGTGAAATCCCAGGATAATGCATGTTTCGCATGGGCAGTAGTCGCAGCCTTTCATCCTGCGGAACGGAATAGTGATCGCCAATCATCATACCCAGATTATTCAACAATTCTTAATCTACGGGATATAAATTTCCCCATGACATTTGATCAGATTGCGAAATTTGAAAAGTTGAACAATCTCTCCATCAATGTGTATAGTGAGAATGAGGATGAGATTCTACAACTTCGCGTCAGCAAAGAGAAAAAGGAGAGGCATATAAACTTATTGTATATAGAAGATGAGTCGGAAGACAGGATTGGGCACTTTGTATGGCTGAAAAATCTATCTCGCCTAGTAAACTCACAGCTCAACAATAATGGACACAAGAAATTCATCTGTGATCGGTATGTAGATTTTACTTATTACAATTCACACCTCGCAATGCATAATAAAAGGTTGAATAATATGAATATGATATTTTTTTTTTTTACAGATGCCTCCATTACTTTCAATCCGTTGACAGGCTGAGGTTACATGAAGTACATTGCGGTGTGTTTAATGATTGCGCAGTTCGATTGCCAGCTGAAGACGATAAATGGCTTGAATTTTCAAATGTCAATCGGAAAGAGCGTCTCCCATTCGTCGTCTACGCCGATCTCGAATGCATTCTGGAGAAGACCAGCGCAGAAGAGAGGGAGAAGAACAAAGGACAACATCATCGCGTCTTCAGCGTTGGATACTATATGAAGTGCTCCTACGATGATTCACTATCGGGATATCACGAACGCCGAGGTGAAAATTGTGTAGAATGGTTCGTAGGAGAACTTAAACAGCTAGCGTTACATGTAAATAAAATTTTACTAACTAATGTTCCGATGAACGAATTGACTCCACAAGAGTGGAAGAAATTTCGCGAGGACCAAAATTGTCATATTTGTGAGAAACCTTTTGTCGGGGGCGATGAGCGGGTTCGCGATCATTGCCATCTGACAGGACAATTCAGGAGTCCCGCTCATTCAAATTGTAATTTAAACTATCAGAACTCATTCTTCATTCCCATAGTTTTCCATAATTTATCCGGCTATGACTCGCATTTTATAATAAAGGAAGTTGCAACTGCGTTCAAGGGAACGGTCGATTTGCTCCCTGTGACAAAGGAAAAGTATATCTCCTTCTCAAAAACTGTTCCAACGTCCAAAGATCCGCGGAAAAATATAAAATTACGTTTTATAGACTCATTCAGATTTCTCAATACAAGTCTCGATAAACTAGCATCATTTTTAACTTCAGATAAACTCACAACTTTGAAATCACAGTTTCCCGATGTCGACGATTTTTACTTATTGACACGAAAAGGTGTCTTCCCCTACGAATATACAGACAGTTTCAAAAAGTTAGATGAAACGGAGCTTCCACCGCGGGAAGCATTTTACAGCTCTTTGACGGACTCAACAGTTTCCGAGAAGGAGTATGATCACGCAAAAAAGGTTTGGGATCGATTTTTAACTCGAACGCTCGGGGAATACAGTGATTTATACTTGAAGACTGACGTGTTACTGCTAGCCGACATCTTTGAGAATTTCCGTGAAACTTGCCTGAAAAGTTATGGTCTTGACCCTGCGTATTACTATACTCTCCCCGGATATACCTGGGATGCAATGATGAAATATACAAAGGTAAAGTTTGAATTGCTCACGGACATCGACATGGTATTATTCGTGGAGAGAGGTATTCGAGGTGGTCTCAGTCAATGCTCCAAAAGGCATGCCCATGCCAATAATAAGTATGTGGACTCATATAATCCATCTATACCATCCTCATACTTGATGTATTACGACGTTAATAATTTGTATGTATGGGCAATGAGTCAACCGTTGCCGTACGCAGATTTTGAATGGATTGACGATATTGCAAGCATCAATGTCGAAACAGTTCCATTAGATTCCGAAAACGGTTATATACTTGAGGTTGATTTAGAATATCCAGAACACTTGCACGATGCGTATAGTGATTTACCGTTTTGTCCAACGCATGACAAACCTCCGGGCGCGCAGCAAAAAAAGCTGCTTGCAACGGTGAATGGGAAAAAACGTTATATCATACACTATCGTGCATTGCAGCAGTGTTTGCGACATGGATTGAAAATCATCAAAATACATAGAGTCTTGAAATTCAAGCAATCTTCCTGGCTGCAAACATACATTGATTTGAATACTCAGTTTCCTACACGTGCGAAAAATGATTTTGAAAAAAATCTATTCAAATTGATGAATAATGCAGTTTTCGGAAAAACAATGGAAGATGTTCGTAGCCACGTACAAGTCAAATTGTTAACGGAATGGGCAGGCCGATATGGAGCAGAGGCTATGATCGCAAAACACAACTTTCACAGTCGAAGTATCTTCGCAGAAAATTTAATCGCTGTAGAGTTGCAAAATCTTCAAGTCAAGTTTAATAAACCAATATATGTGGGCATGTCGATTTTAGACGTCTCCAAAACTTGTCTATATGCGTTTCACCACGAATTCATGACTCCAACGTATGGAAATAAGAGTAAAGTGATGTATACAGATACTGATAGTTTAATTTACCATATTGAATGTGACGATGTATATAAGGACATGAAATGCAATCTCGACAAATATGACACCAGTGACTACCCCCATGACAATGTATATGGTATACCGCTTGTCAACAAAAAGGTCCCTGGTCTCATGAAGGATGAGAACAACGGGGCCATAATGACCGAATTCGTTGGACTTAGATCGAAAATGTATGCGACGCGATTTGAGGGGAAGAAAGATGTTAAAAAAGCGAAAGGTGTAAAGAGTAATGTTGTTGCGAGAACCATAAAATTTGAAGATTATGTGAAGTGTCTCGATGAGCAGATTGAAATGAAGCGTTGTCGATCAACATTACATAATGTCTATACCATAACAGAGACAAAAATCGCTCTAAGTCCACACGATGACAAGCGGTATATTATACCTGGAACTGTAGATACGTTGCCATGGGGTCATTACAGTATCCCCAAATGTTCGGAAGCAATGGAAACATAGAGAATTATAAATAAGAGCGCGTGCATATGTATATGCATGAGAGAGAGAGAGAGAGAGAGAGAGAGAGAGAACATTTTTCTTCAATATTTGTACATTTGATGTGAAATAAAAAGAATCTTTTTTGTGAAACTCAATGTGTCCATCCTTTTTTTCCTTCTACCTGCTTTCCAGGGTTATACAGAGACCTGCTTGGATGTGTCGGGAGGGTCATAAAAATAAACTAGACTTTTTTTCGTCTTCTTTATTGTTCACAAATCATCCTTACTTATCCAACTATTATGTGTATTGTCGAAACCTAGCCATTTCACAAGCAACTGACTACCACGCTTCTTCAAGACTTTTTCAATGAGATATATGTCGGGATATTTAACTCGAAGTAACTCTTGTTCGTAGAAGCCACCTGCAATGGGCTCATCTTGATGATCTTTTATGTTATATATAACAGGGCTAGTTTTTCTTACTTTATGTATTGTGAAAATTTCCGTTGTCCAGTTTGGTGCATAACCTTTTTCAAATACATTCTTAAATTTACTAATGCGTACTTTATCGCCGATTTTAAATTTCGCCAGTTTTCCCACCTCAGTTCTATTGAAAACATCACGTAGTATTTGTTTTTCATTCGTAACATTAACATTTTTCGGCTTCATCTTAATGGTATGATGTATAGTATCATTATATTTAGTAATAAACATATCGAGAATATCGATTCATTTCCAGTTTCCGCGAAAACTGAATTGAATCCACATTTTATTCTTAAGTGTACGATTGAAGCGCTCACAAATTGATGCTTTTACATTGCTATATATAGAATACAAGTGTATATTAAACTTTTTCATCAAAGCCTTAAAGTCTGTATTATAAAACTCTTTTCCTCGATCTTTCCCACTCTTACTCTTCAATGATTTGGCCCAGGCGAATTTTGAAAATATGTCGATGACGGTGAGGAGAAATTTATGCTTGGAGTTGTGTTGTGCATATGCAGACATATCTACAAGATCAGCTTGCCACGTCTCATCCAGGCCGCGTATATCCACATGTCGACGTCGATAATTTCGCCGAGCTGGCTTATGCAACTCCTCCACCACAGCACGTTTCTTTTCACTCATTATTTCTCCCCCGCAACGCTTTTCATCATAGATTGAAGATAGTTGTTTGAAGGCTTTTTCCGCTTCTCACCGATTTTGACATCTTTTAAAAGTCTGACGTCACCGTTGAGATCCTTGATCGCACTTTTCAAATTGTCTATTTCAGCACGGAGGTTGGTGAGATCAACTTTTACACGCTTTTCAAGAGCCGTTATATTCGATTCAAAAAATTGTTTCGTTGAATCACGTAGTAAGACCGTGTTATGATTAGTCCCACCGATAAACGAACGGAGGTTTACAACATCATCAGCATTTTTTGGGTCACCAACATTGACCAGCCGTTTTCCTTCCAAATCATAATCACCGTCTGCTGTAGTCTTAAATCCAGCACCTGGTTTACCGGGAGGACCCGCACCGCCTCTATTCAATTGGCGTCCGAACACATCGACGGTCATGTTGTGAATGCGTGAAAAAAGAGCTCGCACATGTTAATAAATGATTTTAGCTTCACGTAATTCCTCAATAATTGATATAATCTCATTGGAATGGGATGAGTTCCCAGCAGCTTGTGATGCGAGTAGTAGACGAAGACGATCCACTAGTTCATTCGGATCATCCCAATAAACATAGTCGAAAGAGGTATTTTTTCATGCCACCTTATACGTGGGCATACCACCACCACATTTATGCCCGCCATTTTGCTCCAGTATTTTCGATATATAATTTTTAAATGTATAAGATTTATCATGGCGTATTGCGCCATTACGTTTATAATATTTTCTATGAGGAGTTCGGCTTGAGTGGCCGTCGTAGACGGACGTGTTTACGGAACGTTTACAGCGATAACACCGAGTGTCAAACAAGATGCACTAGCGTTGGCATACAGCCTAAAGCTTAATGCGAATCGTGTTTTTCTTTATATTAACGATCCGAAAAGTGTATAATCAACTAACATTAATTTAAATAATATCTCCAAATTCACGGGTCAGCCAATGGCTGACCCAAGTGCAAGTGCAAATGAAAGTGAAAATCCACTTAAGGGGACCGTATGGTCTAGAGCACGAAAATTTCACCTATTTTCACGATTTTTTTTTTGCCATAAAAAATTTAAAAATCGATGTTTTAACTTTTCGGGTTTATTACTACCTTTATTAAGTATACAAAAAAATTTTTTTTTAATTTTAAAAACAGTGTTTATTATCATATAATTGGCATTGAAGACGACCCTCTCGAAAAATCCGACCCGGACGGTGAAGATCGATCCGAGACTTCTACTCATCTGAAACACAAAATTCAAGAAGATTCTTAATCAGAAAGAGTGCAGTTATGGTCGGGACTAGAACAAATCGAAAAAATTAAAAATTGACAAAATGGCGCGCTTTTGAAAAAAAATTCGTAAAATCGGGTTTTTTTTCACTAGTTTTTTAGTATAAACAATAAGAAATTATTTAAATAAAATTATGATTGTAGTTCCGACGATAGCCATACATGTTGTGAACAACATATCCAAATTTCAAGTGATTCGGTTGAATAGTTTTTTTGTTTTCACCTGCGCAGTGCCGAAAAAAGTCGTTTCGAGATAAATGAGTTTAAAGTTTGAGGTACAGATATTTTCAAAAATTGAGCAAATTTTGAATACTTACAGTTAATCCGCGATTCCGGCACCATATAGGATTCCTTCGGAACGTTCATAATTCAAGATTTCCTCACTCCTTTCATTTCTTCGAGCTGTCCGAGCCTCTTTGGAGTTGTCCGTGCTCCTACGGTTGGCGCTCGATACTCGCAGCTAGTATTTTCGATAGTGAATCGATTGCCCTTGAAATATCTTTTGCGACCTACAGAAGATGGTCGTCTAGAAGAGTCACGGCCTTGCTTTCTATCCATATTTTCTGATATTTTATTTCAAAATTTTCGATGTTGGTTCGTCAAAACGTAACGTTGTACTGATCAAGTCAGGGGAAAGCGAAATGACCGTTTCCCTCACAAATGTTCGACAATAGGTATATTTCGGGGAAGGGAAAAGTATATATAGGTATATAGTATGTACTATATACAGGTATATATTTTCGGAGAAGGATTGGGACAGCTGCTGCGCTCCGATTAGGTTATCGGTTAGCGCTAGACCCGTTAGGAGCGCGCGGACCGCTCTCTACCTGCGTTATGGGCTGTAGAAGCTGTAATATTGAGAATTTCCGCATGAAAATTTCACAGTATATTCTTGAGATACTATACTTTCGACATATCGAAAAAAAAAAAAATCGATTTTTTCAAATTTCTAGACCATACGGTTCCCTTAACAATAGACAGCCAAATATCTACGCATTTGAGTGGCTTGAAAAGCATACAAAAGCAGTAGAAGACGAAGAAGCTCAGGATAGCAGCGACTACGGCGAAAACAAAGAAATTGCGAACCCCCAAAATGAACCACAATTTACCATAAGAACAGCGACGGTTAGAGAACGCACCTTAAGCCAATCTAGCCAAATCTCAGCATCAACAATAACTGGGAAAAGAAGATCAACAAACAACATAGACACTCATTCAAGTGAGGATTCACAACTCTCCGGAGTCCAAAACAAAGATTCAAGCGCAAAAAAAAGAAAAAAGGTCAACAGAAAGAGAAAAACCTATATAGCTGACCCAATGGAAGTCGTTATGTCACCAAATAACGAAAACAATCAAGCACAACGCGAAACGCACAATGCTAGCATAGCAACACGTGTTCAGCGTACCGAAGCCACGCAGTCGGCAAGTACGTCGTTCGCAGGAATTAGCAATGACCAGGGAGAGAGACAGAACAACAACAAAAACAATAACATTATTCGGAAACCAACACCGATTGTAATTAAATCAACCCTGCTTTCGGGAAATAACTCTTTACAAACCCAGCTGTATCAACTCTGTCGCCAGCAAAAAGTAGAACTCAAACACGACGGCGGCGCTAACTGGAGAATCAGATGCAATAACAAGCACTCCAAAACCGTAACCCAGGATTTCCTTAAAATCAACAAAATAGAACATCACACGTTTAATGACTTGTCTGAAAACAATAAACGAGTTATTATCAAAGGTATCAAGGCACAGCTATATGAGCCGAATGAGCTGGAACTAATCATCGAAAAAGAATGGGGGATTAAGCCCTTGCGCCTCATCCCCTTCACAAACATAAGCATCTTTATGGTGGCTATATTTCCGCCAGAAGCTAAACTCCTCGATTTATACAAGAAAACAAGACTCGATGTGTGCGTTGTCAAATGTGAAAAGTATCAAACAAAAGAGAGCCGAGCACCGCAGTGTATGAAATGCCTCGACTTTGGCCATATCGCCAAAAACTGTGAACACAACGAAATTCCTACAAAAATAACCATCGATCAAATCGAAAAATGCACCCTATGCGAAAGCTCTGAATACGACGCCAAAAGTAGGTTATGCCCTGTTAGAGAAGCTAAAATGGAAAAAGCAATTGAAAAACGGAAAAAATCAAACCCTGTTCAAAAACCAGCTCAACTTGCAAAGCCCGCACCGTTATTAACCAATTACGATAACGACTTTCCAGCGATTGAAAAGCGCACAAATAAGCAAACCGACATTAACAAACAAATCAACCTGACCAAACAAACTCAACAAACGAAAACTCTCCCAAGCAGACCAAACCCAGTACTACCAACGGACCCAACCGAACGAATTGAGCACTTCAGAAAGAACGAACTTATGAATCGCACTTACAAACCAAACCCGAACCGGAAAAAAATACCGATAAAAATACTTATCAGCAAAGCAATAAGTGAAATATGCCATGATTCTGTTGATGCGAGTTTCCTCCTATCAATATATAAGCTAATTGAAGAACTGGACAATGAATCAAAAATAAAATACACAATCGGAGGGGTGACAGACGCTGCAATCACTGTGCTAGATCGCTTATGGAATGAAATCGAAAATTCATCGTGATACTCCAATGCAATGTACTGGGAATTCATAAAAGAATTAACGAAATAAGAAACCTCGTGGCGAAACACAACCCACATATAATAATATTAAATGAAGTGAAGGTGAAGCCTAGTGGGATTTATAAATATAACATTCAAGGATATTTAAAAATATCAGACAATATAACAAACCGGGAAGTGCGTGGCCGCGGAGTGCGGGGGACCTTCATGTACATTAGAAACGACCTCTTCTGGTCCAGACTTAAACCTTACGACAACCTAGAGTGCTGCTCAATACTATTGAGCACTGAAAATGGTCAAAAAATAACGATTAACGGCATGTACGCAGCACCGGGCGAACATAACGTTAATGATGACATAGAAAATATTTTGAATACTCAAAGCTCAATTACAGTAGGAGATTGGAATGCTCAACATCAAATATTCGGACACAGTACAGACGATCAACGCGGGACTATGTTATACCAATACATAAATAATGGACTTGTTGACATCGCAATGGATCCGCGCGGATCTAGGCCAACTGCTCCATATAATAACATATTAGATTTTGCGTTAACCAACATTGCTAATAACATTACAGCCTGCGAAAATATCGAAGACATTGGAAGTGACCACGTACCGATCCTCGTAAAAATAAAAATAACACCCGCAGTCACAAAAAAAAGCAGAACAAGACTAAAAACTAACGAAGAATGGATCGAATACGGAAATCGAACTGTGCTTGGACATCAACCCCCGATACAATCAATTGAAGAGGTATAAAATGCTATAGAGCATCTCACATCACACTTGCAGTCTGTCGTGCGCGGAATGACTCGTGAAATTAAGAAAGCCAGTGAATTATTACCGGACGAAATCCAGCAAACAATCCGCGAAAGAAATAGAGTGCGGTACGCTATGCGACGTAACGGTCGCGTCCATGATCCCGTGTGGATTGCGTGCTTACAGAACCTAAAAACGCGCGTTATTGAGCAAATCCGTGAGCATAAACGAGAACAATGGCTACGAATTATCGAAGAAGAAACCAACAGTCGTAAAGCAATGTGGAGAATTCAAAAATCTTTAAAAAGGCCTGAAAACAGAGTCCCCTTTTTCGAAGGTGCAGCCACACAAAAAGAAGTAGCGACAATGCTCACGGATGCGGCAATTATCCGTGAAAGCACAGTAAGCGATGACCTAAAATCAACCGTTCTGAACGCGCCGTCTAAACCTTTAAGATTAACAAACAATCAGGAAATCAAAAAAGCTCTTAAAAAATCAAAAAATAATAAAGCACCGGGACCGGATGAACTTGGAACAAAACATCTAAAATGCATGCATGAAAGCTGCTTCAATAGAATCGAAGAAATCTTCAATTTCTGTCTAACCCATAATCACTACCCAACGACATGGAAACTTGGCACATGCATCTTCCTACACAAACCAGGTAAGCCTGTAAATGAACCATCGTCATATAGGCCAATAACCTTGCTCAACACAATGGGTAAATGGTTCGAACGGATAATTCAAAACAGAATGGACTCTTGTCTAAATTTAATACCAGATTCTCAACACGGATTCCGACAAGGTCTTGGAACGAGTAGTCAATTAACCAGAACGATACACCATATCCAAAAATCAATAAACGAAGGCAAAACATGTCACGCTGTATCACTCGATCTTTCTAAAGCATTTGACTGTATTAACCATAAAGCACTGGTACACGAATTAATAGGACAAGACGTCGATTTGGGCATAATAAAAATGATAGAATCATACCTAACTGATCGAAAATTACAAGGCAAATTTCTAAACGAAATTTGTGACGCAATACACCAACCGCATGGAGTCCCACAAGGGTCGGTGCTCGGACCAATAATATTCAATCTTTACATCTCTGACGTCCCACACACAGCAAGTCTCAGCTCTCAGTACGCTGACGATATTATGATAATAAACAACGGTCACACCCCACGACGAGCACAATACTTAGCGAAAATAAATACGCAAGAATTACTTGATTACTATCATAAATGGGGACTGAAATGTAACGCTGGGAAAACTCAAGCAATCATTTTCGGAAGACAACATAGACTTGCAGAACAACGTAACATCAGCATCGTAGACCCTCACACCAGGAACATTGAGACAATTAACCCCTCAAGAAAACTTAATTACCTTGGAGTTACTATCACGAGAACTCTCAAAATAACCCCGCACTCTGACAAAAGACTCGGAATTACCAAATTCGTAATAAACTGTCTCCAAGGAATTGTCGGGCATTACAGTGAAGTAAACGCTTACGTAAAATGGAGAGTAATCAGAGCATGTGTTCTGCCATCGCTGGACTACGGCACTGGTTGTTTACTTCCACTCTATACTAAAACATCGCTACGCAGAATGGAAATCTGCTACAAAAAAACATTAAAACAAGCTGCCGGTGTATCGGTATTTTTTCCAACCTCCGACCTATGGCTAATGACGGGCGAGAAACCCTTCCTCGAAAGACTTTGCCAAATACATCAAAATACGCTCGACAAACTTCAGAACCACGCATGCCCCTACCTGCGTGGACTTACGCCAGCAGATCGAAGACCGTACGACGCCGTATCCGCGAAAACAAACATCTTGTGCCCTATCCTACCCCGCTTCCCATGAATCATTTGTAAATACGCATTAATACTCATCACTCATCTTCCCTCATCATTAGCATTAACCCATTAACGCCGAGGTGATCAGAATTTTTACTAACTTTTCAACGTGTTTATTTATTATGTTATCAGACCAAAAAAATAATGCAATACCTCTATTCCTACGCGGAATTCGATGCTCTTTCAGAATCTGAGCTCAAAATTTCGATTAGACACCGAGAAAAAAAAATATGGCCGATTTAAACGTGAAAAACGTGAAAATTTTCGAAAAAAAATTTTTTTCGCATTTTTTTTCCTAATGATACCGCAAAGCTATCAACTTTTTACAATAATCAGAGGTGATCATGACACTCGAAAGTTAAGAGGAATTTTTTTCAGAAAAATTCATCGACTCGTTTTTTCAAAATGGCGGCGAGAATGAAAAATTTTTATAAAAATCTTAATCTATCGGTTTCTTCAAAACTATAAACTTGAGAAAAAAATTTCTAAGAACAAAAATGGCTTAAAATTAGTCGAAGAATACTCTTAAATTTTTTCAGAATTTTTGAAAACAATTTTTAATTTTCGAAAATTTCAAAAAATCCAATTTTTCAAAAATACCTGAAAAATTTTTGGAAAAATTTCCTTCAAGTGTTCCTTGACTACTTCTTTTCTGATTCTGTGCATATACATTGTTTTTTTCTACTCTTAGCATTACCCAGAGACAACGGCGTGGACGCGGTAGAACTTTGTCTCTTTGGGGTGCTTTTTTTTCGTGAGGCCCCTTGCCTCTCACGTTTCGGGGTGCTTTTTTTCGTGAGTCCCCTTGCCTCTCACGTTTCGAGGTGCTTTTTTCGTGAGTCCCCTTGCCTCTCACGTTTCGGGGTGCTTTTTTTCGTGAGTCCCCTTGCCTCTCACGTTTCGGGGTGCTTTTTTTCGTGAGTCCCCTTGCCTCTCACGTTTCGGGGTGCTTTTTTCGTGAGTCCCCTTGCCTCTCACGTTTCGGGGTGCTTTTTTTTCGTGAGTCCCATTGCCTCTCACGTTTCGGGGTGCTTTTTTTCGTGAGTCCCCTTGCCTCTCACGTTTCGGGGTGCTTTTTTTTCGTGAGTCCCCTTGCCTCTCACGTTTCGGGGTGCTTTTTTCGTGAGTCCCCTTGCCTCTCACGTTTCGGGGTGCTCTTTTTTCGTGAGTCCCCTTGCCTCTCACGTTTCGGGGTGCTTTTTTTCGTGAGTCCCCTTGCCTCTCACGTTTCGGGGTGCTTTTTTTCGTGAGTCCCCTTGCCTCTCACGTTTCGGGGTGCTCTTTTTCGTGAGTCCCCTTGCCTCTCACTTTTCGGGGTGCTTTTTTTCGTGAGTCCCCTTGCCTCTCACGTTTCGGGGTGCTTTTTTTCGTGAGTCCCCTTGCCTCTCACGTTTCGGGGTGCTTTTTTCGTGAGTCCCCTTGCCTCTCACGTTTCGGGGTGCTTTTTTTCGTGAGTCCCCTTGCCTCTCACGTTTCGGGGTGCTTTTTTTCGTGAGTCCCCTTGCCTCTCACGTTTCGGGGTGCTTTTTTCGTGAGTCCCCTTGCCTCTCACGTTTCGGGGTGCTTTTTTTCGTGAGTCCCCTTGTCTCTCACGTTTCGGGGTGCTTTTTTCGTGAGTCCCCTTGCCTCTCACGTTTCGGGGTGCTTTTTTTCGTGAGTCCCCTTGCCTCTTACGTTTCGGGGTGCTTTTTTTCGTGAGTCCCCTTGCCTCTCACGTTTCGGGGTGCTTTTTTTCGTGAGTCCCCTTGCCTCTCACGTTTCGGGGTGCTTTTTTTTCGTGAGTCCCCTTGCCTCTCACGTTTCGGAGTGCTTCTTTTCGTCAGTCTTCTTGTCTTTCATTTTAACATTTCTTTTATCAGTGCTTTTTTGCCCAACAATTATTGCATACATATAGATTGCATTTTTCACAATAGATCCTTGTTCTTATTGGACATTTTTCATTTGAACAATTTTTTAATTTGTCCCTATTAGATCGTGTATGAAGTGTTTTACTTGTTTGACCTTTTTGAATATAATATTTAGCAATTGAAGTAGTTAACTCTTTTATTCCACTTTTTTTCATTCCATCACGTGTAGCATTGAAAATTACGTGGGCATTTGTAATGGATGCCTGTATAAATCTTATAATAATGACCCATGTCCATTTTTTGGAACGTATACTTGGAAGTACATTATTGCAGTGTCCATCATGCACGTCAACACCGCCCATAAATTTGCTGTACAAATGAAAAGCTTGGGGAAAAGGTATATCAGTTTTGGATCGAGCCTCTGAACTATATCTTCTCGAAGTTGATAGTGGACTTACACCTGCAGCAGTTGAAGCTATTGAAACGGGCTTCGAATCCATAATAGTGATGAAATTTATGCCACTATTTCGATCATATTTTACAATATAAGTACCTCGTGGAGCTTTCTTTTCAAGTATATTCTTTTCTTTGACTCGATTGTCTCTGATAGTGCCAGTGCATTTCAAACGTAATTTTTGCAAGTGTAAAATTAAATCCATATTTGTAAAAAAATTATTAAAGTACAAATGAAATGCAGGGATTTTATTATAATTTATTAGCCGAAAAAAAGGTTCTAATAAATGCAATAGTACACGAGTACCTAAAGCACATTTTACTAATTTGTTTCCGGGTTGGGAATTTTTACCGCAATATAGATCTAAATTTAGTAGATAGCCGTCTGAAGTGCATAAACCCCAAAATTTCAAACCAAACCTTATTGGTTTCCCTCGAATAAATTGTTTCAAAACAGTTTTTGCATAAGACTTGGCCATCATTTCATCAATAGATATAGAAGTTTTCCATATTCCGAACTTTAGGAGGTTGTTTTGGAAAAGTTTCAACATCGAACGAACCCGCCACCCTCTATCGTTTGGATCCTTGTCTTCAGCTTTTGAATATTTTATTTTAGACTTGATTTCTTCAAACTTATCGCGAGTCATTGCAGAAGAAACAATTTCACTAGATAAGAATGGATCAGATAACCAATAATCTCTCTGAGACTTTCTTTTATTGAATGAACTGAAAATAACTATACCTATAAAAGTGTCAAGATCTTGTAATTTCAGATCATAATTATTCTCTTTAGACGCATCAATTATATATTGTTTCATTTCGGCGGAAAAAAAGGTTTCAAACAATTGGAAAGGCTCGCATGCCTGTATATTCTTTTTTGTCGCTTCAGATAATAATATTGTTTCTTCACAAGTATTTGGATATGATTTCTCGCCATCGATCCAAATGAATTCGTGATTTTTTTCAAGTTTATCTAAGTTTTCAGAATAAGTAGCACAAGCTTTTTTATAAGTAATATTTGGTATTGTGAATTCATGTTCAGAATCTGAATCAGATATCGAATCACAATCGGAATCAGAATCATCGGAGCCTGAATTGTCTGCATTCGGAATCAAAATGTTTTCGTCGGAATCACTATCCGAATAATCTGATTCATACTCTGCATGCAATGAAGCAGAAGATTTTGAACGTTTTCGTGACATAACAAATGTATTGAAAAAGTGAAAACTAATATTTTTTTTATATGCTTTACCTATAATTCATGTAAAAATTGTATACAACATATGTGTCCATGCACAAGTGAAAGGATATACGAGTTTGTTCGTGAATTTTGTAGTGGTAGATAGAAACAAAATTTTATGTACCATTCAAGAAATTTTTTTTTCTCTAAACCTATAGACTTTACGAAAGAATTTTTAACAACAAAAAAGTCTTAAAATTAGTCAAGGAACACTCTCAAATTTTTCCAAAAATTTTTCAGGTATTTTTGAAAAATTGGATTTTTTGAAATTTTCGAAAATTAAAAATTGTTTTCAAAAATTCTGAAAAAATTTAAGAGTATTCTTCGACTAATTTTAAGCCATTTTTTTCTTAGAAATTTTTTTCTCAAGTTTATAGTTTTGAAGAAACCGATAGATTAAGATTTTTATAAAATTTTTTCATTCTCGCCGCCATTTTGAAAAAACGAGTCGATGAATTTTTCTGAAAAAAATTCCTCTTAATGTTCGAGTGCCATGATCACCTCTGATCATTGTAAAAAGTTGATAGCTTTGCGGTATCATCGTGAAAAAAAATTCGAAAAAATTTTTTTTTCGAAAATTTTCACGTTTTTCACGTTTAAATCGGCCATATTTTTTTTTCTCGGTGTCTAATCGAAATTTTGAGCTCAGATTCTGAAAGAGCATCGAATTCCGCGTAGGAATAGAGGTATTGCATTATTTTTTTGGTCCGATAACATAATAAATAAACACGTTGAAAAGTTAGTAAAAATTCTGATCACCTCGGCGTTAATGGGTTAATAAGTAACAAAAAGATGCCGTAAAACAAAATCCAACACCGTAGTCGAAAGACAAAAAAAAATCGAAATAAATGAATATAAACAAACCACCCAACCTATCCCATAAGTGTATAGAGACCCTAGGGGCAATAATTCTTAAGTATGTACATATAACCTAATGAGAACAATAAACATAAACATGGAAAAAAAAAAAATATTTTCTATGAACATTCGTAGCAATAACAATTTTCGAGTAATCCTCCAAATCGTTTGGTGTTACATATTTCAACTCAGGCTCTTTTTTGAACAACAACTTAACCAAGCCAATACGTTTCGAATACTTTTTATCTCCAACATGAATATGATCATCTGCGAACTGAATCGGTGAGTTACCGATCATTAATTTATCATTTGCAAGGTTTCGTACTCCATACATGACATCCAGTCTTATTTTTTTATTGCTACGTAGCAGTCCCAGATATTCATGTATTAAAGCATTAGCATCTTCAGATGATTCATCGTCATCGTCGTCGTCAGGTAAGAGCTCTGCATAGTTATCAGCTAAGGGCTCTGCATCACCTTCAATTGCTTCACGCCAAATATCATTAGAAGAAATGTCATGGAGCGCGCTGTTTTCTTCATCCTCCTCCTCCTCCTCCTTCTTGATATTCACTTTTTTTACTCCTTAATTTCATGCTTCCGATTTTTGTTATATGAAACCAGCTCCTCTAACGGTCCAACGATCGGTTTAAACACATCTTGCATTTTCTGCTGTGCAGTATCGCGACCACTTTTCAACTTTCGATGTTTTCGTCTAATCGCATCACTCGCCTTGGCAAGTTCACACAATATATCCTTTTCTCTTAAATTTCATCGACAAATTCATCGAAGTTTATTATGGGGAGTTGATCACCTTATTTCTTCGACACCATCTCTCATATGACTGATCGAAAAAATCGTATAAATGCGACTTTATAATGCGAATAATGCTCAGTCGAGTTGTAGCCGCCGGTGATGATTGTGCACGATAAACCGAGTAAAGGTTTAGTCAACAGTGTACTCAATAATCTCCCCGTGGAATTACATCTACCTGGCTACCAATATTGCGGACCTGGTACAAAATTGGTTAAACGTCTTGCCCGTGGTGATCCTGGCATAAACCCGTTGGACGCTGCTTGCAAAGAGCACGATATTGCACATTCGAAAAATCGTGATAATCTAGAAGCGAGACATTTGGCGGATAAAGTGTTAGCTGAACAAGCCTGGCAACGTGTAACCTCAAAAGACGCTAGTCTTGGTGAGAGAGCAAGTGCTTGGGTTGTGACAAACATTATGAAGGCAAAAAGGAAGTTTGGTTTGGGTATGAAGAGAGCGGTGAAAAAAAAGCCGCAGAAGAGTGTTTGTCTGAAAAAGTCATCAGTGCTGCGAGGAAAGCGATGATTCGTAGTGATGACCCTCGTAAAGTCGTCATGTCGGCATTAAAAGGTGGGCGTGCCAGTGTAAAAGGCGTTAAAGTACGAACACCTCGAATTCTACAAGTCCCCCGAAAAACCGGCGGTTTATTGCCTTTTCTCATACCCGTCTTCGCCGGCCTTAACGCCGTTGGTGCATTGTCTGGTGGAAGTGCGGCAATAGCCAGCGCTGTAAATGCTGCTCAAGCGGTCAAAAAGGAATTGGATGAAAATAATCGACATAACCGAACAATTGAGGCCATTGCTTTGGGTAAAGGTTTACACTTGAAACCGTACAAGCAGGGTCTGGGTCTTCACATCGGGCCAAAAAACGTATAATTACGCTACCGCATCAACCTCTCACCAACATCGATCTGCTGAAGTATGCGAAAGCCATGAAAATTCATCATTTTCGAGGGGTTTTCATGCGTGATACTTTACCTGCAAGCGGACCCCTCAAACAAGAATCAGCAATCGTGAATTTGGATGAAAATGTGGGCCCTGGAACACACTGGGTTGCATATAAAAAGATTGGCGGAAAAGTTATATACTTTAACAGTTTTGGCGATCTCCCACCTCCACCCGAACTCCTGAATTATTTTAATGTTGGTAGCGTTAAATATAATTATAAAAAGTATCAAGAATATGATACAATAATATGTGGACATTTATGTTTAAAGTTTTTGTGCGGTCAGTTGAATCGTCGAGCCAAATATGTGCTATATAAATGAGGACTAATGAGCTATGTGTTTAGTTCTTTGAAAGCATCATGGATGATAGTTTAACGATTACCGTATCTGGATCTTCATCTGTTCTCGAGGCGCAATTCTTTCCCCCCATCGAATTATTGCCCGATAAAAATTATACTCTCGGACTTGTTGAGCTGCTCACATTTAATTCAATTCCCAATATCGACGTTGGCTGCAATGAATTTCATGTTGGAACGCAAGTGTTGACCATACCAACGGGGAATTATGAAATAGAGGATATTGAAAAATACTTGCAAACTGAATTGACACGTAAAAACATAAAAATTCAGCTCAAACCGAATAATAATACACTACGTAGTGAAATCGAATGTAATCAGCCTATTCGTTTCACATCGAACAACTCTGCTAGGCTTTGCATCAGGCCTATTGGAAGCCAATAAAAGACATGTGTCTGATCTGCCGGTATCCATTATTAAAGTGAACGCCATACGAGTCGAGTGTAACATAACCACCGGCGCATACATCAACGGGCGAAAAGTACATACAATTCACGAATTTTTCCCATCTGTGCCGACGGGCTACAAAATCATCGAAGTACCATCGAGCGTCATTTATCTACCAATCACGACTCATCGAATCGACAACATACAACTTCGTATTGTGGATCAAGACGGTGATTTAATAAATTTCCGCGGCGAAGTTATCACCATACGACTTCATATAAAATCTCGATGGGCATAGTCTACAATCGTAATATTAATAAGGCAGCATCATGGGATCGCGAAACCAGTCGTCGATCAACGCTCAAAGCGCTAACACCGCAAAACCTGCTACTATTGAAGAGTTTGGGTCTCAAGGTTCGTGGAGTTCGCGTGTGAGAAATTATTTACTTTATACGTTGTGCATCTGTTGCGCGCAATGGAGGAAGAAATCGTAAACATTCAGACACCCACTATCTTCGATGAATCCATCATACATTATGAGATTCATGCTCATCAACCATACGCATCGTCGACATATAACAACAGTGATGAAATACGTATTTCAATTCAGCATCAAGATGTATCAATCCTACCGAGCAAAAGTTCAATTCACATTTGTGGAAAACTGACAAAGGACGATGGTACAGCGTTAAATGCAACGAGTCTCGTCAACAATGCCATATGTCATTTATTCGAAGAAGTACGCTATGAACTTAATGCAATAGAAATTGATCGTAATAAGAATCCGGGTGTTACGTCTCTCATTAAGGGATATACATCTCTTACATCTGCCAAGAGTTCGATGCTTGAAAACACTGGTTGGCTCGATGTCGAAGAAACAAAACAAATCGTGGATGCAGCGGGCAACTTTGATGTATGTGTATCGTTGAGTATGAGGCTGGGCTTTGCTGAAGATTATCGAATAATGATGGTGAATGCGAAGCATGAATTAATTTTGACTAGATCGCGCACTGATGACAATGCAATAATACAGACAGCCGCTGAAAATTATAAGCTCACATTACAGAAAATCGAATGGCTTGTACCATACGTTACCGTGGCGGATCAACGAAAAATTCAACTTTTAAAGTTTATCGCCAAAGACACACCAATTTCCATGAGTTTTCGTACGTGGGAATTGTATGAATATCCATTATTGCCCATCACCTCTAAACATGTGTGGTCCGTCAAAACTTCAACACAGCTGGAAAAACCACGATATGTGATTCTTGCATTTCAAGCGGGACGAAAAAATAATAAGACAAAGAATGTGAGTTGTTTCGATCATTGAAATGTGACCGATGTGAAACTGTACTTAAATTCCCAATGTTATCCATATGGCAACATGAATCTGAATATACAGCAAAATCAGTATGCATTACTCTACGACATGTATACAAACTTTCAATATATGTACTACAGTAAGGAGGCTGAACCATGGCTGAACAAAAAGGAAATTTTACATCATGCACCTCTCGTTGTGATTGATTGCTCGAAGCAAAATGATTCTCTCAAGTCTGGACCTGTGGATGTACGTCTCGAATTTGAAATGAAAACGAATGTACCTGCGCAGACATGTGCATACTGCCTCATTCTACATGATCGTATTGTAGAGTATAATCCCCTGAGTGGTGGGGTGAAAAAATTGGTATAAAATGGCTGAAGTGACCACACTGGACATCAGTCGAGATGGAGTTTATCGTTGATCCACAAGGTTTCAAGGGGCCCATCAACGAGTTTATCCTCAAAGAAATTTCAATTATTCGAGCAGATGTGAAAAACGCTGAACATCTAACGCTCATCTTCGAACCACCATACGCATGGGACACGCTACCAGCAAAATATCGAACCATGAATAAATGGTTGCAACGTAATTTTCATGGAATATCATGGGACTATGGTCTTATACCATACGACGCAGCAAAACCTATAATTCAAGCAATTTCACAACACGCTCGCACCATATTTGTGAAAGGCTGTGAAAAGTCTTCGTGGTTAGCGAGCTTCTTGGATTTGTCAACGGAGATTGTTGATTTGGAGTCTCTGGACTGACCATCGTTGAAGAAATTATTAAAAACTACATCGAATTGCCCCCACCACTATACCAACGAATTGAAATTCAACTGTGCAACGATGAATGTAAAAGCTTTGAAAAGCTGGTTATATGTATACCATGCCTTATGTAAGCGAGGTATCTTTGAATAAAGAAAACATTTTTTTGAAATGTTTTTTTCTAATTTATTTATACAAAATTTCCTCCTCCTCCTCCTTCTCCTCCTTCACATTACAGAGATGTATATATATATTTTTTATTCACGTTGAATTTTCATGAAACTCGACACCGTTCCAATCTCCGCCGATGTATTTCATACTGAGTTGTCCAGTATGAGCAGCTTCCAATAGTTTTTCATACGCCTCAGGATCTTGTTCAAATGCCTTGACGACTCGGGGTGGTAGGAAGACGGTGAATTCACTCTGCACTTCCACGACGTATCTTGGGCCGTACTTGGTCTTTGCCGATCGAATACCAGAGATTTCATAATCACCGTTGACTTCAAGATCTTTTAGATTTTTCGTGGGCAGATACTCGGACCGCTTAGTGATGTCGTTGATACCAGAGAACGCCATCATTTTCGAATGTGGAGGTTTTTTTGAAAAAAAAATTACGACTTGTACGAAGCTTCTGGAGCTGTGAATTGATGCTCGTCTCTTCCATGCTCGACTATTTGTACTATCTATCCCCACATCGATCCCAATCCCCTCCCCACACATTTTCCATGAAAATTAGTTCAATTGTGTTGATCACATTATTCAATGCAGCTTCATACAGGTTTAAACATGTTATGATCACCCAAATCCTCATAAAGGCCTTCCGTTACTTTCCACAATTTCAATGCTAGATTCTTTTCTCACGCATTTTCCGAAGATCTATTCTTGTCGGACAATGGATCCACGTTTCTTTGTTTGCACACCTGTATTCGAGACAAGTTCAAACATGTCCAATGCTCTTGCAACATTCTCTGCAGTTACGACGTTGGGGTGCTGGACCATCGACGTGATCCCCCGTCGATGGTGTATTCCAATGTTCGTAACATCGTCTATATGATATAATATCACTATCAGATTGATAATATTCTGGTAAACGATCCCACAAATAATCAGTAAATTCACTGAAGTACTGTTTAAATATTGTTGGCGATATAATTCGTTGCTCCTCTGACGTGATTTCTCGCGGATTCTTCGTACGTCGAATTGCATATATATTCACCAATTCTTCCATTTCAAAACACTTTTCACAATCTCGACGCATGGGTCCGACAGCGTCAACATGAGTCAGTTCCCATGGTGGATTAAAATGATCATCACACTCATGATATGATTGTATCTCACTATCACACTGTAAATGCTCTGGTAAACGATCCCACAATGAAGTTATACAGTAGCTGAAATATTTTAAAAGTAAAGCCTTGGAAATCGATTCGAGTTCATTTTTCGTCAATGTCCAGGGGTCTTTCGACGGGTGGATTGCATACAAACTTGCACATCTATCCATGTCGACGTCTACTTTCAGAATAAACATTTAACTCCCAATCTTATAAGTTTATCTACTTTTTCAAACTAAAATTATTTAAAAATAATCATACATCTTTCATACTTACCCTCATCTATCCATTTCCCCTACCTTCGCCGCACCCATACAGCATCAATGTAAGACTGTATATAACGCAAAAATATGGACTAGCAGGTAGGAGATTTATCATTTTTTGTTAAAATGCTACCAATGCATCGTTTTAAGCAAACAATGACTCAATGGAGGTCAGGTGTGATCATCACCTGGTAGTGTTTCCATAAAAAAAGTGTTTGACTTTCTCTCCCCCGCAGCAGACTCTTCCCCGCTCCCCCTTGTAGAGCGTTGCATCATTCAATGCAACCTCAGGTTTAAACATGTACCACCCTCGCACCTGCATCCTCAAACAATACACATCCCATCACATTCCACAATTTCTAAGCTAGATTCTTTCCCATAGATCCATCCTTCTCGATCTATGCGACCTCCCTCGATCCCATTATATATTACATAATAGGACGTAACGTCTAGTCCTTTTAACTCACCGCCGCAGACCCTTTCGCCGCAACAGACCCTTCCCCGCTCCCCGCACCCCCCTGAGAGGACCTGAGTTAGAACTGGCATAGCTTTACTACTGGCAAATTCTTCTTCATCCCAATTCAATGAAATATACTGCATTTCGATATCAGGGGAAAGTTTACGAATTTACAGTGACTCCTTTAGGTTTGAAAACAAGTACAGCTGCATTATTACGTGCTCTCGATATTATTCTCCATGGACTGGGAGATCATGTAATTAATTTTGTCGATGATTTACTATGCATTTCTGAAACTTTTGAGGAGCATATACGATATTTAGACGAGTCACTCGAGCACTTAGAGCAGCACGGAATGACCATAAAATTGAAGAAAGCAAAATTCTTTAGAAAAGAGATAGAGTTTCTAGGATACATTTTAACGACAGAGGGAATTAAACCCCAGCCTGAAAAGATTCAAGCGATTCATGATTTTCCTACACCAAGAAACCTAAAACAGTTGAGAGGATTCCTTAGATTGATAAATTATTAAAATAGCAAAAATCCCCTCCCGGGGGGAAAAAACCTGGATAAGTATATTGGTGGTCCCGCATTTCCCTATGATATCACAAAAAATCCAAAACCCCACTTAAATTTGTTTTTTTTAATGTTTACTAATTTTATTCATATCCCGGAGGCAAACCAACTATATAGATCACGAAATATCCGGCCAAAAAACCAGACTTTACAATAAATGTTACTTTGAATTTATTTCCACAGAACAAAACAAGAATGAAAACATTAAAAAATCAGCGTTATCAAGATGAGAAAAATACCTCTTATAATTGGTGTGTAAGAAGTATCAATAGTCTAGAAAAACATGAAAAAAGGTCGACATCTAAGTTACGTGCAGCAGTAAAATTTATGATATCAGTACTAGGACAAGTATACTTTGATGACTGAGAAGATATCAATATGGACCTACCGGCAACGTAGTGCATGCAGTTGGTGCATTGCTTCTGGGATCTCCTAAGTCGAGTAGCTACTTTTGTTTTGGCTATGGCGCGACCAATGTTGCCAAATAGTATTTACTTATATGACCTAATGAAACAACACTGCCTGCACCGTGGCTAAAATAACGAAAAACAAGCAGGAACAGGAAGTTTCGCATAAGATCCCGTGCTTTTGTAATGTTAAAAAAAAACTTTAATTTATGTCTGTACATGATAGCACAGTTTTGTTTGATTGGTAATAATTTGATGAACGTTCACCACCGTACGTTGAATGTATACGCACAGAGTACTTGTCCGGCCCATAACTTTTTATTATATATTATAAATATTTTATTATATTATTATAAATTTCTGACGGCGAAAAGCAACGCATGCAACAAAAAGCACCTCCAATTTGATTTTCACTTGAATGAGCAATTTTAATAAAAAGTTATGGGCCGGACAAGTACTCTGTGCGTATACATTCAAAGTACGGTGGTGAACGTTCATCAAATTATTACCAATCAAACAAAACTGTGCTATCATGTACAGACATAAATTAAAGTTTTTTTTTTAACATTACAAAAGCACGGGATCTTATGCGAAACTTCCTGTTCCTGCTTGTTTTTCGTTATTTTAGCCACGGCGCAGGCAATGTTGTTTCATTAGGTCATATAAGTAAATACTATTTGGCAACATTGGTCGCGCCATAGCCAAAACAAAAGTAGCTACTCGACTTAGGAGATCCCAGAAGCAATGCACCAACTGCATGCCCTACGTTGCCGGTACATCCATATTGATATCTTCTCAGTCACCAAAGAAATACTTATCCTAGTACTGATATCATAAATTTTACTGCTGCACGTAACATAGATGTCGACCTTTTTCCATTTCTTTCTAGACTACTGATACTTCTTACACACCAATTATAAGTGGCATTTTTCTCATCTTGATAATGCTGATTTTTTAATGTTTTGATTGTTGTTTTGTTCTGTGGAAATAAATTCAAAGTAACATTTATTGGGAAGTATGGTTTTTTGGCCGGATATATCGTGATCTATATAGTTGGTTTCCCTACGGCATATGAATAAAATTAGTAAACATTAAAAAAAAAAATAAGTGGAGTTTTGGATTTTTTGTGATATCATAGGGAAACGAGGGATCACCAATGTACTTGTCCAGGTTTTTTCCACGGGAGGGGATTTTTGCTATTTGATATCACTTCTTTTTCCTATAGTATTTTCATACATTTCGATTTATATAGACTCCAATAGAGTCTGTAAATAACAAAAAGACTTACAATATGTTTGCATCATTACATCATCGATTTATTTCAATGTCAGGAATCAGTACTGCTCACACTGCTAATTCGACATAAGAGAATGAGACAGATTTTCTACCATAAATTCATTGTTATTGAGGTTGTTTAAATACAGGAGCGCTTCATTTCTCTGATAAGAAAAAAAGTTATAATGTTTTCAAAAGAGTTAACTACAGATTCGAAGTATTTTCGAGATGTTAGTAATTCGTTGATAGGATATTATTCGATTATAGCTTGGCAGGAAGGTGTTATAGAAGAGACCTCAAGTACCAGTTTTCCCCCAAGGCAAAAATTCAGAAAATTAAATACATTATCATTAGCTTTCAAGTTGTGTATTAGAATAAGGCATTCAGGGGTGAAATGGCAGCGAGGATATTAGCAATTTCGGTCTAAGCTATAAATAGATAATTATATTTAACTTTACTGTCAGGAGCCTCAGAATTATTATTCTTTCAAAGATGAAATGACGGAAGAATATGGTGCATCATCCTTGGCTTACAATTTGTTTTATAAAACATAGAAAAAAATTAGATTAAAAAAAAAAAATTGGCCGAAGTAGTTGACGAATATTTTTTCACTTAATTTACATAATGTATCGGTCATGGTGACAACCTCGCCAAATACTTCGGCCGAAATTCTTTTTCATCCAATTTTTTTCGTTTGCAATCTTTTTTTGTTTCGGACTCTTATTGATACAGAGTTTTATTTTCATTCTGGTTGGTAAAACAACGGCATTTTCGGACTTGATTCTTTTCGCTATCAACATTCAACATTATTTGAAGATTTTATGTCACACGATAAAGCCTCCCGTACTTGGCCACATATGTTTTAGTATAGCTCAATTTATTTTATAACTTTTTGCGAAACAAAGCCTTAGCTTTTCGCGAGGATTAACTCATTTTGTTTTGTGTGATTTGAATTTATTTGATACATTTTTTGAGAGTGGTCACTTTTCTTACTTTTTGATAGGCTTTGATTTTCTCAGGGATTTTTGCGAGAAAAGGTTTTTGCAGTGTATGTATATTCGTGGAAAAATATGGGAACGGCGGTCAACAAATATACTTGTCCAGGTTTTTTCCGCGAGGGGAATTTTTATGCATGATATGATTCGTTTTTTCTCGTGCTTTTCAAACATCTCGCTTTATATAGATTAGAAAAAGGTTATATTTGGAAATTATCGCTTTTTCATTTTCAAACCCTGACCCCTTCTACTTCGAGTCAGGTTCGTTCCCCATGAAATAAAGGGACAGGTGTTTTGGAATTTTCAATTTGGCATTTTTTTTATTCTCGAGCCAGTCAAATTTTTTTGACATTTCGCTTTACCTTTCTGGAATCAGGCTAAACTAAGTCGGGAACTGGGAGTCTGATACAAAAATTTACAAAGCTTTTGAGGGCTAGATTACAGCAGTCAGAACTTTTCCATAGAATTTGTAGCTATTTGAATTTGTGTTTATCAAAGAAACATATTAAATAGCAGTATCTCCTTGTTATATTTGTAGATTTGTGGTAAAAAATATTACCCTTATTTCAGCTTGTTGATAAAAATGGAGCGACATTTTTCGAAATTTTTCATTTTTGATTAATGATAAAATAAAAAACCAGTTTCACGTATGTTTAGAGAAAACATATTGAATCTATTGTGAAAAAAGTTTACGCATTTTTTCATTCTTATTTTTATTAACAAGGTGGAATCATGATTATTTTTCAATACCATTGAAGAAGTTACTACCATGAAAATAAAAAGTTACAACTATTTCAATATTCTCATTGAATATAGAAAAGTTCAAATAGTATGTTATGGGAACTCCAAACCAATATATTGAACAAAGCGGACAAACTCAGACCAGGATCGTACCCAAGAGAATGAAATGAATTTAGTTGTATTAGTCACATTAGCTTTGAGCAAATTTTGATACCATCAAACCCAGAGCGACTGTAGAGGAAAGCCTTTGGAATAAATTTTTTTCAATTTATTTTGCCATCGTCAGAGCTAAAAAGTGGAAATACTTAGCACACATGTCTCCTCTTCACAAAATGTTCAAAGTTTGTAGATATCGGCTACATTCCAATGATACAAATTTTGATACTATCAGAAGAAGAAGATCACCCGAAGACTTTCTGAAACAACTTTTTAAATTTATTATGCCACAACTGAAGTGGAAATGTGAAAAAACATAGTACACTTTAAGCCCAACAAAGTTGAGAAAATTTGGATGTATCTATTGCGTTCCAAGGACAGAAATTTTAATTCATTCCAAAAATGAGCAGCCGAAGACTTTTTGTAATAAATTTTTCAATTCATAACGCACAGAGACAGAAAGTGGAAGTACTTGGTGCACATGTCGCTTCACAAAATGTTAAAAGTTTGTAGGTATCGGCTACATTCCCATGATACAAATTTTGATATTTCTAACAATAATGGCCGTGAAAGCCTCAAAACTAGAACTTACAGATATTTTAATATCATCTTTGAATTTTGAAAAGTTCAGAAAGCATGTTATGGATATTTTAAAACAATAAATTCAACAAAGCGGGCAAACTTAGATCAGTACTATGCCCAAGAAAATGGATCGAGTTGAGTTGTACCAGTAGCATTATTTTCGTGCAAATTTTCGTACCATCACAACCAGAGCATCCGTAGAGCAAATCTTTTTAAAAATATTTTTCCATTTATTATGCCACAACAGGAGCCAAAAAGTAGAAATACTGAGCACACATGTTGCTCCAGGAAATTTCCAAAGTTTGTAAGTATACGTTGCGTTCCAATGAAACAAATTTTTATACTTTCAGAAACAAAAGGAACCAAAGACTTTCTGACAATTTTTTGAATTAATCATGCTACAACTCAAGCATACCACACATTGGGCTCAATAAAGTTTATGAATTTTGCATGTAGCCAATACTTTTTGAAGCCAAATTTTAATCCCATCCAAAAATGAGCAACTCAAGAATTTTCATTATAAAATTTTCAAGTCCTAATAATGCCACTATTCGATCCAAAAAGTGGAAATATTGGGCACACTTGTCACTTAACAGATATTTCAAAGTCTGTATGTATCTGTTGCAATTCAATGATACAAATTTTGATAATATCAGTAAAAACACATCAGAAGACTTTCTGAAACAATTTTTCAAAGTTTATTATGCTACAATTAAAGTGGGGAAGTGAATAAATATAGCTCAATAGAGCCGAATGAAATTCTGAAATTTTGCATATATTCATGGCGTTCCGAAGACAATAATTTTGATCCCATTGACAAATGAGCAACCGCAGAATTTTCATAACAAAATTTTTAATTCATAATGCCACAATCGGAGCCAAAAAGTGGAAATACTTGGTACATTTGTTGCTTTACAGAATTTCCAAAGTCTGTAGGTATCCATTGCAATCCAATGATACAAATTTTGACAATATCAGCAAAAAAACATCAGAAGACTTCCTGAAACAATTTTTCAAAATTCATTATGCTACAACTAAATTAGGGAATTGAAAAAATGTAGCGCACATTGGGCCGAACAAAATTCTGAAATTTTACATGTACGCATGGCATTCTGAAGCCAGCAATTCTGGACCCATCGACAAATGAGCAATCGAAGAATTTTCATAACAAAATTTTCAATTCCTAATGCCATAATCGAAACCGAAAACGGAAAATACTTGGCACATCTGTCGCTTCACAGAATTTTCAAAGTCTGTAGGTATCCATTGCAATTCAATTATACAAATTTTGATAATATCAGTAAAAACACATCGGAAGACTTCCTGAAATAATTGTTTAAAATTCATTATGCTACAACTAAAGCGGGGATGTGAGGAAATATAGAGCATATTGAGCGAAACAAAATTCTAAAAGTTTGGATATATATCCATGGTGTTCCGAAGACAAAATTTTTGAGCCCATTGACAAATAAGCAACCGAAGAATTTTCATAACAAAATTTTCAATTCATAATGCTAAAATCGGAGGCAAAAAGTAGAAATACTTGGTACATTTGTCGCTTCACACAATTTCTAAATTCTGTAGGCATTCGTTGCAATCCAAAGATATAAATTTTGATAATGTCAGAAAAAACACATCGGAAGACTTTCTGAAATAATTTTTTAAAATACATTATGCTACAACTAAAGCGGGGATTTGAAAAAATATAGAGCATATTGAGCCAAACAAAATTCTGAAATTTTGCATATATCCATGGTCTTCCGAAGACAATATTTTTGATCCCATTGACAAATGAGCAACTAAAGAATTTTCATAACAAAATGTTCAATTCATAAGGCTACAAGCGGAGCCAAAAAGTGGAAATACTTGGTACATTTGTCGCTTCACATAATTTCCAGAGTCTATAGGTATTCGTTGCAATCCAAAGATACAAATTTTGATAATACCAGGATATGGAGTATATACCGCCAGTCTTTTGACATAAAGATATATTATACGAGCCATTTTGACATAAAGATATATTGTTGCTTACTACGGTTATCATCCAGATGCATCCATATATATCCAGATGCAGGTTGACAGTGTATTTGTCTATTAATTCATCAAATGCGAGATGATTCTACACCATATTTTGAATAGAAAAATGACGTCGAAAATCTTTTGAAATGGACCAACAATTATCATGCAAGGAACATTTTATGATATACAAATTTTATTATGGCAAGCGAGGAACATTTTATAATAAAGAGAAAAGGGACCAATAAAATAAATTGTCAACGGTGTAGAGTTAACAAAAATATTTATTAGACACTGCTCAAAACTCGGCATGATAATAACAAACTTTGGCATATACATATTTTTGACACTCATTATTAGTTTTATAGAGTTTCTTTTCCAAATTTACATCGATTTACACCAATCATGATTAACAGTTCAAAGTACACCATTTCATAGTTATCAAAGAAACGAAAAGAATGATTTCTCAACAAATCTTATACGAGGAACATTTAGTCGCGAAAGAGAAAAGAGATCGCTTTCGTTTCCGTCGTAGAGTTAAGTGTGGAAAATAAAAACTGCAGGGTTAACAATAATAAAAAAATACATATTCATTTCAGTACTGTTCGAAAATTGATTAAAAGCACTTCACTATTTCCACACCATCACTTTCTTATTATTACTGTAACCAAGAGTCGATCGAATCTAACCACCATATTTATAACCTCACAACTGTTCGTAAAAAAACATTAATATTTTCAATACTGTTTAAGCCACGAGATTCTAATTAGTCGCGATCGAAAGGGGGAAAAAAATAATATATCTTTCTTCAACCAAAGTTCCAAATTTATAATGGATATCACACATTTTTTCTAGCCTGACACAAACGAAGAATAATAGACAAGTGGCGAATAAACACGTAAAAACGTTTCAACGATTATAAGTATTATTTAACCAAACTCACACATCCCGCACTGTTTTTACGAAACTCCGATTAAACTTTAATATCGCTGACGACGTTTTTCCAATAATTTCGACACTTAGTCCAAGTGCCCGTCAACTGGTTATTGTTTACCTAAACTCACACATCCCGCACTGTTTTTACGAAACTTCGATCAAACTTTCAAACCTCAAAAAACGCTTTAATAAATACTATTGTCACTTATCACTTATCCCGATTGATTTTTCCGAATTTTGTCACTGATTCCCAATTTTACGACGAATGCGCATTAAAACGGTTATTTATTACTGTTTATAACCAAACTCTTCCACACGTCCTGCACTGCTTTCATCATTTATTTTTTGAATTCCGTTTCACACAAATTCACACATTACGCATGACTCGTTTCATTGCGCAGTTGCGTATTGCGCATCATTATGCGCATGCGCACTTGTTCACATCAAAATGATGAGACCCAACGAACACGACCACAGATCACACAACTTTAATGGTATTATCACAGATACAGACACCAACCAATCAGAAACTCGAGAGGCTTCAAGAGGTCTTTGATGGTGTTATATACAGACACGTCATTCACTGATATCGGTAGTCAGAAACCAACCAATTAGAAACTCGAAAGGGACAAGAGGCCTTTGATGGTGTTATATATAGATACGTCGAAATCCTTCACACAATTATAGAAAAATACATAATTTTGACCTGTGCAAAGTTTTTTCCCAGCAATTACGCCACCGATCATACTGATTTTGGGCTCAATCGAAAGCATTTTTGACAATTAGTCCCCAGTCCAATTTTCGTTATATCAAACGACCCCTGAGCTTCGTAATTAAACGAAAAGACATGCCAATTTTGCCCCCACCACCGCGAATTGTTTTATTCAGATAAAGTATAGACTCGGCGAGCCTCGGGCCAGCAGACGACATAGCTGTCAATGTACTTGTCCCGAGACTCTACCGAGTCTCTTGATACGAAATTTACTAAAAAACATGCAGAAGAAACAATACCTTTTTTAAAATTGTTAAGGAAAGAAACTAAATGGAATTGGGGTAAAGAAGAAAAAGAGGTTTTTGAAAGAATTAAAAATTTATTTGTCGGAGACTTGCTGTTGAAACATCCTGATCCTGCACGAGGATACATTTTACAAACAGTTGCAAGTAATTATGCTTTGGGGGGCACCTTAGCCCAAAAATACGAAAATGGCGAATTAAACATAATAATGTTCACAAGCCGAACATTAAAAGGTCCGGAATTAAATTATACTACAACAGAAAAAGAGTTACCTGCCATAGTTTGGACATTGGAAAAATTAAGGACATATTTATTAGGCGCGAAAATAAAAGTCATTACCGATCATCGAGCAATTACGTTTTTAAAAAATTGTCAATTGTTAAATGAAAGATTAACAAGATGGGTTTTAGCAATCCAGGATTATGATATAACATTTGAATTTTGTGGAGGAGCTCGCAATGCTGTGGCTGACGTTTTTAGCCGATTAAATCCTCCCGACACAGGTGGAAGAAAGGGAAAAGAAATTGTTATCGGGACTATGCTCGCAATAAAACCATCGAAAGAATTGGAAAATAGGATAAGACAAATGGGAGAATGCCAATTATGGGATGACAGGATAAGAAATATCAGGGAAAGAATAATAATTAATGCAGACAATAAATATCAAATAAAGAATGATATTTTATTAAAAGCAGTGAAAGAAGATTCATGGAAAGTTGTCTTGCCAAGACCGATTCTCCAACTGTTAGCACCTGAAACACATGAAATGTATATCATATTGGAGCTAAGAAAGTATGTAAATTAAGGGGTTACCCCCACTTGTAGCGCAAAAAAAGGCCTTCTTCATGAATTCTTTTAAAGAAAACTACAAAACTTTTTTAATCGATCACTATATCATCTTAAAGAACACATCTGGAAGAACTTTCAGTAATTTTTTTATGGAAAAATATTACATTGTTAAGTGGCAAATGGCCGTCAATGAAATAATGTTTTTATTTATACGGTTTGCGGTGACCATCATTGCGGCGAAGTGGATCATCTGAAACAAAAAATGTGGATGGATTTAGTCAAATATAAGTATAAACTAGTCTTTAATCGAAGTGTTGTGTCCGCGAAGACCGTCGCGAAGGGACGAGTTATCGAGGACGAGTAGTTAAGGGATTAAGGCCAAAGAGAATGAACTCAAACTCAATACTTTTCTAACAAGTTAACAATAAGTTTATTTAAGAAGTTATAAATTCGAGGTTTAATAGCCTCGAGACCAATCGTTCGGAGTTTCGTCAAAGACTGGTGATTTTCGGTTAGTTGTTACTTTTATTGATTCGGGGGTTTTCCCCTACTCATTATAATATGGCATGATTATCGTTTGAGAAGTTTCGATGCTGACATCGAGGGTCACTGCGCTCGCTCGAAGCGTCGAATTTCTACAACGATGCATATGCTTAATGTGTATCGAGTCTTTATTTTATGAGTGCTATTTTGGGACACAACATCCCTCCCCCCTTCGGGAGACGAAATTTATTTCGGCTGTTTTCGCACGGAATTAAATTAAAGAAGTTTGAATGCCCGTTATTTGTAAGATTTTGTTTAACTTACAGTGAAGCTTTATTTTTGTCCTTCGGGCGTGCTTTTGTTATAAAAATTTTGTCATCCGCAAATGTAGATGCGAGTTCCTCTCTAGTTTTTTGTCTTGCCACGAAAGTCGGGGCTAGTTCGATATCATTAGTCTGCTGTATTAGTGGGATTCGTTGGCAATGTTTCATTTTGAAAATTGTCAGAATGATAATTATTATAATGATTAAAATCATGCTAATGGTGCTTATAGAGTAATTTCCAATTATGTGGTAGGGGTGTGCCAATTATTTGGTACTTTTTCTAGTTTTATCTTTAGAATTTCAATTTGCTCGCCTAGTGCGTTTGTTTCTAGTGGATTCGTAATTATTTTCGATGGTATGCTGTAATTAAAAATGGGGTGATTAGCATCTATCTTCCCAATTGCGCTCGTTAGATTGTACAATGGTATAAATGTTATAAATTCGTGTTGTCGCAATTCGTTTAGTGATAACAATTGGAAATTTATTGATGTGACGGAACATTCTCCGTCCAAAGCCAGTAATCCGGTATTTTGAATTATTTCGTGTGTCGTGGATTTATTTTTACAATCAATTCTTACACTTTCAGGTTTTGGGGCTACGAATAGCCATCTACCTTCCTTTTCTAGTGCGATTATTAGCGTTTTTTCGAGTTTGACAATTCATCGATTACATTGTAGATTTTTCGGATTATTACCTAAGTAGATTGCTATCTCGCATGGCGTATTACCGTTTATTGATTGTAGTGATTGTTTAGGTTTGTAATAATATATATTGTTGACTTTTTTCGCCTTGTTCAAATCATCTTCGCACATTGTTAAATACGTTATTTTATAGTTGTCCACAATTATAATTTTCGATGTGGTTTCGATAAATTGGAACTGATTTTCGTTGATTTTTGTTGGTAGTGGATAGACTTTATTAACTTTCAAAATTTAATTTTCGATTAAAGGAAATTTTATGATTAAAACGAATCGTAGTTTTGCTGTGTAGCTTGTAATTTCTGCAGTTCTCAATAGGTTAGTCATTTCGCTACTCTTAATGTTTGTTGGAAAGTTTAGACCTTTAGGAATGTAAGGAATAGCTTCCGTTAAATAATTGGTTAATTGTTTAGGTGTGATCACCGTAGGGTTTATTGTTCCCTTGTAAATCTCGGTTACAAAGTTTGCTAGTTGATTTACGTCGCTTTCAAAAGCGTCAATCGTTGCTGTAAGTGCATTTATGTTTTCGTCTATTGCTTGTTTCGTTTTAATTTTTGAAAATTGGCCTTCTACTGTATTTTCGATTCTTTCTATTTTATTGCTTAAATTATTTACATTTGTTATTATCCCGGGCGTGGTTTGGTTATAAAGTTTTAATGTAGATTGCAGTATTTGTACATTTTCTTTTAACATATCTTCGTCGGTTCTTTGTCTAGTTATTATGTCATCAATATTTTTATTAATTTTTTCCGCATCGTCTTGATCTAGATTTCCTGTTATTGCTTTTATTATTGTTCCTAAACCATTAATTAATCCTCTTTTATTTCTGTTTTCTTCGGTACCTACGAAGTGGTATATTACGGTTATTGAAGAACTGACTTTTTTTAATAATGGTTTCAACGTGTTGTTTACAGTGTTACATAATGAATCATCTGTCGAACTTATGCATATTCTACCTAATGCGTCTAGTGCTGAAAGTAAATCTTCTGCTTTCTTTTCCATGTATTGTAGATCCATGTGGATTACTAGCTTCCACGTTCCTTTTACCAAGTATAACGATCCTATTTCTTCGAAGTATATTCCTGGTGACGTTTGAAAATTATCTATTCTATCGTATTCGTTTTTTTCCGAAGATTCAATTCCTCCTACGGCCGCTATTGCGCTTGCGTACCTGCAATCGGTCGTCTGAGTTAGCTAATAGTCGGTTGGTAAAGTAGGGTTTTGACTTAGCGGGATGTCGGTAAGTGGGTTGGGTGGGTATTGTAGGTTATTTCATTCCCGGTCTATTCAAAAAAATTTTTTTTTCTTTTTTATTTTCTGTCCCTTTCCCGACTTCCTGCCAATCTGCTGAATTTGATTTTTGAAAATACTTTCGTATCCCTTGCGTTTTTAATATGAGTGATTTAGTAGCAATCATGGATTCATTAAGGCAGGCAGCTTTCACGATTTGTGTGACGAAAAGGCGTCGCGAAGTTGAGGTGAGTTTATTTAATATATTATATTTCTTTATGATTTCAAATTTTATTTTGTTATTTTGTGTGTCATATTTTATAATGTTTATAATTTTTTTTTTTTTTTTTTTTATAGAAAGCGTTTTTTGCGCCGGCATTGTCGCGTGATCCATCGATGACCTTCGTCGTATGGGCGTTTTACGACGAGTTTTCCGTAAGTGATATAGTTCGTAATTAAAATATAGTAAATAAAATATTTTTTTTTCTTCATTTCTCTTATATAATAGTTTTATATTCTATTTGTTATAGGCCTGGTTCCGGGAGTACCGGTTGGACCGTCGTTCCCGGCAAGAACAATGTTCTGGGTTCGTAGACGAATTTGGACGATCCCTTTACACGGACGGGTTCGACCTAGGGTACATCCGTTGGATGTTTGAGGGTCGGTGGGGGCAAGAACACCCGGATATGGACTGGGACCATCCGGCATGGTCCCACCCGGACGGCTGCCTCTCGGCCTACGACGCCGATTAATATTCAAAAAAAAAATTATTAATTATTCCCAAATTGTATTTTTAAAATAAATTTTCTCCGACTAATAAATATGTTTTTATTTTAATTTCTTTGTTATGTTTTTATTATTGTATTTGTCCTTTTTCCCATGTTTGTTCCCTGTTTACTAGTAGTATTTTTCTTTTTGTTTTAATTATATTAATTTTATTATTATTGTCAGTATTATTATTATTAGGTAAGATGGCGGCCCCGTGTGTAGTATGTGGGTCTTTTTGTTGACTCATACGTGTAGCCAATTAATGGGTAATGTGGGGCTTGATTCGATCTACGTGTATTCGAATCGTTCGCCGCCCGCTGCCGATACGGTAGTTAACCGCAGAATCTCGGCTCTTTATTATGTAGGGCCCCGTCCACTTCGGGGTCAGCTTGGCTGATCTGCCTCGCCTCACTGTTTGATCGAGTAGCAGAACTTTGTCGCCAACGTGATAATCTACCTTATCGAATTTTTCCTGCCTTTCTATTACCTTCTCTTTTTTATCGATGAGATTGTTTCTAGCGACTTGCCAGGTTGATCTTAATCGTTCCCTTAATTCCGCTACATAGTCATCGTATGTATATGTAGTTCTTGGGGCCTGTTGTAGGGCCGTTGGTAGAACAGGTTTTTTACCGAAGATTAATTCGTACGGGGTGTATCCCGTAGCGGAATGGGGGGTGGTGTTGTACGTGAACATTGCGTACGGTAACCATTCATCCCAATCTTTTTGATCCTCCTGGACAAAATGCTTTAGATATTCAGCTAAGGTTCGGTGTGACCTTTCAAGGGCTCCATTTGACTGTGGATGATAGGCTGTTGGTTGTATTTTTTTGATGTGCAATAATTTACACATTTGTTTGAAAAGATCACTTAGAAAATTAGTTCCTTGGTCAGACAAGATGGTTTCGGGTGTTCCGAATTTGCAAACTATTTCCGTAATCAATCCTTTCGCTACCGCTTTTGCTTCCTGGTTTTCCAATGGAATGGCTGCGCTATATTTAATTAATAAGTCTTGGAATGTTAAAATATATTTATTTCCTCGGTCGGATTCTGGTAGAGGTCCTACTATATCGACAGCACATTTCTCAAAGGCTTTTTCAGGGGTGTCGGTAATTACCATAGGTGCCCGGTTTATCTTGGTTACCTTGTTTCGTTGGCACTTGTCGCATTTAGCTACGTATTCTTTTATTTATTTTTTCATTCCTCGCCAATGGTATTTTTCTTTCATTTTTTCTGTCATTCTTTTCACTCCTGGGTGTCCCCCGAGAGGAGTGTCGTGATATTCTTTTATTATCGCTTCTCTCTCTCTCTCGCTCGGTCACGCTCGCTCGGGACTGAAATCGGAGTCGGAGTTAGATTTCTCTTCTTCGCTCTCGCTAGCTCCTTCTTCGTCTTTTTCTGTCACTGTCTTTCTAGATGTTTTATCTCCTTGTTTGTATTTTTTCTCTTGATCCATTTTATCTTCTTCTTCTGTGACTTTTTTTATCTCTAGCCACTTCTGACTGATCTCTTGGTCGGCCATCACATTTAGGGCTGGTCTGATTATTTAACCCATTAACGCCGAGGTGATCAGAATTTTTACTAACTTTTCAACGTGTTTATTTATTATGTTATCGGACCAAAAAAATAATGCAATACCTCTATTCCTACGCGGAATTCGATGCTCTTTCAGAATCTGAGCTCAAAATTTCGATTAGACACCGAGAAAAAAAAATATGGCCGATTTAAACGTGAAAAACGTGAAAATTTTCGAAAAAAAATTTTTTTCGCATTTTTTTTCACAATGATACCGCAAAGCTATCAACTTTTTACAATGATCAGAGGTGATCATGGCACTCGAACATTAAGAGGATTTTTTTTCAGAAAAATTCATCAACGCGTTTTTTCAAAATGGCGGCGAGAATGAAAAAATGTTATAAAAATCTTAATCTATCGGTTTCTTCAAAACTATAAACTTGAGAAAAAAATTTCTAAGAACAAAAATGGCTTAAAATTAGTCGAAGAATACTCTTAAATTTTTTCAGAATTTTTGAAAACAATTTTTAATTTTCGAAAATTTCAAAAAATCCAATTTTTCAAAAATACCTGAAAAATTTTTGGAAAAATTTCCTTCAAGTGTTCCTTGACTACTTCTTTTCTGATTCTGTGCATATACATTGTTTTTTTCTACTCTTAGCATTACCCAGAGACAACGGCGTGGACGTGGTAGAACTTTGTCTCCTTTGGGGTGCTTTTTTTTCGTGAGTCCCCTTGCCTCTCACGTTTCGGGGTGCTTTTTTTTCGTGAGTCCCCTTGCCTCTCACGTTTCGGGGTGCTTTTTTTCGTGAGTCCCCTTGCCTCTCACGTTTCGGGGTGCTTTTTTTCGTGAGTCCCCTTGCCTCTCACGTTTCGGGGTGCTTTTTTTCGTGAGTCCCCTTGCCTCTCACGTTTCGGGGTGCTTTTTTCGTGAGTCCCCTTGCCTCTCACGTTTCGGGGTGCTTTTTTTTCGTGAGTCCCCTTGCCTCTCACGTTTCGGGGTGCTTTTTTTCGTGAGTCCCCTTGCCTCTCACGTTTCGGGGTGCTTTTTTTCGTGAGTCCCCTTGCCTCTCACGTTTCGGGGTGCTTTTTTTCGTGAGTCCCCTTGCCTCTCACGTTTCGGGGTGCTTTTTTTTCGTGAGTCCCCTTGCCTCTCACGTTTCGGGGTGTTTTCTTCGTGAGTCCCCTTGCCTCTCACGTTTCGGGGTGCTTTTTTTCGTGAGTCCCCTTGCCTCTCACGTTTCGGGGTGCTTTTTTCGTGAGTCCCCTTGTCTCTCACGTTTCGGGGTGCTTTTTTTTCGTGAGTCCCCTTGCCTCTCACGTTTCGGGGTGCTTTTTTCGTGAGTCCCCTTGCCTCTCACGTTTCGGGGTGCTTTTTTTTCGTGAGTCCCCTTGCCTCTCACGTTTCGGGGTGCTTTTTTCGTGAGTCCCCTTGCCTCTCACGTTTCGGGGTGCTTTTTTTTCGTGAGTCCCTTTGCCTCTCACGTTTCGGGGTGCTTTTTTCGTGAGTCCCCTTGCCTCTCACGTTTCGGGGTGCTTTTTTTGCGTGAGTCCCCTTGCCTCTCACGTTTCGGGGTACTTTTTTTCGTGAATCCCCTTGCCTCTCACGTTTCGGGCTGCTTTTTTTCGTGAGTCCCCTTGCCTCTCACGTTTCGGGGTGCTTTTTTTCGTGAGTCCCCTTGCCTCTCACGTTTCGGGGTGCTTTTTTTCGTGAGTCCCCTTGCCTCTCACGTTTCGGAGTGCTTTTTTTCGTGAGTCCCCTTGCCTCTCACGTTTCGGGGTGCTTTTTTTTCGTGAGTCCCCTTGCCTCTCACGTTTCGGGGTGCTTTTTTTCGTGAGTCCCTTTGCCTCTCACGTTTCGGGGTGCTTTTTTTTCGTGAGTCCCCTTGCCTCTCACGTTTCGGAGTGCTTCTTTTCGTGAGTCTTCTTGTCTTTCATTTTAACATTTCTTTTATCAGTGCTTTTTTACCCAACAATTATTGCATACATATAGATTGCATTTTTCACAATAGATCCTTGTTCTTATTGGACATTTTTCATTTGAACAATTTTTTAATTTGTCCCTATTAGATCGTGTATGAAGTGTTTTATTTGTTTGACCTTTTTGAATATAATATTTAGCAATTGAAATAGCTAACTCTTTTATTCCACTTTTTTTCTTTCCATCACGTATAGCATTGAAAATTACGTGGGCATTTGTAATGGATGCCTGTATAAATCTTATAAAAACGACCCATGTCCATTTTTTGGAACGTATACTTGGAAGTACATTATTGCAGTGTCCATCATGCACGTCAACACCACCCATAAATTTGTTGTACAAATGAAAAGCTTGCGGAAAAGGTATATCAGTTTTGGATCGAGCCTCTGAACTATATATTCTCGAAGTTGATAGTGGACTTACACCTGCAGCAGTTGAAGCTATTGAAACGGGCTTCGAATCCATAATAGTGATGAAATTTATGCCACTATTTCGATCATGTTTTACAATATAAGTACCTCGTGGAGCTTTCTTTTCAAGTATATTCTTTTCTTTGACTCGATTGTCTCTGATAGTGCCAGTGCATTTCAAACGTAATTTTTGCAAGTGTAAAATTAAATCCATATTTGTAAAAAAATTATCAAAGTACAAATGAAATGCAGGGATTTTATTATAATTTATTAGCCGAAAAAAAGGTTCTAATAAATGCAATACTACACGAGTACCTAAAGCACATTTTACTAATTTGTTTCCGGTTTGGGAATTTTTACCGCAATATAGATCTAAATTTAGTAGATAGCCGTCTGAAGTGCATAAACCCCAAAATTTCAAACCAAACCTTATTGGTTTCCCTCGAATAAATTGTTTCAAAACAGTTTTTGCATAAGACTTGGCCATCATTTCATCAATAGATATAGAAGTTTTCCATATTCCGAACTTTAGGAGGTTGTTTTGGAAAATTTTAACATCGAACGAACCCGCCACCCTCTATCGTTTGGATCCTTGTCTTCAGCTTTTGAATATTTTATTTTAGACTTGATTTCTTCAAACTTATCGCGAGTCATTGCAGAAGAAACAATTTCACTAGATAAGAATGGATCGGATGACCAATAATCTCTCTGAGACTTTCTTTTATTGAATGAACTGAAAATAACTATTGTAACGGTACGTTTTTATAAATAAACCGCTACGCGTGAATTCGAGCTTCTTAATAGTAAGGAGCAGGTATGAAAGAAAGCGAGAAAAGGCAGGGATTTGATTTTAACAAAATAATAACATTTATTCAAAAAAAAACACAAAGATGATTTTTATTGTATAACAATATTGTTCAAGTAAAGACAATTTTTATTTATTTCGCGTCTTTTCTTCTTTTATCTTATTCGCATGGATTCTCTTCTTTTATTTTATTTGCATGGATTCTCTTCTTTTATTTTATTTGCATGTTTCATTTCTTATCACGGAAACAATGATATTTGTTCTTTCATCGATTATTATCGGTTTGGTGTCTTTCTTTACAATTAAATGGGAAATAATCAATTTGTCGCTCAAAAACAATAAAAATAATAAACTTTTCTGATTAATTGTCCAAAATAACCAATCAAAATTTGTAATGATTCGATACAATAATAATAATATTTTTGCTCATGACTCGATATAATTTTACGATAATTGGATTATTTTGGATGGTGAAGAGTAAATTATAGACTTATTTCATTTATTACTCCTTATTTCTTTATTATTCAATTAATTCAAAAGATTTTTCTATTATGAAACCCCAATGAGACAGAAACACAATAAATTTGAATCGATTTCTTTTTTGAGTATTCTTTATTATTAGAAGGCCCTATTTAAATAACCGCTTAAGAAAAGAAATCGATTTTTGAATTTATTGGAAATCGATAGACAAACAAATTTTTTCAAATTTTAAAATGTTTAAATTAATCCAAACAGAAATCTTGATTCAAACCGCAAGATTGTTTTGTTTAGGATCAGGTAAAGGTTTCCACACCTCAAATCTTGAAATCGAACGAAGCCGAACGATTCCTGCCCTATTAGTGTGGAGGTAAGGAGAGCTCCATACTGAAAATCTCGAAATCAAACGAACCCGAATGATTCCTGCCCTCTCAGTATACAACGAAGGAAAGGTGTTCACACTGGAAATCTTTGATCCAAACGAAGCCGAATGGGTCCAGCCCTCCCAGTGTGAATGGATAGGAAATCTCACACCTTAAATCTTTAGACCAAACGAACCCGAATGGTCTCTGCCCTCTTGGTGTGAAATTATATAGGAAGGTTATGTTTCTTGTTGCCAGAATCAGAGAGAAATTCTGTTGGTTAGAGTCTCTTATTTGTCTCTTTAGAGAGCCAGGTATGATCTGAGAGTGAGCTCCCGATGCCTCTGAGCACGCTCTTTTATACCCGAGAGAATCCTTTGTTCTCTTTTAACGGACGCGCATTGGTCCTTAAAATAATCTCGAAGAAAAGTTCTTGCTGTTAAATTTCTCATTGGAGCTTCTCCTTTGCTCCGATTTTCTCATTGGCCCGACGCATGGCTTGTTCGCAATGCGCATGCGCGAGAATTATTATTTTCTTAATTTTACCTTATTTTATAACATTTTATATTTTCTTCGTTCCCCTTGAATTTTAATCATTGATTATTTCCATTTTTATTAACAATAATAGAATTTTCCCAAAATTATTGATAATTGAAAAATAATTGAAAACGCCTGTCTAATTCGTCGATTCCCTGGCGCGATCGCCTTGCGCATGCGCAGAAACCCTTATTCTCTTATTTTCTATTTTATTTAAATTTTGCTTATAATTTTGTCGCTTGCGTATTTTATTTGAATTTTGGGATATTTTTCTAATTTTTTTTTATTATCGCATTCATAGTAAAAGTTATTGTTTTGTTATTATATAATGCGACGTGCAAAAAGTCACGTACGCACTTGTTATTTCCCATTTTTCCCTTTAGGAGCTTGTACTAGCGACTCTCTTCGCACGCTAGTGTCGGTTTTGTCCGCTAGGCGCTCGCTCAGTATAACGACGGACGATCAGCTGTTCGCATCGTTCACGTGAATAGGCGGTATCGTTACACTATACCTATAAAAGTGTCAAGATCTTGTAATTTCAGATCATAATTATTCTCTTTAGACGCATCAATTATATATTGTTTCATTTCGGCGGAAAAAAAGGTTTCAAACAATTGGAAAGGCTCGCACGCCTGTATATTCTTTTTTGTAGCTTCAGATAATAATATTGTTTCTTCACAAGTATTTGGATATGATTTCTCGCCATCGATCCAAATGAATTCGTGATTTTTTTCAAGTTTATCTAAGTTTTCAGAATAAGTAGCACAAGCTTTTTTATAAGTAATATTTGGTATTGTGAATTCATGTTCAGAATCTGAATCAGATATCGAATCACAATCGGAATCAGAATCATCGGAGCCTGAATTGTCTGCATTCGGAATCAAAATGTTTTCGTCGGAATCACTATCCGAATAATCTGATTCATACTCTGCATGCAATGAAGCAGAAGATTTTGAACTTTTTCGTGACATAACAAATGTATTGAAAAAGTGAAAACTAATATTTTTTTTATATGCTTTACCTTAAATTCATGTAAAAATTGTATACAACATATGTGTCCATGCACAAGTGAAAGGATATACGAATTTGTTCGTGAATTTTGTAGTGGTAGATAGAAACAAAATTTTATGTACCATTCAAGAAATTTTTTTTTCTCTAAACCTATAGACTTTACGAAAGAATTTTTAACAACAAAAAAGTCTTAAAATTAGTCAAGGAACACTCTCAAATTTTTCCAAAAATTTTTCAGATATTTTTGAAAAATTGGATTTTTTGAAATTTTCGAAAATTAAAAATTTTTTTCAAAAATTCTGAAAAAAATTAAGAGTATTCTTCGACTAATTCTAAGCCATTTTTGTTCTTAGAAATTTTTTTCTCAAGTTTATAGTTTTGAAGAAACCGATAGATTAAGATTTTTATAAAATTTTTTCATTCTCGCCGCCATTATGAAAAAACGCGTCGATGAATTTTTCTGAAAAAAATTCCTCTTAATGTTTGAGTGCCATGATCACCTCTGATCATTGTAAAAAGTTGATAGCTTTGCGGTATCATTGTGAAAAAAAATGCGAAAAAATTTTTTTTTCGAAAATTTTCACGTTTTTCACATTTAAATCGGCCATATTTTTTTTCTCGGTGTCTAATCGAAATTTTGAGCTCAGATTCTGAAAGAGCATCGAATTCCGCGTAGGAATAGAGGTATTGCATTATTTTTTTGGTCCGATAACATAATAAATAAACACGTTGAAAAGTTAGTAAAAATTCTGATCACCTCGGCGTTAATGGGTTAAGAGCACCTTTAATTTAAGTTCTCTTCCCCCAACTGCTGAGGCGTGTAATAACCATTGGCTTCACATGTTTTTACAAGTTTGTCAATGGCAAGGTGAATGTTCAAAGAACCTGATGCAGTGGGGGTGGAAAAAAAGTAGAAACATGTTAGAGCCGATAACGTGTAGGAAGGATCCTATTCCGCCCAACTTGCTGGAAATTATATCATGCTCGTGCGATAAGAGTGGCTGCACATCTTACTGTATGTGTCGGAAATTAGGACTGAAATGCACGATTCTGTGCAAAAAATGTAACGGTATGAGTTGTGTGACCGCTGTCGCAGCCGAAGTAATTTTAAGCGATGATGAGGAAGAGGAACAATTTTTCAAATTTTTGGAGGCAATCGATGACGAAATTGGAATTGACCATCCCATAGTAATGGCTCCAACAAATGTAGATAGTGACGACGAGTATGAGCCTAACGAAAAAAGAGTGAAAAGAGAGTTTTTGTAATGAATTTTTCTTTCCTAAATTTTTTTCTTTCACAATAATAAACTTATTGTAATAAATGAAACAGTGTCGGAGAAGAGATTTATTTATGATACCCTTTCCCATTCATAGTAAAATGATTTTAAAGAACGGTTATATTTAAAATTTGTAAAAACGATGATCATAAGTCTGCTATGGGGTGAACATGATTTTTCGGGATACCATCGTGATCGCGAGAAAAAATCACGTAAAATTGAAGAACATAAATTGTTTTACGACTATTTTTAAGTAAGTTATCAAATTTGTTAACTAAGCCGCTCGCGCGAGGCTGCGGAGCGAGAGAGGGGGTACTCCCACCACGCCGCCCGGCCGAGCGGCCGATGCCGCGCGCTTAGCCGCGCGCCGTCGATCGGAATACGTTGATAACTGTGATGGCATAATTCCTCCTAAAGGTCAGTATTTTATTGAATCCCGTAGCCGGAAGCGTAGGGAAGGCTAACGAATTTGAATTTGCAAAAATGTTAATTGCAACAATAGAAAATTGAAAAAACGTAAAAATATCCGTATCTCGGGCTGTAATCAAGATATTGCAACTTTTTTTTTTTAGTTGTTCGTTTTTCAAAAACGCATTAGATCGTCTAAGAATTTTCCGGATGTCTTTGTAACTTTGGTCAGAATTGCTATTTGTTTATAAGCAAAAATCGAAAATCGTCAAAAAACAGTATTTATTTTCAACGAAAACAATTTTTTTTCTCCATATCGCTTGTGCACGATGACACAGAGTTCCTCGATTTTTTTCTACGCGTGGGCCTTCGTCAGGAAATTCAATTGAATGCCAAAGTTTTTCCGATGATCACAGGTTGTTGCTAAACTATATCTCGCAGATCGATAAATCTTGCACGATTCTCTTGGGGTTCGGATCCCTTACATCATGTATGAACTTCAAACCGATATGTTGATAAACAATCGATTGCGGTTGCAAACATTAAATTGACAATTTTTTTTTTCATTTGCAATTAACCGCTTAATTAACAATGCGAGCTCATTTTTGTACAGGACATTTTTAATAGAGGACGTTGTGATGAACAATTTATATTCGAAACTTTTTTTGATAGGACGTGCTCCAAAAAAAATAAGTCAAAAAATCGATTTATAAATTTTGAATAATTTTTTATTGCTAAAATGCAACTCGGATTTTTACGAATACTCAAGGCTATATTCCTATAGGTCCAAACAACCTATAAAAAAATGGCCAGAGGCTGAGTCTCTTCAATAGAACTTCGTAAAATATGGCCTAAGGTGACTGGACTATATATCGGGCGTGGCTGAGTAAGAGATAGCGCGCAAATCCGCGCGCGTTCTATCTTTTTCTCTTCTGTTTTTATATATAATTATATAATAAATAAAAATATCACCTTTAGCGTGTGCGGCGCACTCTATCTCTCTGTCGTTCTTTACTTTTTTTTTAAATCTATACGTTAATAAGAGGGTGAGATCGCTATGCACATTATTGTAAACATTTAAAATACTTCCAAAAAGTAAAAAAAAATAACGTCAAGTATTAAAAAACCGTGACCTTAGTTATAAAATAACCTTCCTACGATCTTGTTATTACTTTAAAAAAAAATTATATTTTCATTCACAGCTTCATTCATTTTCATTATATGCAGAAAACTAATTCACTTTAAAAAAAAACCCGACTAAGCATTTTATGTCCGGGTAAAAAAAAAACTGTTGAAAACTTTTATTTCTTTTTCGTTATATGTAAAAAGTTACTTTATCTGAAAAAAACCTACTCATAAATTATTGTCCTTGATTAGAGAAAAAATCCACCATTATTGAAACGTTGGTAAATAGCATGTTTTTCAAAAAGAAGTGAAATCTATAGGAAAATACTTTGGAAAAGTAAAAAAAGAACGCCAAGTATTAAAAAATCACGACCTTAGTTATAAAATTACTGCTCTACATTTTGGTTATTACTGTTCAAAATAATAAAATAGTCTGGTTAAAATAAAAATTATATTTTGATTCACAACATTCATTTCTTTTCTGTTGTATGCAAACAGTTACTTTTCTGTGACAAAAAAGCTACTTAATAATTTTTGTGCCCAATTAAAAAAATAAAAATAATACCATTTTAAAATAGCCAAGAACAGAGAATGGATTCAGAAGCTCCTCAAGAAATCATGTACACCCTGAACGGTGCCTGCTAAAGGATTGTGTCGCCTCAAGAGCTTCCGAAGGAAATCCTACTAATATCAAGAAATTACTATTATGATATTATGCTAACGAAAGACGATGAACGTATAACACAACTCCACAGGAAATTATAGAAACAGAAATGACATAAAAAAGCGCACGTACGCATACAAGTGCACACGTACGTACCGCACATATTCACTGCAAAGACTACACAAAAACTTGGCGTGCATGGTTTTCAAAAATAAGCTCGGCAAAGGAACTCTTCATCCGTCTTTACCCGTAGAAAAATTAAATATTCACATATATAATTTATTCATGTTATCCTTCCATCCCATCCCTTATCTGTTCATCCATCCATTCGTTCGTTCGTCCATCCAATCTATCCTTTCACTTATCCCATCCATTCGTCCGCCTGTACATTCGTTTATCCGTCCCAACCTTCCAACCCCTCTAACCATTTTTTTACCTGCCCATCCTTCCTAGTAATTAATTCATGCATCCGACCCCTGTATGGCATCCATTTTATCCGACTATGAATTCATGCTATTCATTCCATCCATCTATCCATTCATCCTATCATTCATCTCTTTTATGTATCCAATCTATCTCTCTCCTAATGCCATCCATTGATTGATTCATTCAATTTGACTATCAATTTATGCCATCCATCCCATCCATCTATCCATGTCTGTAATCATCCATCTTATTTACTCATCCAACTCGTCTCGTTATCTATCCCTTCCACTCGATTCATCCATCTGGTCTAATGATCTCATCTAATCATCCCGTTTATGTCGCCCTTAACACAGACTTTCCCATTCATTGATCTGGGTAGTAGATCCGTTCAACCTTGTCTTTCCGAGCTGATTTTTGAAAACTATGCACGCCAAGTTTTGGTGTAGTCTTTGCAGTGAATATGTGTGGTACGTACGTGTGCACTTGTACGCGAACGCGCGCTTTTTTATGTCATTTCTGTTTCTATAATTTCTTGTGGAGTTGTGTTGTACGTTCATCGTCCTTCGTTAGCATAATATCATAATAGTAATTTCTTGATATTAGTAGGATTTCCTTCGGAAGCTCTTGAGGCGACACAATCCTTTAGCAGGCACCGTTCAGGGTGTACATGATTTCTTGAGGAGCTTCTGAATCCATTCACTGTTCTTAATTATTTTAAAATGGTATCATTTTTTTTTTTGAATTACGCACAAAAATTGTTAAGTAGCTTTTTTGTCGCAGAAAAGTAACTGTTTGCATATAACAGAAAAGAAATTCATGTTGTGAATCAAAATATAGTTTTTATTTTAACCAGACTATTTTATTATTTTAAACAGTAATAACCAGAATGTAGAGCAGTCATTTTATAACTAAGGTCGTGATTTTTTAATGCTTGGCGTTCTTTTTTTACTTTTTCAAAGTAAATTTTACTGCTGCACGTAACTTAGATAGTAACCTTTTTTCTAGACTATTAGTACTTCTTCCATACCAATTATCAGTAGTATTTTTCTCATCTTCATTACGCTAATTTTTTAATGATTCAGCTACTGTTTTTTTCTGTGGAAACAAATTCAAGGTAAAATTTATTGTGATTTCGGAATGAATAAAATAGGTAAACACTTTTTAAAATTGCTTTCAGTGGAGTTTTGGATCTTTTGTACGATTTTTCGTGATATCGTAGGGAAACGAGCGATCACCAATGTACTTGTCCGGGTTTTTTTCCCCGGGAAGGGATTTTTACTATTTTATGTATTTCTTGGAACAAACTGAAAATAAGTCAACGATAAAAGAATTTTATTGAAACGTAATCCTCCCACTTTCGTTACATGATGAATAGATACATAAGTTTTCATCGTAATAACTTTGATTATTGCATACTCGTAAAAGTTGAAGTTCAGAGTTCATAAAAAGTCGATAAATAAATGGCATAATACAGCATGAATGCTGTGAAAAAACCTGAGACAAGTACAGTTAAGCCTCCCGAACAGTCATTGGAATGACTGTTCGGGGGGCTTAAATTAAGGGGGGTTTACTGGAGTAAAACCCCCTTCGCCAAAAAATCATTGCTCACAAAAATTTACTAAAACCCGCGCTAAGTTGTTCATACAGTTTAACCCCGATTAACCGGGGTCGGGTTATCCAGCGGATTAACCGTGCATCTCTGCGCCTCCCGTGCGCGACGCGCGAGACACGTCCAAACTCGCTTGCGGCCTCGGCGCTTCTCCTGATACAAACTTACAATGTATCAAATACTCCATTTATACTAAATTTATCAAACCCATGTACTATATTACAATCTAACATTCGCAGTTAGTTGATCGCCAACCTGAGCTGGTTCTGCTCGCCATAATATATTTTGTGCACCGTTTTCTGCCAAAACATGAATCCACCGGCGAATAATAAACGTAAGCGGAATGTATTATCAATCGATACCAAGTTGCAGATCTTGGGGCAACATGATAAAGGCGCAAAAGTATCTTCTCTTGCCAGAGAGCACAATAGTAGTATGTGGGCCACTATGGCGACCCCCACTCCTATCCCCACTCCTGCCCCCACTCCTCGGTCTCCCCCGCCGGCTCGGTTTGGTCGAGCGGTGGTGGGGGAGGTGGACGATGTGGTTGGGGCGGTGGAGTGGGGGTGGAGGATAGAGTCGTCATAGCGGCCCGTATACTTTTCAAATTTATTAATTTTACATACAATCCTTTGGATACATAATAATAATGTTTGATACAGATCTTTTGGATACATAATAATGTTTGAGATTAAACACATAATAATGCTTGATTAAGAGTAGAAATACATGTAATTGGCTATTAATGTGTATTGAGAACACTTTAATTATATGATCGAAATGGGTATAAAAACAGGACCTATAATACTTTAAATATATATTGCTTTCAAATGTATAGTAATACTTTAAAGCTGGATATATATGTTACCATTTACTTATGGGTATTTACAACGTTTTTAATTATATGATTGAGGTGATATGTCATAAGGTCATCCGTTACGGCGATCTGATGACTCACTGATAGCGCACAGGCGGCATCCGAAATCCTTAATTTCTGACTCACGTTCTCACGTATTTTTTCACGTCGTGCCCGAATCTTACGTCGCAAACGTTTGCGCGTGATTTTTGGAATTTCTGACGCGATTGTCGCCACAAGCGCTGCACGGCACATTTCGACGTCACGGGAAATACGATAAAGCCAGGATATGTGAGTGTCTATGCTTATCTTTAATAGACGTAGCTGAACGAAGTCTTCCTCGGTGAAACGAAAGAACAAAGGGTTTGCACGCCACACAGATGCTATGTCGTGCACAGTCTCTTTTTGAATAGACACGGCTGGCTGATTGAAATATTCCTCATACTTTAATATGTAGCGATCACATTTTACCACAGTGTGAACAGATGGGATATGTATGTTATTATCAGTAGAGGAGTCTGTTTTTTCTTCTTCTTGAAGATACCTAGCATAGGATGGCAATTCTTTTTTTCTATAACCTCTAAAGTAGGCACTGATATCCGTAAAGCGGCCTTGAAAATCTTGCCACGCTGCATGGTCCAGAATGATCCAACCGTCGGTGTAACACGTGAAATGAATACTAGGTAGTGGTTTATCAGCATTGTTGTGAACATCTAAACCAACCCAAACATGTTTTGTTGCTGCTTTATCCAGATTGTACAGTGCTGGTAGTACCGATGACCATGATTTCTGTGTTGATGGCGATGTATAATACAACTTCTTAATAGCTGTCATGGTGTTCGCTGTAGTCCGCTGCTTTTCACAGTTACACTGTTAATGAATTCTTAACGGATTTGTACCCTCGTTCACCCGTCACAAATACACGCTGGTAGTCGAATACATTTTTTTTTAATTTTGAGCTGGTTTAAACTCTATGCTGTGATACTGTCCTCCATGGTAGCGCATAAGTAGATTTTTATTTTGAGCGCATTGAGCCATCTGTTTTAAAAGTTCTCCATTTTCTTCTTCGAAGACTTTTATAAAGCGTGCTGGTAAGTAACACGTAAATTCTTTATCCAGATCGACTGTATAACGCTGGCCGTACTTGGAATCAACAGAGCGGATGTCGGAAACGACATAGTCTTTATCGACAGTCAGCTCGCTTAGCTTTTTTATTTCTAAATTATTTTGGATGAAGCCTACTTTATTGATACGCGAGAAATCCATTGTTGATTTTTAGTTTGGTTAATTTATGTAATAAAAGATTTAATTCCGATCTTTTCTTTATGAAGGTTTTTATGGCTGCGATGTCTTTTAAGAGCAGCTGTAAACGCAATTTCAAGGCACGGCGTTTTCTTTGCATATACTTTAGCAGAGAGTGTTTGATTTAATGTATCTGTCTCGCATCACGGTAACAATTAACCAGAGTTGATGACAAAGACCTTATATATTAATAACCCGGTGCTACACCATCCCCACCGCTGCTTACTTCCCCACCATTGCTAGCCTCGCCACAACAGATGCACCGTTCCTCCGTCATTTGTGTGAAAGTGCAGAGTTCTTGTCCAAGGCCTCGCAAAAGATACGTGTATGATTTGCCTATTAAGCAAAACGCAAACCTCAAGTCCAGGATCTTTATGAAATCCGAGAGCGTGAACAGCAGCTCTGAACACAATGCAAACACTTTTTTCTAAAAGAATCATGAATATTATTATCACCATTCCTACCTACAATATTATCCTTATTCAAATTCTTGCTTAGAGGTTCGATACTAGCCCTCTGATTAACGAACGCATTGTAATAATCGCCCACTATTTTGTCATTGCGCGACAAGTCACTTGAAAATAGGTTTCTAAACTCATCGATACCGAAACCAGTACACATATAATGAAGAAACATAATGCAATACTGTCCGCAACATTGCGAATCCGCACTCTGAAGTTGAGTAGCGTTGCATCGGAAGAACTTGCAGTTCTTTCGGAGTCGTGTGAGATGCTGGGGGACAATTGGTGGGAATCCGTAGCTATCGAAGAACCATCCATGTCTATCTCGATCGACGTACAGGGCAACCCAGTGGGTTCCTGGTTGTTTGTGGCCATCGGTATTAGTTACGAAAGCTGTCGGTTTCGTCCACACCTTAGGGATACGGTCGGCCGGATATACACCCACTGTATGATTTTTGATATCTTGAAGCGCGTGTAGAATTTGAAGACTATTCATAACAAACAACAGCTTGAGCAGTTTTTTCTTCTTCTTGTTCTTCTTCTTTCTCGCTGTCCGGTAAGGCAGCACACCGTTCTTTGCAGCTTTTATACTCCCACAAAGAATCAATACGTTCACCGGTGGAGAGCCATGTTTTAAGTTTTGTCACATTATCTAGAGAACATACACCAAATATCCCGCTCTTGCGGAGGTTTCCGTGATGTATACAGCGCGTTCCCGAAGGGAGATTGTGGAATGAAGGATCTTCAAGCTCCTCTTCCAGATTTATAATGAAACATCCTGTGAGACGCGATAAATATAACGCTTTAAGAGAGCCTCTTGTAAACACTCGGTCAGCGTTAGACACTATTTTCTTCAAAATACTGTTGATATCGTGTAGAGATGTATATCCTTCAGACCACGTTATACCATGGTAATTACGCTGTAACCAATTATTCTCTCTCTTTAAGCTGCATGATAACTCGTTATAGCTGTGAGGTGGCTTTATTAACCAATGTCCTAAGTACGGATCGTGCACTGAGGCCACGGACACCTCTTTAGGTACAAAAGTATTATATTTATCTTTTAGACCCTGTATATCTATTATTACGCTCATGATGGACTTGTGGCTGTGCCTGTTGTCTTGCGACGACTAAAGATATGTAAGTCTGTACTGTGGTTTTATTCAGCCGCTGAAATCTACAATTACCTGGCGGGATGAATCAATCTCCAACACATTATCATACTCCGCATACACAATGCAGTTAACCGTTGAGGTTAGAGCCTGCTCAAAGCGTACCTCTATTCTGACGCTACCATGTCTTACTAAATTCCAATGAGTGTTACTATTTGCTGAAAAATCGGGCGTAAGATCGAAAGCAAAGAGACAATATCCGTGTGGGTAGGCCGAACGTGAGATGCTGTTACCTTGATTTAGAAAATGAATACCTGTACCAGAAAATAAAGTATGATAGGCATCCATATATAAGGAGGGTGATCCAAAGCTGGGCTGCAATGCTTTCGAGGGTATCTGGACGCCGTCCAGGTACAGAGATAGATAATTGATTTTATAATTTTGAAAGTTGAACGGGTTTAATACTCTATTACCGTTAAAAGCCCTATTATCGACAAAACCAACGATGATACGTTTCGGTAATTGACCTAGTATGACGTTATCCAGAGTATCGCCGTGTACACCCGCATGCATCGATACAGCTTTAACCTCTACGCGTGTCATAGGGTATTTTGCCGTCGATTTTGATAGAGCTCTAGCATGAGCTAAAAGAATACCAGGGGCTATCTTAGCACGACGTACAAGAAGCGATGCCTCGCTAACATGGATGCTATAATCCTGTGATGAGCTCATAAGGCAAAAAGCGTCGCTGGCTCGTACAAGGCGCAGTCGCATTTCAACGCCATTTATCAAATACCTCTCCTGATTAAAAATATCACAATGAAGATGACCTAAGAGATCAATCTCTCCGGAACCATTTAAAATACTCTTACGGCTGGCAAAACCCGTATTAGTATCTTCCAAAGTATCCATTTTACCAGCTGTGTCAGCGTACCATAAAACAGTTGTGAGGTGTGAATTTTTTGCTCCAAAACCATAATTCAACAATGTCTCAATGTATGCTCTGTACGCATAAGCATTATTTGGAGGTGATACAAGTTTTTGGTTTAGAAAAACATCCACTTGATTGAACATCGAGTGTAGTAAATTATTGACAGGCGCTACTTTATCGGTAGGTTCAGGTTTTGGGTTTTTCGATTGTATTTTCACCTTCATGCTTAACATAGTGTGTGCAAGATCAATGTACTCATCCCCTTGTCCTGGTACCACAAACTCAATAGGTGCATCATCAGTGAGGGATGATATTGGTTTATAATACACCCACTGTGTTCCTTCAATAGTTGTTTGAGTTGGTGGTAGTGTAAATAACTCAAGTTCCGATTTCATGCACTCGCATGAGTGCGTATGTAAAAAAGCCATTTTTTTGTTTGTTTTAAAGAGGCAATTAGTTCAAGCAAAAATATCAGACACTGTCCGCAGTTTTGCTGTTACCTTCCTTCTTCTTCTTCTATCAACTCCTTTCGCTATTTTCCTTCCTTTCAATTTTTTTATACCGCGGGACCGTTTGCCGTGTTGGCGCGCGTTTCTCTTTTTCTTCTTCTTACGTTTTGCGACGATACGACGCACTGCGCTGCCGGTGATTGAATGTGTTAATTTGCGAATTTTGGTATTGCTATAGCCTGAACCGCTCATAAGCGTATCAATTTTTTCTTCTGCTTGGCGTTTCAGTTTTTCCCCCGATTCGCGCAGGCGCGTTTTGAAAGCCTCTTTTGGTCGTACGCCCGTTTCTATTATATCGTTTACGATATTAACACCAGACCGTAAAGCCTCTTTACCTACCGTTTGAGCCCCTTGTTTTAAGAGAGGTATGATACGTCGAAAGAGGCCTCCTAGAAAACTACCTATACCATGCCCGCGCTGATTCGGCGAGCCGATGTATACATGACTAATACCCCCGTGACCGCTTCTAGGACCCCCACCTGTTTGTGCGTCGAAGTACAAATCGTAATGATTCATTTTTATTTTTTGCTAAAGCTATCATAAATCTACGCGTTTAAACTGTAGTGTCACCGTCAGTGTTCCACCCTCAAATGGTATTGGCTGGCCATATTCGTCTCTTATATCAATATCTATCGTTTGAAAATTGGTACGCAGTAAAGGTACGTAACGAGGTGGCGAAAAACTACGGATTTTTACGGAACCGTAGCTGTAATTGCTACTCGCGTCAGACGGAACGACGCGTAACAACGGTGCGTGTACGTCCCCTGTAATATAAGGTTCACAGATATCTGTATATACAAAGAACATATCAGGAATTCTGCTGGTTAAACTAGATAGTCTCGGTGCTGTGTACAGAGTATTATGCTGCACTACTAGGCCTGTTATGTTAGTAAACCCTAAAATTTTGTTTAATGTAGAGGAGAAAAGGAACGAATGTTCCAGGTTCTTACATCCCTCACAGATACGCGCCACTGTAATGTAACCGTTGCGCTCGTGTATAAATTTCAGATGCCCTGCCACGCACGGGATTTCATTGATTACCTCGAGAAGTGTGTCTATATTATGGTATACACCCGGCGGAATACAAACGCGATCATCTCTGTAGTCAACATCGTTTTTTTCTTTTTTTTTTTTTTGAACCAGGTGTCACTACGTTCGTTATAATATTAATAAAATTTTCTTCACCGTCTGGAGGTATATGCAATATGGTCATAGGTATGTGTATTTCGGCTAACGAAACACACCACCTTCCATGCAAAGACAGGCTCTGTGGAAGATGGGTTGTGTATCGTGTTGTTGTATTATCGGGGTAATATTTCATGCTACTATTGCTTGATAAAACTATATAGAACTCGTCCTTCATTCTGTTAATTCTTATTGGGTTTTATGTCAGAGGTGATAACACGAACTTTCGATAATTCGGGCTCATAAAAAATACCGTCGATCTGATCCCCGTGGAGGTCGCACAGAATATACACACAGGGTAGTCTAGTCTGCGATACACGTTGTATTTTAAATAACTCGCTACTCCAGTTACCCTTGTAGCCTTTTGCGAAGGCTGCTTTCGCGCTACTGATACGCACAACATCTCCTACACTATATTTAGGCTGTCCTTGACACTTCGGCTCTTTATACCGGCGTATCAGGTTAGCTCGAGCCTTAGCAGCTGTGCGTAGTGTTACAGAGGCCGGTGCCATTTTTATACCGCTATGTAACGAATGGTTGTATGCATAAACGATATCTTGTAAAACATCGATATAGCGTTTTCCCCTGGTATGTGTGAAAAATCGCTACATTCTTTCTTTAAGCGTCCGGTTGAAGCGTTCAACGATAGCCGCTTTTACATCGGGGTTTCTCACAGCACGAAATTGAATGTTTTTTTTCTTTAGGAAAGTCTGAAACACACCACCCATAAACTCTTTACCTCTGTCAGATTGTAGACAGATTGGCGATCTACCGTTACTACGTCTGTGTTGTAGTATACGTGTAAAAGCTTTCGTCACAGCTGCGGTTGTCTTATCACGTAAAGGTTCAACCCACACATACTTACTTAGAACATCAATAACCACAAGGAGATACACATAATCATCATTGTAATCTTTGATTGAACGAAGATCTACGAGATCGACCTCCCATACGTCGTCTATATTTCGCACATTGTAGTGTCGCCATGGAAAACGATGTCTCACAGGTTTGTGTTTTGTATAAGAGGCTTGAGTCTCAAGCCAATGCAACGTCTGATCGCGAGAAATTTTTTTGTTTCGAGCAATCCGTAATAATTTTGTTGCACCTGAAAAGGAGGCCTCATGGGCCGGATCAAAATAAATCTGCTCTAACATTTTTCCTGATCATAATTTAATACGCTTCCAAGTTACACGACTTTTTTTTTGCTGACAAGGGTGACCAGAGCCACTCTGCACTCCGAAATCTGATTTGTTATTTTCACTGTCACTGTGAATCCTGGAATGACCTGCTTCGCTTACATCTTGAAAAGCGTCACTACTATCGCTGCTACCACTGCGATCCGTTTGTAGCACAGGGCTTTGTAACGTCGAGTTAGCTAGCGATTCTTGCCATAAGGCCTCGTTTCCAACGAACTCCCGAGGTGTTTTAATCGATTTCAGAAACTGTGCGAATGTTTTGCGTCCTGCTGGTTTGGGTTTTTTTCTTGCACGCATCGCATCGTTTACGAGATCAATTATATTTGAATCCTTAAGAGGTTTACCCTTGACAGAAACAACACCCTCTGCATCCCAGGAAAAATGCGATGATGGTGTATCACGCAAGCGTCGTAGTAGCAGCTTCGCTTTGTTACGAAATTTCCGCGGTACACTCTCTATTATAATGGAATCATTCAGACCAGCGCTAACAGGGTCCTTTTTCCTTAACTCTTCTTCTTCTCCTTTTTTTTCACTTTTCTCCTTCTCTTGTTTTTTCACGAGTGTAAGGTTTTCCAATGTACGCTCATTGGACACAAAATGTAAATAACGCTGTAGTACAGACAAATAGGCATTCCACTTTTCCCGCGCATCTTTGTATGTGTCTGCTCTCAAAATATCGTTCATCTCAGCGTCCAATCGAGCTAATGCTGCACCAATAGTTTTTGATGTCGTGGACGCATGAGGGTGATCATCATCATTGTTAAAATAAGGCTGTCGCTGTTTTTGTACATCTAATAGCGATAAGCTCTCTTCGGGTATGAGTACCATTTTTCTAGCATGCTCCATCATGAGCGGTTGTTAATTAGGCTGGACAGCACCGTGCCTAATATAGGCGCTAACAAAAGAGGTAAAAACCCACCACTCTGAACGACAAACCGTTTTTTACTTTTCCAACAACCGTTTTTTGCAGCAAGACGCCGAAGAAGAGGTGCGTGGCGCCGTAGCTGTTTCTTCTGATTGCTTTTTAACGGAACATTACCTTGAAGAATATTCAACGCACACTCACAAATACACCGTATTATGCAGGGGTCTGCTTTACGCAAAAGAGCCTGACGTTGGTCCTTGTTAAGATGTTGCAGAGCTTGCAAAATACTAGAATACTTTTTGCAGAAAGGTGGTGGCGGTCCGCGGCGCTCCATCACAAACGTATAACTGGTAGCTCTCCAGCCGTGACACAGCTTTTCAACTTTTTTCGTGGTACATAGACGTACTGATACGGATCATCAGGGAAAATATTTGTGCGAAACCTGCAGTTTTCGGGTGTTGATTGTTTCAGATCTAGTAGCAGATAACCGTGCGGTTTAGCCGAAGCGTCATAATAAATCTCTTGGAGAAAGCGGGGATTTTCGGGGCATACCTGACGCGCCATATGCTGTATTTGAGCGCGGTCACGCGGATTTTTAAATATAACGATATAATTAGCATTTAGTGAGATATCGCGCTGGTCGCGACCTTGATGAAATAAATTTTGCATTAAGGGAACCGTATGGTCTAGAAATTTGAAAAAATCGATTTTTTTTTTTTTCGATATGTCGAAAGTATAGTATCTCAAGAATATACTGTGAAATTTTCATGCGGAAATTCTCAATATTACAGCTTCTACAGCCCATAACGCAGGTAGAGAGCGGTCCGCGCGCTCCTAACGGGTCTAGCGCTAACCGGTAACCTAATCGGAGCGCAGCAGCTGTCCCAATCCTTCTCCGAAAATATATACCTGTATATAGTACATACTATATACCTATATATACTTTTCCCTTCCCCGAAATATACCTATTGTCGAACATTTGTGAGGGAAACGGTCATTTCGCTTTCCCCTGACTTGATCAGTACAACGTTACGTTTTGACGAACCAACATCGAAAATTTTGAAATAAAATATCAGAAAATATGGATAGAAAGCAAGGCCGTGACTCTTCTAGACGACCATCTTCTGTAGGTCGCAAAAGATATTTCAAGGGCAATCGATTCACTATCGAAAATACTAGCTGCGAGTATCGAGCGCCAACCGTAGGAGCACGGACAACTCCAAAGAGGCTCGGACAGCTCGAAGAAATGAAAGGAGTGAGGAAATCTTGAATTATGAACGTTCCGAAGGAATCCTATATGGTGCCGGAATCGTGGATTAACTGTAAGTATTCAAAATTTGCTCAATTTTTGAAAATATCTGTACCTCAAACTTTAAACTCATTTATCTCGAAACGACTTTTTTCGGCACTGCGCAGGTGAAAACAAAAAAACTATTCAACCGAATCACTTGAAATTTGGATATGTTGTTCACAACATGTATGGCTATCGTCGGAACTACAATCATAATTTTATTTAAATAATTTCTTATTGTTTATACTAAAAAACTAGTGAAAAAAAACCCGATTTTACGAATTTTTTTTCAAAAGCGCGCCATTTTGTCAATTTTTAATTTTTTCGTTTTGTTCTAGTCCCGACCATAACTGCACTCTTTCTGATTAAGAATCTTCTTGAATTTTGTGTTTCAGATGAGTAGAAGTCTCGGATCGATCTTCACCGTCCGGGTCGGATTTTTCGAGAGGGTCGTCTTCAATGCCAATTATATGATAATAAACACTGTTTTTAAAATTAAAAAAAAATTTTTTTGTATACTTAATAAAGGTAGTAATAAACCCGAAAAGTTAAAACATCGATTTTTAAATTTTTTAAGGCAAAAAAAAAATCGTGAAAATAGGTGAAATTTTCGTGCTCTAGACCATACGGTCCCCTTAAAAAAATGACGCTCAAGTTTTTATGGTGGCTCCCCTTCGTGAACAGGTCAACAACGCTATTGTTCGATGCCTCGCGCATTAAATCGTCAATAATTATGAGTTTTGCCTGAGGGTCATTCGCGTAATCAGAAGTCTGTGGTAACCCCTCGTGAAACTCTATAGATGAGCCATATTCTGTATACGTTGGTTGCCACTCGGAATAATAGAAAACAATTCTCTCGAACGACTCGCTGCTCATGTCTGTTATAAACTTCAGAAATTTCTTAACAAAGTATGTCTTACCGCAACCTGTAGGACCGCAGATCATTGATGTCCAGGGGTGTAACCAACGCGTATCCATCACGCCTAGCGATTAAACGGCCTTACCAACCGCTATTATCTGTACTCAACCGACTCCTTTTCCAAGCACTGCTACCGCTACTGCTGCAGGAAGGATAGTGACTGTATTGTTGAAAGAATTTTTGTTTTTGTTTTTATTGTAATACTATGTTTTACATGTAAATCTACAACCGATAACCATAAGGAAGGGATCCGTATTCGCCATCGCGTCTACGCTTTACACTTGATGGCTTACAAGTTTTAGTTTCGGTGCGTGTAACCACCTGATGAAACGCTGTGCGCCGAATAGAATCATATTGTAATACAACAGGGTCTTCTCTTTCGCCCACGATAAAGGAGCGTATCGAATTATAATTTATTATAGCATTATTCTTAAAATTCAGCGTTATCCCTTTCACTTTACACACCTCGCTCTTAGACCCATCAGGGGATTGTACTATAAAGGAATAAAATTTGGGGCCACCCGAAACGAAACTCTTTATGTAACTACCCTCACCGTAACAACTCAGTTCGTCTGTTAGGTCACCTAGCATCTGGCCTGTAGGCGGTTCGTATTCGCTCGAATTGTTTCTTGTCACGTAAATAACCGAATCGGTGTCGCAATACAGAGCGCGCTTTCCGAGGCGCTCAAGATAACTGTAAAGTTTCAAACGAGCCTGAGCTGTGGTATAAGCAGCGATAACGGCACTCGCAATACCTGAGGGTGTCACAGCATCATCGGTTTTTGTATAATTAACATATAGCACATTATTATTTACAGGGAGCATACCTGTAATTTCATATTCAGGACTGGTCATTAACTCCATGAGTTTTTTCCTCGTCGAAACTATAGTTGTTTGAGGTAGATTTTCACGCTGCCCAAATTTACCCCAGAACGAGTTTAAGCATAGTTTAGCGACAGATCTTAAACCAGGGTTCTTTGCGATAGCATTAGGATTTAACTTGACACCTTCAGATCTATCAAATTCCTCAATGTATCTATCACGCTCTGCATCGTTCATCAAACAATTTTCAGGCCACCCGCTTGCCTCCTGCTTGATCTTTAAAAACGTGTTAATGTAACCTGCAAAATGCCCACCCTCCCGCGTATCTCGATTGAATTGTGTTACCTCGTATTGCCAAATCTCTGCTACATGTATCACCGTATACCCACACGAGACGGCTTTCCGCAACTCATCGACCACCCATGTACCCTCAAAAACACGATCTGTAGAGTCCTCATGCATACATGCATCCTGGTTCATAATTTCACAACAACTACGACACAGTGCAAATACTAAACGCTGATGCATACGCATTGGTAATACAGGGTGATAAAGATTTTGCGGTGGTAATACACTGCATTTCATGAGACCCTCGATACGGGAAAGATCAATATCAGGGTGGCCTGTCAGCATCTTACACTCGTCACCCACATACACGTTCGGGTGACCTACAGGGTATTTACCGAATTTACAGATATAAGGATACAAAGAACAAACATCGACGTACCGTATCTGCTCCGTATCATCAGCGTCATACAATGTAACCATGTTTTCCGTACGACCTCCGAAAAAAGCGTCGCGAGGGTTTAGAGGTTCCGATATGATTAGAGGGTGCTTTTTTACGAAATTATTCATTTCAGGGTTTTCTTTAAGCATTTGATCATACTCGCACTCCCATATCTCTGTTAGAATATGATTACCTGATCGAATCCTGTTACCTATAGCTATGGTTTTCTCAAGACGCTCATGCATGGAAACGCCGTCACTCTGTTTGTGGTCTCTGTTCAGAGGGTAACAACGCAAGCACCCATGCCAGTAACAACCGTGAAACTGTAATACATGAGATTCACCGTTTATCTCGTAGTACCCGTCTACCAATAAATTTTGAGGTAACTTAAACTCACGAGATCTGCCAGCATGTACTATAGGGTGCCCAAGAAATCGTTCCATCCAAACGAGCCACGCGATTGCTTTTTTTGATTGGTTATGAGCCCATCTATACCCCCCTGTCGGTATGATACCAATTGTGTTATCCTTCAGAAAATTTTTGCGATAAATGCGAAAACACGCCGACGCTATTGTTGTACTCTCGTCAAACGGACAGACCCGTCCATTACTGATAAACATATCACGGAAAACCATACAAGATCGCCTCAATATCGTGACATCATCCCTACAGTAATCAACTATTTCTTTTGCAAAATCGAATACATAATTATTGTCCTTTGACTCACAGTACCACGCAAAAAATTTCTCTCGATCGGCTTTACGCATCGTGTCAGGTGAATAATACTCTATAGCCGGTAGTCCCCCTACATAATTTTGATTTTCTGGTTTGTTGAACAAATGAGGGAAGATACCTTTTGCAATAGATCCTGTAAGACCAAAAGCTTTAGGCAGAGCACTCAAAGGCATGTGAAAATAATTCAAACTATCGAGGAACACAAGCTTTTCAAGGCGCATCGAAATAATTTTGGTGCCGTTCATAATTAAAGTGGGTAACTGCGTTTTTTTTTCTGCAATCAAATAGCGTAAAATAAACTGCGCATCAAAGCCGCCGGCATTGTGGGCTATACAGATTGTTCGTGAAAAAGGTTCAATTTTTTGCATGGCCAGTTCCACTAGCTGTCCCACAGGGTTATACCTGAAGATAAACTCGCGTTGACCGCAATACTCACATGGCTCGGTCACACTTTCGTTACTACAGCAAAACACACACACACGTTGAGCCACGCATAGGTTCGGCTCATGTACACGTGTAGACGCATCCCCGCGCACGCTGGTGCATTGCTGTGTTTCGAAATCATAAAATATAAAAAGTATTTTCCCCTCATTTTTGGGTACACGTATAGGCCTCATAAAGCACAGATGATTATCGGGCTGCGAACTTTTACATATTTTGCAATAACACGTACCACACACGTGCTTTTTTTTCCAAGGGTCTTATTGCTCTACAACAGCTGAGGCATCGTTTGAGAGAGTCGCAAACACTGTGAGATCTAGATTTTCCAATAGGTTTGATAAAAGCGTGTTGATCAAAACATTGCATCCCATAAAACTCGCGTTTGCATGCGTTGCATCTGATAACACCATTAACAAAGGGTTCACATGGCGGTACACCGAGACATCGAGGACATTTTTTTTTAATACATCTATGATCAAGACGCCGATATTGTGCGTTGCAAGATGAGCAAAAATCTCTACTACCCACGGCTGCTCTAAGATTCAGAATCGGTTGAAAATGATGTGATCGTTCATAATACAAAATGTTGAGAGTGTACCGTATGGAACCTTTCAGCTCTAAAACTTTTTGTGTACCGTCGAAAAACGCTTCAGCGCGCCGCCCCAGGGTCAGAAATTCATAAACAACGATAGCAATACCATCTTGCGCCAAATAATCTTGATACAACCCTATTTCATATACCCCACACCCCTGAACCGGTACAATTACGTTTGCACTGTTTGTCAGCTCAATCGCTGCTACCCTTTGCATAGACCCGTTGATCTGCCTTATTTTCTGCCATGTTGTGTGTAAGGCACCCGAGCGTATTTCACCCCGTACAGCGTATGCTAGTGCGGTTACCAGGGATCGCGGTAAACACAAATTATCGTTATTTCGAATCGTTAAAATAGATTTTTTTGCCACATCCTCGTGTGTTAGGCCCTTTCTACCGGATCCTTCGACACCTTTGACAACACACGTTTTTATAATGAATGTCTCAATAATATCAAGCGATGCTGCGCTTTGAGCAATGCTCGTTATCATCATCCATATATCTTCAAATGTACAATCTCTAATGGGTCGAAAGGACAGCCACGCAGGTCCGTGAGGAAGGTTTTCGGATGTGAACGACATACCTATGTAATCACTACCGTCGCAAGAGCTAGTAACGAACGTTAAGAGATCGTGAAACGCTCCTTCAATCCATCGTAATACATTAGACTGCGGCGGTGGCTGTAGAATGCGTAGCGTAGTCTCGCGACCGTGGAGTTTGAAGCGCTTGAAATAGCGTCGTGAATCCCCAATAATTTCGATACGTAAGCCTGGTGGTTGTACTTCGTTGAACGGTGTATCTCTTGTTCTTCGTCTGCCACATCCAGTTTGTATTCCTAAAAAGTTCTTATTGTTATGCGTACAGGTATTTTTTATTCTCTCTTTCTCTCCATATATATATATATATCACTTTTACTGGTACCTACTATTATTGTTAAGAACCGCAACATCGTTAAATAGTATCGCCCGTAGCATAGCCTGCCGTGAAAAATTCAATACCTTATTTCTTTTCACTACAATTCATCGATATATAAATATTTACCAGAGTCTTTAGAAGATGAAAGGAGATGCATGCCCCAGTTATCATCCCCCAGGATACGCTCAATCAAAGCGTCGGCGCGTTGGTCGTTCTGTGGTTGTTCTTCTTCAGCGAAACGCGGTAGATCAATCTCGATAGGGTACTCCCACGCCTGATTTTCGCGGTGATCATATCGCACCTCCGCTTCTTCTTCTTCGTTTTGGATCTCATGAGCCCAGCGCTCTAACAGAGCGTTACCTCGGTCGCGGCAGCCCGTAGTTTGGGTGGTTCTAACGTTACAGGTATCTGTTGATAATAATAAAATGTTTTTTTAATTCCGAAGTACGCCCTGCATTACGCTATTTAGATTATGATTTAGATACGCCCACTCACGAGCATTGCTGGTGACCACAAAAACCTCGGCGGGGCTAGTAACACTCGAGATATCTGATAATTGGCAATCAGCGATGTAGGGCTCTGTTACGTCGGCCTCCTCCTCTATAGGGTGATCTTTTTTTTCACACGATGTCTGAGGAGAGTCGTGTGATATCGTTGGTGGCGGTGCTTCGGTACCATTTTCAAAGACATTGGCCCCCCTTGCATCTGCTAATAGTAGGTACAGCACATTAGGATATTTTCAGTTTATTATTATTACATTTTTTTTAATATAGTTACTCACACGTAGAAGTATGGCTGTTACTACTCGCATATGTTTCAGAGGGTCTAACTGCATTAACGAGGTCCGGTAGAGTATTGTTGTTGTTGCTCGCTGTATGTGCCTCTTCTTCTTTTTCCTCTACAGCTCTGGCACCTTCACTGAGAGCTGCTTCTTCATCGCTCGATGCATCAAAGAGATCTCTATAAGCTTTAGACAACCATAACAATAACTACATTCTCCATTAAACACCAGCAGAAATCAGCTTAATTCTTACCTCTGTATTCATGTACAAGATCTCTGACACACGGTAGATCTTCAATCTTACGACGCTGTAGCTCGCCGTATATACACGTAAGCACACACTGCCCCTTGAACACACCTCTATTATGAGCTATTACTATGGCGCGTAGAGGCGTCCACCATAGTACATATTTAAACCTACGGATTAAACACTTTTCGGATAGGTGTCGTAGTTCATCACACCACTGCTCATCACAGCGACGTCTGAGCTGAGTACTATAAAATTTCGCTAAACGCACAAGACCTAAAATACACGCGCGAAGAATAGTTTTGTCAACCATTGTACCCCAAGAGCGCGATTATTAACCGTTGCACGATTAAGCGACGACTAAGTATCTCTATTCGTTTTTCGCGTAGCTTAGGTTAAAAAGCCCTCTGTGTCTGTGTGTGTGTGTGTGTGTGTGTGTGTGTGTGTGTGTGTGTGTATGTGTGTGTGTATTATAATAAAATCATCTTCATTTTCTGCTATCACAGTTTTATACCAGAGACATCGGCGAGCGTTACATTTTATAAAAAGCTGTATCACCTTACATGTCACGTTTTGCAGCGACGATCGTAATATTCCAATAAAATAACCCTCTAATATATATTGGTGGATCGTTTGCTGTAAAAATTTACCTATTTATTATAATGTATAATTACACCTATATCAAGCATATATATATTTACATAATTACAATCTCTATCTAGATTTCAAATAATCCAGGACTTCTGCAAAATTTTTTGAAGAGCCTATATTTTGCACTTTAAACGTATAAATAGAGGGTTATTTTATCAAAATATTACGAGCATTACCAGTGATGCACATACCTGCAAAGCGCAACATGTAAGGTGATACAACGTTTATAAAACGGAGTGATCGCCCGTGTCTCTAGTACAAAAACAGCAATAGCATAAAAGAAATGAAAAACGGTTTTATTATTAATATGTATATTATAATGCGCGCGTGCACATACATACACATATATACACAGGTATTTTTTAAGAAAACTACACTAAAACTTTATATATCGCTAAATATATATATATACCGCGCGTAACCTGCGTTAAACATATGGTATAGTTTGAGTATGCAGTGCTAGACATATACAATAGGAGCGCCTAACGACAGGCAGCCAGCCATAAACACATACCTACCTACGCCCTGACGCCTAACACATACCTACACGTACAGTAACCCTGTCTGGCTACATATGATACGCGGTGGTTGAGCGCCAAGCAGCAGGCAACCATACTAACATTCAGCGACATCATATAAAGAGTGTATAAGATCGTGCGGGTGAAACGATGCATATATCTATATATGCTATCGCGTTCTCCTCTTTGTGCGGCTGTTCGTAAGGACAGCGAGTGATCAGAAATGAACTGTAGACTGTATATATATATATATATATATATATATATATATATATATTGAAACGCAAAACACTCTCTCACCACTTTTCAATAAATATAAATCCTTTTTCGCCACTTTTCTTGTCGTTTTCACGACACTTATGGCACGCACGTTTGTTTACGTAGGCGGCCATCTTAAAACTGTAACGCGAACAGAGCTGCACTTACGTGATGCGCACGTCGCTCACTAGCGTCGCCTCCTACCGGGAAAAATCAAAACTAATTTTACAAATACGTGTTTCTTTATTTTATTATAATAATTAATTGCTCTTTATGAGAAAATGAATTATTAGGAATTAGATAAAACGAAATAGCGAATAAGTAAGAAAAAAAGGATACACAATTCTCCACTAGATAATTTTATTTGTACGAAATGAGTGGATCAACGACGTCTGCGCATGCGCGTGGCGATTGTACTAGGGAGTTGACGAATCAGAAAGAAGTTTTAGTTATTTTTTTTATTATTAATAACTTTTGAGAGACCCTATCATTGGGGATAAAAATGGGAATAATCGATGACTGAAAAATGAAAGAGAAATAAGAAATTATAAAATTCAAAAAAAAATATAAAATGGAGAAGTTAATTATTCTCGCACATGCGCGATATGAACTGGCCTTGAGCCGAGCCAATCGGGCCTTGCCTAGCAACAAGGAGGGCCAATAAGCGAATTTAGAAGCCAGACTTTGGTTCGAGATTATTTTACGGAGCAACCGATGCTCAAGTTATTTTTAGACGGTATTATTATTATGATTCCTTTGTTTCGAACAGTATAAAAGAGCGTGCTCAGAGGCATCGACAGCTCATTCCCAGCTCACTCTCAGCTAATACCTGACTCTGAAAAGAGACTAGTAAGCTAGCTCACGACAAGCATTGTTGGCTCATTCTGGATAGAGACTCTAAACTCTTAGCGCCAAATTATTCTCGAATTTCATAACCAGCTCAACTACCTTTCCTAAATTTTCCTATACACCGGTGACGGGGTAGTTCGGCTCCGTTCTATCTCTGCAGCTGGTGTATACCCAATAATTCTATTTCCTCCAAATTTATCCTTGACAGGTGACGGAGTCGTTCGGGTTCGTTCGATTCCTGCAGCCGGTTTAGGATAAATTACCGATTGGTGACGGGGTAGTTCGGCTTCGTTCTATCCCTGCAGCCAATTACCTATCCTCTAAGGGGTACTAGTGACGGAGTTGTTCGGGTTCGTTCAATTCCTGCAGCTGGTATTCCTAAACTCCTATCAAATTCATTATTCCTTTACCTAATAAAAGAAAAAAGAGAAAATATAGCTGGCTGGGATTGGAGATGATTAAATTATTGTTATTATTATTATTAAACTGAATGATTGAAATTTGAATTTAAAATAACCAGAATGAGTCACCAGGACATTTTGTCTGAATAATTAAGATATAACAAAACAAGCAAAATTACAGAATTAAATGAACAATCAAGAAATAAAACGTTGAGAGTATTCGAAGTCAAGAATTTCATTTGTCCAAAATAGTTCAATTATTGTAAGATTATATCGAGTCACGTACTAAGGTTGTTATTATTGTATAGAGCCTCTATAAAGTTTAATTGACTATTTTGGAAAAATTAATCAGAAAAGATTGTCATTTTTTTTTTTGTTTTTGAGCGCCGAATCTATTATTTCCCATTCTATTGTAAAGAAAGACACCAAGCCGCTAATAATTGATGTAATAATAATAAGAGAACAAATATCATTGTTCCGTGAAAAGAAATGATCCATCCGAATAAAATAATAGAAGAAAATACGCGAGATAAATAAAAATTGTCTTTATTTGAACAAAATTTGTTGTACAACAAAAATCATCTTTGTGTTATTTTGAATAAATGTTATTATTCTTTTGTTAAAATCTAATCCGTGCCTTTTCTCGCTTTCTTTCATACCTGCTCCTTACTATTAAGAAGCTCGAACTCATGCGTAGCGGCGTGTTCCATAAAAACGTACCGTTACAACTTGGCGCCCAACGTGGGGCAGGTATTTGTAAAAGAAAGCGAGGAACTGAATAACAAATAAAATCATTAGATGAAAATCATTAAATCTATTAAAATGGCTGATGACAAAGAAACAGAGCATGCCACAGGCGATTCAGGTTTTCAAAACCCAGACAATCAGACAGAGGAAAATCCCCTAGGAGATTTCACTTCCACAATCCCACCACCAGGGGCGGGGGATATTTTTCATGAATCTCGAGCAAATTTTGGACTCGAGATCAATAATAATCAAATTGAGGAAAATCGGGAGGAAAATTTTAGAACCCCAAAATCGGATAGAGACAGGAAACAATTAAGGGGGGATAGCGATGATAATGAGTTCCCCGATCTCGAAGAAACAATGCGTGATATTAAATTACAAATGAAAAGAGTGGAACATAGAATTTACGAGAATCATCTGTCGATAAAGAAAACGATGGGAAATAAATTCGAGGAACAAAAAGATGAAATCCAGGAATATATGACCACCATGCAGGCTTATATTGCAAATGAGGTTCACACAATCATCGAGCCATTTAAACACCAAATGAAAATAATAGCTCAAAAATTAGAGAACACCATGTCAAGAGTGGCGGTATGTGAGGTGAATGCAGCCCAACAAAGCTTAACCATAGGGTCTCTACGTAAAAGGATTCAACAAGTAGAAAACAATGAGAAATTCCAGAGTCCTGAAACAGAAAGCACTAGAATTATCCCTCAAAACCGAACGGAAAAACTACACAGAGAAAATGAGGAAAAATCCAACGAAGAGGAAGAAGTTAAGGAAACATATCAGGCCATTTCTCAAATTAGAACAAACAAGATTAAAATAAACCCTCCGACTTTCGATGGTACTAGTCGATCTAGACCAATTAAATTTATTAATGAATTTCGTCACTATTGTGAAGTGACAAATCCGACAATTACGGAAATGAAATATTTGCTCGGACAAAGCTTTGAAAAGTCGGCTAAAGAATGGTGGGTCCTCGTGGAGGATGAGATATACGAATTTGAAGATGTAGAGAAGAAATTTATAGACCGATTTTGGAGTAACGAGGTCCAACGGAAAGTCCGAAAAGATTTAGAATTTGGACATTATCCCACGAATGACAACAAAAGCTCGAAAGTCGAGTACACCATCCGAATGTTCGGGGCGGCACGCGACCTCATCCCACCTCCTAGTGACAAGGACATTATCGCTTCACTGTCTCAACATTTTACAGAAGAAATACGAGCGACTATCATTAGCCGAGGATTTGAAACCCTCGAGCAACTCATAGAATTCCTGGAAAAAATCGATCAGAGTGGTCCTGTAAATTCGAAGCGTGAAAAAGAAAAAGAGGTGCCTCAGAATAAGAATGGAAATGGTAATGAACAGAGACCATACAAAATGCCTCTACAAAATTGGAATCAAAGACCGAATCAAAATCCGAATTGGAGTCAACGAAACCAACAAAATTGGAACAATCAAGGAAACCAAAACTCGAATTGGAGTGGGAATTCACAAAATTGGAATCAGAACCAGAGAAACAACCAGAATTCAAACTGGAATCAACATAATTATAATCAATGGCCAAACCAGTATCAACAAAATTACAATCAACGGCCTAATCAAAACAATTTAAACTGGCATCAGCAGTCAAATCGAAACTCCAATCAACAAAATGGGGGACAAAATCAAAATTCGAACTGGAATAGAAATCAAAATTCTAATTACAATCCGAATGGCTACCCAAATCAAAATCGCAACCAAAATTGGGGACAACCTCAAAATCGAGGATGGGGCCAAAATCACAACCCGAAACCAGAAGTAAACAACAAGGAACAACCTCTACAAACAATTATGATCGAGCAAGAGCCACAACCCTCAACTTCGAAGGCGGGAAACGAGTAAACGTTGTACCCGTATCAAACCAAAAATCGATAAAAAATTATGACGACCAAGTGCGCGGTACAACGGAAACAATGAAGAAAAATAAAAAGAGGAATAAGAAGAAAGAAAGAAAACACAATGAATTAATGGACACCCTCGTAAGCGAAAAACAACAACAAAATGAAATAATACAAGAAGAAAATAAAGAACAAATGATACCAATAAATACAATTTTCACGGACACAAGAGAGTTTTTAATGAATGAAGAAATAAATGAAGAAGAATTACCTATCGTTGAATGTCCGGAAATTTATGCGAAAGTTGAAAATATAGAAGTAACAGCACTAATTGATTCGGGTTCAAAAGTAACCGCGATTTCGGAAGAATTTTTCATAGAAAACAGAGAGATTCTTAAAAACTGTCCAAATTTACCTGTGACAGGAGTCACGATAAAGGGAGCGATAAAAGGAAAAATGACTAAAGTGAAAAATCAGATAATGGCGATAACGGAATTTGGGAAGGTTGAAACTTTCATAAAATATTTAATAGTGCCTGGCTTAATTAGAGATGTATTATTGGGGGTTGATACATTGCAACCACTCAAGAGTTTAATTGACCTGGAGAACATGTCTCTCAGAGTCAAATACAATGAAATTATCGATATTATACCCACGAAGGGGGTGACTCGAATTGAAAAAAATAATGGAGCCATCAATCAAAGCGAAATGGACTCACATTTAAAGGAAAGTAATGAAAGTTATAAGCCAGTGCAAAATTTGAATATAGAAAGAAACAATGAAGAAATCACTTTAGAAGAAATTGAAGAAATCGTGAGTGAAACAGAGATAACAAAAGATCAAAAAGAGATTCAAAAACATGTGCTGTGGAATCATCGAGATGTTTTTCGCAAAAATACCGGGCGAATATTGGTTTATCATCATAAAATAGAGGTTACAACGGATATCCCTATCGTCGCTCACTCCTATGACGTACCATTGATGCATCGCGAAAAAGTGGATCGAGAAATTGAAAAATTACTGAACTATGGCATAATACAGAGATCGAACAGTCCGTGGATCAATCCAATTATTCCTGTAATAAAAAAAGATGGATCTGTTAGATTATGCTTAGATGCAAGAAAATTAAATCAAATTATGGTCGATGACCACGAATCGGTTCCAAATATTGACGAGATATTTCAAAAATGCCAGGCTGCCAAGGTGATGACAACGCTAGATCTTACCAATAGTTTTTGGCAAATACCACTCGATCCTGATTCAACTAAATACACCGCTTTTCGATATCGAGGAAAGGTATACGAATTCACCGTAACACCCTTTGGTTTAAAAACAAGTTTGCTACGAGCCCTTGACGTTGTACTTCATGGATTAGGAGATCACATCATCAATTTCGTCGACGACCTACTTTGCATCTCAGAAAACTTCGATCAACACATGCAACATTTGGACGAATTATTAGAACGTCTGGAACAACACGGGATGACTATTAAACTGAAAAAAGCAAAATTCTTTAGAAAGGAAGTGGAATTTCTTGGCCATGTGCTCACGACTCAAGGAATACGACCACAAAAAGAGAAAATTCAAGCGATAAAAGAATTTCCCGCGCCTAAAAATTTAAAACAATTAAGAGGATTCCTCGGTCTAGTGAATTATTACACGAAGTTCACAAAACGTTACGCAGAAGAGACGATTCCTCTCTTAAAATTATTAAAAAAAGAAACAAAATGGAGATGGCTGGAAGAGGAAAAACGCGCTTTTGAAAAGATAAAGAATTTATTTACGGAGGACGTACTTTTGATGCATCCGGATCCACAAAAAGAGTACCTTTTACAAACTGATGCAAGCCATTATGCGCTGGGGGGCACACTTGCCCAAATGGATGACAGCAATGAACTGGGTGTGATAATGTTCATAAGTCGCACTTTAAAAGGACCAGAGCTTGCATACACAACGACGGAAAAAGAATTATTGGCCATCGTATGGGCACTGAAAAAATTCCGGACATATCTGCTAGGCGCAAAAATCAAGGTCATCACGGATCATCAAGCCATTACATTTCTGAAAAATTGCCAATTACTAAATCAAAGATTGACCAGATGGATTCTGGCAATTCAAGACTATAAAATAACTTTTGAATTTTGTCCTGGAGCACGCAACGTCGTCGCTGACGTGCTCAGCCGTTTGAATCCACCCGATGTAGGGGGACGACAAGGTAAAGAAATCGTAATTGGCACAACACTTGCGATCAAACCATCCAAAGAATTAGAAACACGAATAAAAAACATCGCAACTTGGCAGGACGAAGAGGAAAGGATAAGGAATATTAAAGAAAGGATGGAAAATAATCCAGAAGAAAAATACATGATTGAAAAAGACATTTTATTCAAGAAAGTGAGGCAAGATAAGTGGAAAATTGTACTGCCTCGATCAATCCTCGAAATCCTGGTACCTGAAACACACGAAATGTACGGCCATATTGGGTCTAAAAAAGTATGGAAAATAATCGAAGAAGATTTTACTTACCCGAAAATGTACCACGCGATCAGACAAATTTTGGCTTCTTGTGATTCTTGTCAACGCAACAAAGTACCGAATCAACATTCCTACGCCGCACAGCAAAATATTGTTCCTGAAGGGCCCGGAGATATCGTCTCGATCGATTTTTTTGGTCCCTTACCTGTAACGAAAGGGGGAATGAAGCATATCCTCGTAACAATCGACGTTTTCTCAAAATTTGTAGTATTATACCCTTTAAAAGCAGCTACAGCTCAATCAACGATCAATAAAATGTTTAATTATTATATTCCTGAACATGGAAAACCGAGAAAACTGCAATTCGACCATGGGACTCAATTTACGTCAAGATTATGGCTAGCAAAGTTAGCAAGCGAGGGAATTCAGCCAGTATTTTCGTCAATAAGACATCCACAAGGGAACATCGTTGAACGAGTCAACAGAGAAATAGGAAGATTTTTCAGAACGTTTCTGATAAACCGACACACTGATTGGCTCCAATGGATAAAAGTGATACAAGACTGTATGAATGAAACTCACCATGAAACAACTGAGATGACTCCCATCGAAATACAAAAAAATATTAAGCCGCAACGAATTTGGAAAAATTGGATCCAGCGTCAAGAACAAGAAGAACTTGACGAAGATGATCAACAAGCAATCGAAGAAAAACTTGTGTTAGCTAGACAACGAATTCAAAGAAAAGGGCGAAAAAGAGCTGAAAAATTCGATCAAAAGCACAAATTAGTTCAATTTCAAGTAGGCGATCTTGTATTAGCAAAGGCTTGTAACGTTAGCGATCCAGTAAATAAAAAAATGGCGAAATTTTTCTCAATTTATGAGGGTCCTTACCGAATTAAAAAACAAATAGCAGCCGCAACTTATATCCTTGAGAATCCTGACACGAACGTTGAGAGGGGCATGTATCACGCGGCAAACCTAAAAAAATACAAAGATTAAAAAAAAAAAAAAATTTTTATTAAATGTGAAATCTGATTTTGGCAACAATAAAGCTCAAATTAGTTATACTTACCTGATTACCCATTATTAGTACCTAAATAATACATCCATTTTAAGAAAATCTGAAAATAACGGAAAAAAAGTAATAAAATCAAAAACAAAAGAAAAAATTTAATTATCACTACTATTTTTATTGAAAATCATCATACGGATTACAAAAATAACGTTTCCGACTGTAAAAATATTTTTAGTTTCAAAGTTATTAATAAATGAAAGATAAAAAGTAAAATTGTTTTTGGTTCAAAAGTTATAAACAAATTACGAAAAAAGTTCTCAAATTTGATTTTTTATATTTTAAAAATGTCAAAAACCCAATTTCTGATACTAAAAATTAGAATACTAACGAAGTTACGATACGTCCTTAAAGAAAAGTTGATTCTAACACCCTACAGATCCAACAGAATCCAAAAAACTCATTTCCGACAGTAAAATTATCGAAAATAGCAAAGTTATAAACCATTTTTGATAAAAATTCAAATTCACCTCCTTAAAGGATCGACAAATTATAAAAACGCATTTGCGATAGTAAAAATATTAATAATTATCGAGATATTCCCCTTAATTAACTAAATAACAATGATAACTCAATAAATCAATTATTTATTCACAAAGGTTTTGTTAAAAACAATAAAAGAAAGACGTGTAAGAAAAATGAATTACATGAAATATGGAAGAACATTTTTTTTTACGTAAAATCACCCCATTATGAAAAAAATGATAAATTTCAGTCCAAAAACATCCTTAATTCCTTTAAAAAACTATAAAACATGCCTAATTGTTGCAACAATCATCAAAAACAATAAATTCATCATAAAAAGTAAGAAAGATTCTGATAGAACGCAAAAAGAAATTGTTTCCGTGATTAGTTCGAAATTTTGCCACCGGCGCTAGTGTCGGTTTCTGGACAAGTTTTTCACATGCGGGTCTACCCATCTGCGGAAAATTTTCATACTTCGTGCCATTGTTCTCGAACGCCGCGAAAAAGAATAAACGACGAAGGAAGGCCAAAAAGTTTTAAAAAAAAAAAGGAAGAATAGAAGCAGAAATAGGTGAGGAAAATAAAGAAAGGACTTCATAAAAGATAAATGAAGTAATGAGAAATGCGATAAATAAGAAATTATGTGTTTTTTATGTAGGATCACGAAATATACGAAGGGCGCGAAAAACGACGCTCAAACGAAAGAGTGACGCTTTTGAATAAAAGAAGACTATCTGAGTGAATAAAAGGTGAGAATTCATAGAAAATAGGTAAATAAAGGGAAATAAAATAATGTGAAGAAAGATTACCACAAAATAATATCTTATAATAGGAAAAATGGACGCGTCAACACAGACGATCGGAATCGGGGCGAAAAATTTTTCGCATCAAACTGGAAGGGAAGGAAGATGGGATGATGAAAGCGACAAGAGCAAACAAAATGAAGTAGTAGAAGTTGAAAAATTCAAAAAAAGACGAGGAATAAAAAAAAATATCTGGAAAAAAAATAGGGGTGAAGACACAGACGCATAAAAAGAATAAAGACAAAGCCACACAAGTTTTCATGTGGCGGTTGATTCCCATTGATATCAACGAGAAACAAAAATCAAGCAAAAAAGAAATGCAAAAATTTCGCGACAAGTTTAGAATTTTTGAGTCAATTCAAGAGGAAATGCCGGTGCCACCCTTGCTGTCGCCTATTACAGACAATTCACCGGGGCTGAAAATAAGCAAGGAAGAGGAAAGAAAAAGGAGGAGAGAAGAAGAAATAGAGAAAAGAAGGCAGTATAAAGAGGAAAAGAAGATCGAGGAGCAAAACCTAGAAAAAAAATGGACGACATGGAAATCGGAAGAATTTTATTGGGATGAAGAAAATATAGAGCCAAGAAGAGAGGAAACAAGAAAAGATGAAGAAACAAATAGAGAAACAACCAACGATGAAAAAGAAGCGAACAAGAAAAAGAAAAGACGTGAAGAGAAAGTAAGAGAAAAGGATGCAATTAGCAAAAGAAGAAAATGTGAAGAGGACAGACGGGAACAAGCCGAAAAAAAATGAAACAAGAATCAGAAAATTTAATGGTTTCGATGCCTTCTTTATCTCCTATACAAGAGGAAATCAAAATGATCCACGAGTCAGGAAGAGAAGAAGACCAAGAAGTCGTTTTCATCACCGAAGTAAAAAAGGGGCCAGCTAAGGTCCAGAATAAAGATCTAGAGACGCTTGAGGGCCAAAACTGGGTGAACGATGAAGTAATTAATGCTTATTTGGCTTTAATTGTGGAACGAGCAGACCAGAATCCCAGTACTCATAAAAAAATCCATTTTATGAGTACGTTTTTTTTTTTTCGTCTTCAAGATGGAGGTTATCAAGCCGTGAAGCGATGGACGAGGAAAATAAATATTTTTTCGTTCAATTTAATTCTCGTTCCAATACATCATAAAAATCATTGGTGCCTTGCATCGATGGATTTGGTAAAAAAAACCATCAGCTATTATGATAGCTTGATGGGAGATGATAAAAAGTGCCTGACGGTACTGTTCGAGTATTTGCTACAAGAGGCAAAAGAAAAAAAATTTCAAAATCTGAGATCCGAAGAATGGGTATTGGTCATTAAAAAGAATATTCCTCGGCAGCTAAACGGGAACGATTGCGGGGTCTTCATCTGTCTTTTCGCGGAATATGAGGCAGCAAATCGTGAAATTGATTTTACACAAAAGGACATTATATCCAAAAGGGTCAAAATCGCCAAGGAACTAATCCAGGACCACTTAATGTAAAAAAAAAAAAAAAAGGAAAAAAAACATTTACCATGTGAAACATTTCACAATGTTACAAAATATATTTTTTTTTAATAGACATATATTTTTTTTTATCACATATATTTTTTTTTTCACAAAGATGATTTTTCGTTTCCAAAATAAGAAAAAAAAACGGTTTATTTAAGAAAATTATAAAGAAATTGTTCTTTAAAAAGCGTAAACCATTGTGTGGTTACAAAGATGTTTGAAAACCTAAACGCAAAAACAATGATTGTTAAATAAAAAAAACAAAACTTCAGATCAGAATTACAAATTGTTAATTAATAAATATGATTTATTTTGTTAAATCCAAAAACGCGGTGTCTTTCTATAGAATGATTACAATCCTGTCCTGAAAAAAAGGGAATTTTAGTAAAAAAAAAAAAAAAAACACATTTATACTTACCTGAAAAAAAAAAGCAATAAGAAAAATGGCGAAAATATTTTTGTAAAATAATAATAATAATAATAATAATAATAAAAAAAGGGAAAATAGTGGGGAGAGAAAAAAAACGCGAGCTCCCTAGACCAGAAAAATCAGTCCAAGCGTGGCAGGGCCACGTAATACATCGAGAGGCCACTAGAGGGCAACATCAGAAGTGAAAGAGTGGGGGGAAGTCAGCGGTATAAGAAGAGGCCTCGCAGTACGTGAATCTTCATTCCAAGCCCAGCTGAGCTACGGTCAACGTCGAGAGCTCAGTCGAGTTAACGCCAGCCAATCCTGCTCCAACCAACCAGTCATCATGACCAACCATATCATCCCGGGAGTTCCTCACCCATCACCATGGCCCATGTCCTGGGAAGGCACCCATGAGGCGGTCATTCTGGAGTATATTAATCCAACAAATTTTACGTTCACAACTACCGTCAAATTTAAGGAGTTGTGTGCATTTGAAGAAAATCTGTTCAATGCTCTCACCAGACAACGAGGCGGTAATCCAGTCAACCTAACATTAGGAGGTCTCTACGCAATAACAAATGGAAATATTGCTTATCGGGTCAAATTAATCAACGTCGAGGACGGAGAGGCTACTACCAAACTTATCGACCGAGGTATGACGCTAATGCACCCTGTAGAAGACATCAAACGTCTTCCTCATGATTTTGCTTCAATACCATGCTTTTCCACCAAAGCATACCTCTCAAACATAAAACCGTTTAGAGGAGAAAAATGGGACAAAAGACTGTGCCTATATAACCAAAGACAATTGGTAAATAAAAAAGTTATCATCACTATCATTGGAGAGCATCCGACCATAGAAGGTCATGAGGTCCAACTCTTCTACATAACAAATCGAAGAGAAGTCTCACAGTTATATGTCGAGATACAATTTGCAAGATGGGGTCATTTCAATCACAGTTTAAGGGATGATATGAATTGGGCAGCAGCGGAAGAAATTGAGGTAATCAACCAAGAAGAAGAAGAAACCGTAGCTCCAGGGGCCTAGAAGAAGCTGAAAACATCAAAATCATTGAGAACATCTAGAACTTCTAGACTAACATAATCATCATCGGCATCATAATCATGGTCGTTATTAGCGTACATCATCATCATTAACTCCCATCTTAGAGAACAAAAATAACGAGTTCTCGATCTTTTTGTTCTGGGGGGCATTGAAACGCAAAACACTCTCTCACCACTTTTCAATAAATATAAATCCTTTTTCGCCACTTTTCTTGTCGTTTTCACGACACTTATGGCACGCACGTTTGTTTACGTAGGCGGCCATCTTAAAACTGTAACGAGAACAGAGCTGCACTTACGTGATGCGCACGTCGCTCACTAGCGTCGCCTCCTACCGGGAAAAATCAAAACTAATTTTACAAATACGTGTTTCTTTATTTTATTATAATAATTAATTGCTCTTTATGAGAAAATGGATTATTAGGAATTAGATAAAACGAAATAGCGAATAAGTAAGAAAAAAAGGATACACAATTCTCCACTAGATAATTTTATTTGTACGAAATGAGTGGATCAACGACGTCTGCGCATGCGCGTGGCGATTGTACTAGGGAGTTGACGAATCAGAAAGAAGTTTTAGTTATTTTTTTTATTATTAATAACTTTTGAGAGACCCTATCATTGGGGATAAAAATGGGAATAATCGATGACTGAAAAATGAAAGAGAAATAAGAAATTATAAAATTCAAAAAAAAATATAAAATGGAGAAGTTAATTATTCTCGCACATGCGCGATATGAACTGGCCTTGAGCCGAGCCAATCGGGCCTTGCGTAGCAACAAGGAGGGCCAATAAGCGAATTTAGAAGCCAGACTTTGGTTCGAGATTATTTTACGGAGCAACCGATGCTCAAGTTATTTTTAGACGGTATTATTATTATGATTCCTTTGTTTCGAACAGTATAAAAGAGCGTGCTCAGAGGCATCGACAGCTCATTCCCAGCTCACTCTCAGCTAATACCTGACTCTGAAAAGAGACTAGTAAGCTAGCTCACGACAAGCATTGTTGGCTCATTCTGGATAGAGACTCTAAACTCTTAGCGCCAAATTATTCTCGAATTTCATAACCAGCTCAACTACCTTTCCTAAATTTTCCTATACACCGGTGACGGGGTAGTTCGGCTCCGTTCTATCTCTGCAGCTGGTGTATACCCAATAATTCTATTTCCTCCAAATTTATCCTTGACAGGTGACGGAGTCGTTCGGGTTCGTTCGATTCCTGCAGCCGGTTTAGGATAAATTACCGATTGGTGACGGGGTAGTTCGGCTTCGTTCTATCCCTGCAGCCAATTACATATCCTCTAAGGGGTACTAGTGACGGAGTTGTTCGGGTTCGTTCAATTCCTGCAGCTGGTATTCCTAAACTCCTATCAAATTCATTATTCCTTTACCTAATAAAAGAAAAAAGAGAAAATATAGCTGGCTGGGATTGGAGATGATTAAATTATTGTTATTATTATTATTAAACTGAATGATTGAAATTTGAATTTAAAATAACCAGAATGGGTCACCAGGACATTTTGTCTGAATAATTAAGATATAACAAAACAAGCAAAATTACAGAATTAAATGAACAATCAAGAAATAAAACGTTGAGAGTATTCGAAGTCAAGAATTTCATTTGTCCAAAATAGTTCAATTATTGTAAGATTATATCGAGTCACGTACTAAGGTTGTTATTATTGTATAGAGCCTCTATAAAGTTTAATTGACTATTTTGGAAAAATTAATCAGAAAAGATTGTCATTTTTTTTTTGTTTTTGAGCGCCGAATCTATTATTTCCCATTCTATTGTAAAGAAAGACACCAAGCCGCTAATAATTGATGTAATAATAATAAGAGAACAAATATCATTGTTCCGTGAAAAGAAATGATCCATGCGAATAAAATAATAGAAGAAAATACGCGAGATAAATAAAAATTGTCTTTATTTGAACAAAATTTGTTGTACAACAAAAATCATCTTTGTGTTATTTTGAATAAATGTTATTATTCTTTTGTTAAAATCTAATCCGTGCCTTTTCTCGCTTTCTTACATACCTGCTCCTTACTATTAAGAAGCTCGAACTCATGCGTAGCGGCGTGTTCCATAAAAACGTACCGTTACAATATATATATATATATATATATATATATATATATATATATATACTGTAGTTTACCCTTTTACAATCATATATATATATACGTTTTAAAACACATGGCGTACATATATCTTTATTCATTTCAAGCGTAAAATGCAAGTACCTCAAAATTTGCATTTTACATCGTATATATATATATGTTTCAAACACAGGGTATACATATATCTTTATTCCTTTCATTTCATATATATGCGATGTAAAATGCCAATTTTTGAAGTACTTGCATTTTACGTTTGAAATGAATAATCAGAACTTTATTTTATAAAAAATCACGAACACCCGTGTGTGGCACGTAGCTATCGAGCGTGACATGTAAGATGATACAACGCTTATAAGGCTATGCGATCACACGCGATGTGCACTGACGCCCCACGAAGAAGCTGTTGACATACACATATATATATATATATATCAAAACTCTGGTCGCTGTTTAACACCATGTATTAGAACACACATAGTATATATAGATAGACTACAGTGGTTTATACTAAATATATATATATTTAGCGTATATAAATATATATATATATTGTAACGGAACGCTTTTGCCATACGCTAAACGTCGCTACGCGCAGGTCCGAGCTTCCTAAATAATTTTAAATAATTTTGGAGCAGGTATGAAAGAAACGTGAGAAACGCGGATTTTGTGTTCAAAATAATAACAAAATTAATTTATTCAATTAAACAATGTAAATTTTCCGATTTTTGTTACAATAAATGAATATTTGTTTTATTTCGCGTTCGAATTATTTATTTGCATGAATTCATTTATTAATCCGGATCAGAACAAAAAAAAATAAACGGTATCAAGTCTATTTCTCTGTCGGTAACTATTCAAACGATGATATTTATTTATTTTCCCTTTTCGCGTCTGAATTATCATTTAAATTAGAAAAATAACAATAATAATGGTCAAATAATAAAAAACGATGTCTTCGAGGCTAATTAACAATAATAATTGAAATACTCGGTGAAGCTTTGTTGACAGAATAATAATAAAAATAATTTAAACAATAATTGAATTATTTAATATGAAATAACCATTAATAGGGCTTTACGTTGCCGCGAAATTCACTTTTATTTTATAGTGAATAATAAAAATAATTCAAAATTTTAATAATCCAAAAGTGGATTGACTCGATATAATAATAATGATAATTTTATGTTTTTAATTGATTCTATATAATGGATAATCTTACCGCGGCCTTTTGGATTATCGAATTCAGGATTATCAAGAGACTCGGTAGAGTCTCGGGACAAGTACATTGACAGTTCTGTCGTCTGCTGGCCCGAGGCTCGCCGAGACTATATTATCTCTGAATAAAACGATTCGCGGTGGTGGGGGTAAAATTGGCATGTCATTTTGTTCATTTACGAAGCACAGGAGTCATTTGATGGCTTGAAAATTTAACTGGAGACTAATTAAGAAATTCTCTTTCGATTGAGCCCAAAATCAGCATGATCGGTGGCGTAGTTGCTGAGAAAAAACTTTGCACAGGCTCAAGATTATGTAAAAAATACTAACACATCGAAGGATTCGACGTGTCTGTATATGACACAATCAAAGGCGTTTTGATGCCCATCAAAACCCATTTACATGAAAGCCGGTCTCTGGCGACGAGAGCAACGAGCTGCGATTGGTCACAACTACTTTTCTCTCTCTTTTCTCGGTACCGACACAGCGGAAAGTTCTCTCTCTTTTCTCGGTACCGACACAGCAGAAAGTTTGAATGGAGTTTCGACACAACGAAGTGCGGGACGTGCGAGCAATGAATAAAACGATTCACGGTGGTGAGGTAAAAACTGAAATTCATTTTCTTTAATTACGAAGCTCAGGAGGCATATGGTGATTTGAAAATTGAACGGGAGATTTATTACGAAAAAATATTTCGATTGAGCCTTAAATCAGCACGATTGATGCCGTATTTCCTGAGAAAAAACTTTGCACAGGCTCAAGATTATGCTACATCGAAGTATTGGCTTGTCTGTATACGACACAATGAAAGGCCTCTTGACGCCTTCCGAGCTTGTGATTGGCCATTCCGTTTCATCTTTCTCTACCTATACCACGCAAAGTCTGAACGGAGTTTTCGAAGTGAGAATAAGTGCTTATACGCGAGACGTGTTTGTGGATAAATTCGGGAAAAAAAAATATTTCGCGATCTGTGAATAAATAAATAGTTCGAAGTACCCATACCGCGGAAAGTCTGAACGGAATTTTCGAAGTGAGCAGTGCTTACGCGGGTCCTGTTGTGGATAAATTCGGGAAAAATATTATTTCGCGATCTATGAATAAATTTATTCACAGATCGCGAAATAATTTTGGATCGTACGCGTACGATCCAAAAATGATTTCTTTAATATAAATTCAATGACAGCAATTTAGAGTTTCATCAAATTCACGTATTTTTTATTTTTTTCCCCCTTTCGATCGCGACTAATTAGAATCTCGTGGCTTAAACAGTATTGAAAATATGAATGTTTTTTCACGAACATTTGTGAGGTTATAAATATCGTGGTTAGGTTCGATCGACTCTTGGTTACAGTAATAATAAGAAAGTGATGGTGTGAAAATAGTGAAGTGCTTTTAATCAACTTTCGAACAGTGCTGAAATGAATATGCATTTTTTTATTATTGTTAACCCTGCACTTTTTATTTTCCACACTTAACTCTACGACGGATTTTCTCTTTCGCGATTAAATGTTCCTCGTATAAGATTTCTTGAGAAATCATTCTTTTCGATTCTTTGATAACTATGAAATGGTATACGTTGAACTGTTAATCGTGATTGGTGTGAATCGATGTAAATTTGGAAAAGAAACTCTATAAAACTAATAATGAGTGTCAAAAAAATGTATGTGGCAAAGTTTGTTATTATCATGTCGAGTTTTGAGCAGTGTTTAATAAATATTTTTTTTAACTCTACACCGTTGACAATTTATTTTATTGGTCCCTTTCCTCTTTATTATAAAATGTTCCTCGCTTGCCATAATAAGATTTGTACATCATGAAATGTTTCTTGCATGATAATTGTTGATCCATTTCAAAAGATTTTTGACGTCGTTTTTCTATCCAAAATATGGTGTAGAATCATCTTGCGTTTGATGAATTAATAGTCAAATACACTGTCAACCTGCATGTGGATATATATGGATGCCTCTGGATGATAACCGTAGTAAGTAATGATATATCTTTATGTCAAAATGGCTCGTATAATATATCTTTATGTCAAAAGGCTATGGCGGTATATACTCCATATCCTATCAAAATTTGTATCTTTGGATTGCAATGAATGCCTATAGACTGAAAATTCTGTGAAGCGACAAATGTACCAAGTATTTCCACTTTTTGGCTCCGATTGTAGCATTATGAATTGAACATTTTGTTATGAAAGTTCTTTGGTTGCTCATTTGTCAATGGGATCAAAAATATTGTCTTCGGAACACCATGAATATATGCAAAATTTCAGAATTTTGTTTGGCTCAATATGCTCTACATTTTTTCACATCCCTGCTTTAGTTGTAGCATAATGAATTTTAAAAAACTGTTTCAGAAAGTCTTCCGATGTGTTTTTTCTGACATTATCAAAATTTATATCTTTGGATTGCAACGAATGCCTACAAACTTCGGAAATTGTGTGAAGCGACAAATGTACCAAATACTTCTACTTTTTGCCTCCGATTTTAGCATTATGAATTGAACTTTTGTTATGAAAATTCTTCGGTTGCTCATTTGTCGATGGAATCAAAATTATTGTCTTCGGAATGCCATGAATATATGCAAAATTTCAGAATTTTGTATAGCTCAATATGTGCTCTATTTTTTCACTTCACCACTTTAGTTGTAACATTATGAATTTTGAAAAATTGTTTCAGGAAGTCTTTCGATGTGCTTTTACTGATATGATCAAAATTTGTATAATTGAATTGCAATGGATACCTACAGCCTTTGAAAATTCTGTGAAGCGACAAATGTGCCAAGTATTTTCCCTTTTGCTCATTTGTCGATGGGTTAAGAATTGCTGGCTTCAGAATGCCACGCATACATGCAAAATTTCAGAATTTTGTTGGGCCCAATGTACGCTACATTTTTTAAATTCCCTAATTTAGTTGTAGCATTATGAATTTTGAAAAATTGTTTCAGGAAATCTTCTGATGTTTTTTTACTGATATTATCAAAATTTATATCATTGGATTGCAACGGATACCTACAGACGTTGGAAATTCTGTAAAGCAACAAATGTACCAATATTTCCACTTTTTGGCCCCGATTGTGGCATTAAGAATTTAAAATTTTGTTATGAAAATTCTGTGGTTGCTCATTTGTCAATGGGATCAAAATTATTGTCTTCGGATCGCCATGAATATATGCAAAATTTCAGAATTAGATTCGGCTCAATTGAGCTATATTTTTTCACTTCCCTACTTTAGTTGTAGCATAATAAATTTTGAAAAATTATTTTACGAAGTCTTCTGATGTGTTTTTACTGATATTATCAAAATTTGTATCATTGAATTGCAACAGATACGTACAGACTTTGAAATATCTGTGAAGTAACAAATGTGCCCAATATTTCCACTTTTTTGCTGAAATACTGGCATTATTAGGACTGGAAAATTTTATTATGAAAATTCTTCGTTTGCTCATTTTTGGATGGGATTAAAATTTGGCTTCGAAAAGTAATGGCTACATGCAAAGTTCATAAACTTTATTGAGCCCAATGTGTGGTATGCTTGAGTTGTGGCATGATTAATTCAAAAAATTGTCAGAAAGTCTTTGGTTCCTTTTTTCTGGAAGTATAAAAATATGTTTCATTGGAACGCACCGTATACTTACAAACTTTGGAAATTTCCTGGAGCAACATGTGTGCTCAGTATTTCTACTTTTTGGCTGCTATTGTGGCATAACGAATTGAAAAATATTTTCGAAAAGATTTGCTCTACGGATGCTCTGGTTGTGATGGTACGAAAATTTGCACGAAGATAATGCAACTGGTACAACTCAACTCGATCCATTTTCTTGGGCACAGTACTGATCTAAGTTTGCCCACTTTGTTGAATTTATTGTTTTAAAATATCCACAACATACTTTCTGAACTTTTCAAAATTCAAAGATAATATTAAAATATCTGTAAGTTCTAGTTTTAAGGCTTTCACGGCCATTATTGTTATAAATATCAAAATTTGCATCAAAATTTGTATCATGGGAATGTAGCCGATACCTACAAACTTTTAACATTTTGTGAAGCGCCAAGTATTTCCACTTTTTGTCTCTGATTGTGGCATTATGAATTGAAAAATTTATTACAAAAAGTCTTCGGCTGCTCATTTTTGGATGGGATTAAAATTTCTGTCCTCGGAACGCAATAGATACATCCAAATTTTCTGAACTTTGTTGGGCTTAAAGTGCACTATGTTTTTTCACTTTTCCACTTTAGTTATAGCATAATAAATTTAAAAAGTTGTTTCAGAAAGTCTTCGGGTGCTCTTCTTCTGATAGTATCAAAATTTGTATCATTGGAATGTAGCCGATATCTACAAATTTTGACCTTTTTGTGAAGAGGAGACATGTCTTGTGTGCTAAGTATTTCCACTTTTTAGCTCTGACTATAGCATAATAAATTGAAAAAGTTTTATTCTAAACGCTTTCCTCTACAGTCGCTTTGGTTTGTTCAATATATTGTTTTGGAGTTCCCATAACATACTATTTGAACTTTTCTATATTCAATGAGAATATTGAAATAGTTGTAACTTTTTATTTCCATGGTAGTAACTTCTTCAATGGTATTGAAAAATAATCATGATTCCACCTTGTTAATAAAAATAAGAATGAAAAAATGCGTGAACTTTTTTCACAATAGATTCGATGTTTTCTCTAAACATACATGAAACGGGTTTTTTATTTCATCATTAATCAAAAATGAAAAATTTCGAAAAAAATCGCCCCATTTTTATCAACAAGCTGAAATAAGCGTAATGTTTTTTACCACAAATCTACAAATATAACAAGGAGATACTGCTATTTAATATGTTTCTTTGATAAACACAAATTCAAATAGCTACAAATTCTATGGAAAAGTTCTGACTCTTCTAATCTTGCTCTCAAAAGCTTTGTAAATTTTTGTATCAGACTCCCAGTTCCCGACTTATTTTAGCCTGATTCCAGAAAGGTAAATCGAAATGTCAAAAAAATTTGACTGGCTCGAGAATAAAAAAAATGCCAAATTGAAAATTCCAAAACACGTGCCCCTTTATTTCATGGGGGAAAAACCTGACTCGAAGTAGAAGGGGTCAGGGTTTGGAAATGAAAAAGCGATAATTTCCCAATATAACCTTTTTCTAATCTATATAAAGCGAGATGTTTGAAAAGAAAGAGAAAAAACCAATCATATCACGCATAAAAATCCCCCTCGCGGAAGAAACCTGGACAAGTACATTTGTTGACCGCCGTTCCCATATTTTTCCACGAATATACATACACTGCAAAAACCTGTTCTCGCAAAAATCCCTGAGAAAATCAAACCCTATCAAAAAGTAAGAAAAGTGACCACTCTCAAAAAATGTATCAAATAAATTCAAATCACACAAAAAAAAATGAGTTAATCCTCGCGAAAAGCTAAGGTTGGGTTTCGCAAAAAGTTATAAAATAAATTGAGCTATACCAAAATATATGTGCCCAGTACGGGAGGCTCTATCGTGTGAAAAAATCTTCAAATAATGTTGAATGTTGATAGAGAAAAGAATCAAGTTCGAAAATGCAGTTGTTTTACCAACCAGAATGAAAATAAAAACTCTGTATCAATAAGGGTCCGAAGCAAAAAAAGATTGCAAACGAAAAAAAATTAGATGAAAAAGAATTTCGGCCGAAGTACTTGGCGAGGTTGTCACCATGACCGATACATTATGTAAATTAAGTGAAAAAACATTTGTCAAGTACTTCGGCCGAATTTTTTTTCAATCTAATTTTTTTCTATGTTTCATAAAATAATTTGTAAGTCAAGGATGATGCATCATATTCTTCCGTCATTTCATCTTTGAAAGAATAATAATTCTGAGGCTCCTGATAGTAAAGTTAAATATAATTATCTATTTATAGCTTAGATCGAAATTGCTAATATCCTCGCTGCCTTTTCGCCCCTGAATGCCTTATTCTAATACACAACTTGAAAGCTAATGATAAAGTATTTAATTTTCTGAATTTTCGCCTTGGGGAAAAATTGGTATTTGAGGTCTCTTCTAGAACACCTTCCTGCCAAGCTATAATCAAATAATAACCTATCAACGAATTACTAACATCTCGAGAAAATACTTCGAGTCTATAGTTAACTCTTTTGAAAACATAACTTTTTTTCTTATCACTGGAACGAAACGCTCCTATATTTAAACAACCTCAATAACAAGGAATTTATGGTAGAAAATCTGTCTCATTCTTTTATGTCGAATTAGTAGTATGAGCAATACTGATTCCTGACATTGAAATAAGTCGATGGTGTAATGATGTAAACACGTTGTAAGTTTTTTTGTTATATACAGGCTCTATTGGAGTTTATATAAAGCGAAATATATGAAAATATTATAGAAAAAAGAAGTGATATCAAATAGCAAAAATCCCCTCCCGGGGAAAAAAACTTGGACAAGTACATTGGTGGTCCCTCGTTTCCCTATGATATCACAAAAAGTCCAAAACCCCACTTAATTTTTTTTTTTTTAAATGTTTACTAATTTTATTCATATTCCGGAGGGAAACCAACCATATAGATCACGAAATAACCGGCCAAAAAACCAGACTTCACAATAATTGTCACTTTGAATTTATTTCCACAGAACAAAACAAGAATCAAAACATTAAAAAATCAGAATTATCAAGATGAGAAAAACACCACTTATAATTGGTGTGTAAGAAGTATCAATAGTCTAGAAAAAAATGAAGAAAGATCGACATCTAAGTTACGTGCAGCAGTAAAATTTATGATATCAGTACTAGGACAAGTATTTCTTTGATGACTGAGAAGATATCAATATGGACGTACCGGCAACGTAGGGCATGCAGTTGGTGCATTGCTTCTGGGATCTCCTAAGTCGAATAGCTACTTTTGTTTTGGCTATGGCGTGACCAATGTTGCCAAATAGTATTTACTTACATGACCTAATGAAACAACATTGCCTGCGCCGTGGCTAAAATAACGAAAAACAAGCAGGAACAGGAAGTTTCGTATAAGATCCCGTGCTTTTGTAATGTTAAAAAAAAAACATTAATTTATGTCTGTACATGATAGCACAGTTTTGTTTGATTGGTAATAATTTGATGAACGTTCACCACCGTACGTTGAGCGTATACGCACAGAGTACTTGTCCGGCCCATAACTTTTTATTAAAATTGCTCATTTCAGTAAAAATCAGTGGTCTCTCTCAAAAGTCAAGGGTCATAAATACGCAGTTTTTCATTATTGGTAATATCTTATTTAATTTTTATTTTTTATGATTAATCCCGCATAATGGTTTAAATTCTCTTTTTCAAAACATAAAGGGCTATTTTGATAGTTGGCGCCCAAGAACATCAAAATGAAACGAACGGAGGGGGATTATTTTGTGTGAAATTTGCGTGATCTTAAAACTTTAGATACAAATTTGACGGTGCATTCAGAGCCCACATTGATCTTTTGACCATTAACCAGTGGTTACTTAGATCTTCTACTAATAAATAGTAGTTTTCCAAAATATAATAACTTTCGTTGCTGGCAATAATAGTTTTCGAAAGTATGATACGCTACATTGCTGGCAATAGTTTACTGACAATGAGTCGTATCTTCAGAAATTTCATAATTGACTGCACCTTATGTTAATGTAATTTTATGATGACTACGAACACCATTTTATTCCGATTGAATAGACGTCGAATGTTGTTTATGATACAAGGCCATTCTGAAATTCGCAGAAGAATTGATTTTCTTGTAAATTTCTGACGGCGAAAAGCAACGCATGCAACGAAAAGCACCTCCAATTTTATTTTCACTTGAATGAGCAATTTTAATAAAAAGTTATGGGCCGGACAAGTACTCTGTGCGTATACGCTCAACGTACGGTGGTGAACGTTCATCAAATTATTACCAATCAAACAAAACTGTGCTATCATGTACAGACATAAATTAATGTTTTTTTTTTAACATTACAAAAGCACGGGATCTTATACGAAACTTCCTGTTCCTGCTTGTTTTTCGTTATTTTAGCCACGGCGCAGGCAATGTTGTTTCATTAGGTCATGTAAGTAAATACTATTTGGCAACATTGGTCACGCCATAGCCAAAACAAAAGTAGCTATTCGACTTAGGAGATCCCAGAAGCAATGCACCAACTGCATGCCCTACGTTGCCGGTACGTCCATATTGATATCTTCTCAGTCATCAAAGAAATACTTGTCCTAGTACTGATATCATAAATTTTACTGCTGCACGTAACTTAGATGTCGATCTTTCTTCATTTTTTTCTAGACTATTGATACTTCTTACACACCAATTATAAGTGGTGTTTTTCTCATCTTGATAATTCTGATTTTTTAATGTTTTGATTCTTGTTTTGTTCTGTGGAAATAAATTCAAAGTGACAATTATTGTGAAGTCTGGTTTTTTGGCCGGTTATTTCGTGATCTATATGGTTGGTTTCCCTCCGGAATATGAATAAAATTAGTAAACATTTAAAAAAAAAAAAATTAAGTGGGGTTTTGGACTTTTTGTGATATCATAGGGAAACGAGGGACCACCAATGTACTTGTCCAAGTTTTTTTCCCCGGGAGGGGATTTTTGCTATTTTTGATGATTTTTAGGATAGACGAGGATTGCTGAGCATAATAATTGATGCAGACTGATTATATTTTATCGAAAAGAATTTTGAATAAAATAATTCAAAACATAAATTTAATTAGCAAATTTTAATTAAAAAAGAGCAAGCAGGCTTCCCACTTCCAGCAGGCATAAATTCAAGAGATAAAATTATTTAGAGGAAACGTAGTATGCAAGCTATGGGCCCCGAACGTCACCGAACGACGCCGATACCCCACACACCACAGGTAAGGATGCAGACCCCGAGCTACGGGATGTGAACGTCGCCGAACACCTCCGATACCCCGAGCACCCACAGGAAAAAGGAAAAATGTAAAAAAATTAAAGAATGACCTTGGACTATGGGAGTTGAACGTCGCCGAACCGCTCCGATACTCCAAGCATCAAGGAATTATAGGAAAAAATGAAAGGAATAGGAATTGACCTTGGACTATGGGAGTTGAACGTCGCCGAACCGCTCCGATACTCCAAGCATCAAATATGATAAGAAAGATAGGTTATTATGCTGCTGGAACTAGGAAGGATCTCTGCTGCTGAGAGCGTATTGTCTCTCCGAGCTCTGTTTTCAGAATGATCGGAATGCCTCTACACTGCTGCTGTGCACGGCTTTTTATACCCAGCAGATCCTTTGTTCTCGCGCTCGAGTTCCGATTCGCTCGCTGGGTAGTCTCGAACCCGTTCTGCGCACGCTTATTTACAATCTTTTTATGATTCGTTCCTCGCTTCCCCCACTCTCGCATTCTCATACTTCACTTTGTTCGATGTTCCCCCCACTTTACGCATCGCCTGCGCAAGAATTAACAATTTTCGTAATTTACCAATTTTTATAATAAATTTATCACATTTGATCATTTCCTAAATTTGTTTAAACATTTCGCAAAGATTTTTCAGTAATTAAAGAGTTTTTAATAAATTTTGAAATATTGGCAAACACACTCTCTCATTTGTGCGTTCCCTTGACGCTTGTCCCACGCGCATGCGCACAAACATTCGTTCTTTTTATTCTTAAATTACCGGTTATTTTCGCATAAATTCACCGCGCGAGTTATTCACTTCGATTTGTCGGATTTTTCTGCATATTTTACGCGTTATTTTAATTACAGTAATGTCTTTCTAATAATTAATTATTGAAACGTGCAAAAAGTCACGTACGCACTTTTTAGTTCCGGTTTTTCACGATAGGCGGCGGCCAGACGCTTTCGTAAGTGTAGCCTCGCCGTTCGCATAGTGTTCAAGATGGCCGCCGACAACAACAGTCACAAACGCACGCGAGACGTTGTCGCGTCGTTTTTGCAAAAATTGGACAAAAAAGTCGGATATAGGACGTTTCAGGATGACAAATTAGGATAATGTTTTTATAAAGAAATATACCGGGACTGCGCGTAAGTGTTTTCGTTACAATGCCCCCCAGAACAAAAAGAAACGAGAACTCGTGATTTTTGTTCTCAAATAGTGGGAAGGATGATGATGATGATGACCATGGTTATGATGCTGATGATGATCATGGTGGTCTCATTGTTTTTGATTATCTAGATGGTCTGGAAGGTCTCGATGATCTCGATGGTCTAGATGATCTTGATGGTCTCGATGATCTGGATGATCTCGATGACGATTTTATTTTTCAGCTTTTGTTTATGCCGCTGGGGCAACTTCTTCTTCTCGTTCGATCTCACCTAGTCGTCGTGTTGTAGCCCAATTTACATCGTCCCTCAAACTATAGTCGTAATGACCCCATTTTGAGAATTCAAGTTGGATAAATTCCTCGGATACCTCAATTCGGTTCCGAGGATAGAAAAGCCTCACTCTATGGCCTTCCAGGGTTGGATGTTCACCCAGAATGGTGAGGATGAATTTTTTTTCGACGAATTTTTCTTTGAGGTAGAAACAAAGTTCTCTGTTCCACCACCGTCCCCGAATCGGCTTGATATTGTAGATGTATGCCTTGGTAGAAAAGCATGGTGTTGCTGCGAAATTCGCAGGAAGAAATCTAATTTCTTCCACAGGATGCTTGAGAGTGATGCCCCTGTCGATGAGTTTGAGGGTGGCCTCGCCGTCCTCGATGTCGATTAATTTGCCCCGATAGGCAATGTTCCCGTTTGGAACTGCATAAATTCCTCCAAGGACGAAGTGGATTAGTTGTCTTCGTTGCCTTGTTGTTACGATGTACAAATTTTCCTCGAATAGACACAACTCATTAAGTTTAAGGATGGTTGTGTACGTGAAATTCGTAGGACTGATGAACTCCAGGATGATGACTTCGTGGGTACCTTCCCACGACATGGGCCATGGAGATATGGGAGAAACCCCCGGAACGATATCGCCCTTCATTTTGACTCAATTGTTGTCTAAAATCGTCTCGCTGTTGTCTCTTGATGTTCTAGATGTTCTTGGTAGCTTGGTAGAGCTTGGAATGACCATTTTGAGCTCCCTGCTCCGATTTTATAGCCAAATCTTCTCCCCACTCTTTCTTTCTCCCCACTCACATTTTTCTGGTCCATATTGCCCCCACTTTTTAGTTTTCACCCTTAATCTCCCCCTTTTGCTTGTTTTCCCCTTTTACCGGTCCACATTTCCCCACTTTTGTTTGTTTTCTTGTCAATGTCCAAATTTGATTCTGATTTTCGTTAGGAGGAGGTTCTGGTGGCCTTTTCTGATTCGGATGGACCCCCTGTTCAAACTTCTCCGAAATTTCTCCAAATTCTTCCAACTTTTGTTTATTTTCAATTTCTTTATCGACTTTTTCATTATGCATTAATGGTACCTCATAAGCGTGCGCGACGATTGGCTTTTCCGTCGTTATTTCCAATTGGTGTTCGTAAACTGAAATTCTTCCTGTATTTTTACGAAACACTCCTCTTCGATTCCATAATACCTGTTTGTGAATTTCTTTTTGTTTTTCGGAGAGCTCTGTTTGACCTACGATTTCATCAATTTCCTCCTTGGTAATATTCTCATTATCTTCTTCATAAACACTCAAATTTTGCACTGGCTTGATATTCTCATTATTTTTCTCAAATTTGAAGTCCACGCCACTATGGGTGATGGCTTCTAATATATTTTCTTTTTCAAATGTCCCTATTGCGGGAATAACATCTGTAATATCATTGTATTTTACCTGGAGAGACATTTCTCCCAGGTCAATTAAACTCTTTAAAGGTTGCAGGGAATCTACCCCTAGCAACACATCCCTAATCAAGCCAGGCACTATCAAATACTTCACGTAAGTTTTAATTTTACCAATTTCGGTAATAGCCATTATCTGACTCCTTACTTTGGTCATTTTACCCTTTATTGCCCCTTTTACCGTAACTCCCGTTACAGGCAGAATTGGGCATAATTTAAGAATCTCTTTATTTTCGAGATAAAATTCCTCCGAAATCGCAGTCACTTTTGATCCTGAATCTATTAATGCTGTCACCTGAATGCCTTCAATTTTAGCATAAATTTCCGGACACTCTATAATAGGTACAGCTTCTCCGTTTATATCCTCGTCTAAAAGAAATTCCCTAGTATCAGTAAAAATTGTGTTAATCGGAACCATATCTTCTCTATTCGCTCTCTTTATTTTGTTGTTTTCGCTTTTGAGGTTAACCATTAATTCATTGTGCTTCTTCATCTTATTTTTCTGTTTCTTTACCGTTGCACCTCGCACGTTGTCCTTTTTTATTGATTGGTTGTTTTGTACGGGTACAACGTCTAAGCGTTTCCCGCCTTGGAAGTCGATGGTTGCGGTTCCTGTTGAATTGTTATCGTTTGTAGAGGCTGCCCTTTGTTGCCTTCCTCCTTGTTTGTATTTTGATTTGGTTGCCAAGTTTTTTGATAACCCCTGCCCCCATTATTTGTGTTCTGATTTTGACCCCATCCTTGGTGTTGAGGTCGTTCCCAATTCTGATCGCGGTTGAAATTTGTATTATAATTGGAATTTTGATTTCTGTTCCAATTAGGATTTTGATTCCGGCCCTGTTGGTTTTGATTTTGATTATAACCCCAATTTTGTTGGTTATAATTTTGATTCGGCCGTTGATTTTGATTTTGTCCCCAATTTTGTTGAGTTGGGTTCTGACTCGGCCGCTGATTCCAATTAGGATTATTTTGATTTTGGTTCCAGCTTGAATTGTAATTATTTCGCTGGTTCCAATTTTGCTGATTTTGATTTCCGTTTGGATTCCAATTTGAATTTAGCCTTTGATTCCAATTTTGTTGTTGTGGCATGCGGAAAGGTCGTTGTTCAATTCCATTACCACTTTTATTTTGAGGAGCCGTCTCACGTTTTGAATTAACTGGACCGCTTTGATCAATTTTTTCCAAAAATTCGATTAATTGTTCGAGTGTCTCGAATCCTCGGCTGATAATTGTGGCACGGATCTCGTCAGTGAAATGTTGAGATAAAGAAGCAATAATGTCTTTATCACTTGGTGGTGGAATAAGATCCCTAGCCGCTCCGAACATCCGAATTGTGTATTCGACTTTCGAACTTTTATTGTTGTTTGTGGGATAATGCCCAAATTCCAGATCTTTTCGGACTTTCCGTTGGACCTCGTGGCTCCAAAATCGATTTATAAATTTCTTTTCGACCTCCTCGAATCCGTCGACTTGATCCTCTACGAGAACCCACCATTCTTTAGCTGATTTTTCAAGGCTTTGTCCTAACAAGTATTTCATTTCCGTAATTGTCGGATTTGTTACCTCACAATAATGACGGAACTCGTTTATGAATTTAATTGGTCTAGAACGACTAGTGCCGTCGAAAGTCGGAGGTTTGATTTTTATTTTGCTAGTCCGAATTTGTGATACGGTTTGATGATTTTGTCTTACTACCTCTTGTTCCTCATCGTCGAATTGTTCCACATCGTCGAATTGTTTCTCATCGTCTATTCGTTTATTTTGAGGAATAATTCTTGTACTTTCTTTTTCTGGACTATGGAATTTTTCTTTTTCTAAATTTCCAATCCTTCTACGAAATGATTCAACCGTTAATTGGATCTGTGCTACGTTCACTTCCGTCACAGCATTTCTTGATGAATTGTGTTCGATAGCCTCTACCATTCTATTTATTTTACGATTGACTGGCTCGTGTATTTCGTGTACGTCCCTCGCAATCTGGGCTTGTGTCGTGATTAAATTATTTTTAAATTCTTCCCTCAGCTCGGCTATTTGATTTTCCAATCTTTTCATTTGTAGTTTTATAGCAAGCATTGTTTCCTCAAGATTTGGGAACTCGTTATCATCGCTATCCCCCCTTAATTGTCTCCTATCTCTCTTCGATTTTGGAGTTCTAAAATTTTCCTCTCGATTTTCCTCAATTAGATTATTATTGATTTCGAGTCCAAAATTTGCACGAGATTCGTGAAAAATATCTCCCGCACCTGGTGGTGGGACTGTGGAAGTAAAATCTCCTAGTGGATTTTCTTCTGTTTGATTTTCAGGGTTTTGAAATCCCGAATCGCCTGTGGCTTGATCTATATTCTTATCATCCGCCATTTTGTCCTTTTTAATTGTTCGAATAATTTTCATTAAATTTAATTATTAAATATTCTCACGTTCTTTTGCAATACCTGCCCCACGTTGGGCGCCAAGTTGTAACGGAACGCTTTTGCCATACGCTAAACGTCGCTACGCGCAGGTCCGAGCTTCCTAAATAATTTTAAATAATTTTGGAGCAGGTATGAAAGAAACGTGAGAAACGCGGATTTTGTGTTCAAAATAATAACAAAATTAATTTATTCAATTAAACAATGTAAATTTTCTGATTTTTGTTACAATAAATGAATATTTGTTTTATTTCGCGTTCGAATTATTTATTTGCATGAATTCATTTATTAATCCGGATCAGAACAAAAAAAAATAAACGGTATCAAGTCTATTTCTCTGTCGGTAACTATTCAAACGATGATATTTATTTATTTTCCCTTTTCGCGTCTGAATTATCATTTAAATTAGAAAAATAACAATAATAATGGTCAAATAATAAAAAACGATGTCTTCGAGGCTAATTAACAATAATAATTGAAATACTCGGTGAAGCTTTGTTGACAGAATAATAATAAAAATAATTTAAACAATAATTGAATTATTTAATATGAAATAACCATTAATAGGGCTTTACGTTGCCGCGAAATTCACTTTTATTTTATAGTGAATAATAAAAATAATTCAAAATTTTAATAATCCAAAAGTGGATTGACTCGATATAATAATAATGATAATTTTATGTTTTTAATTGATTCTATATAATGGATAATCTTACCGCGGCCTTTTGGATTATCGAATTCAGGATTATTGATGATTTTTAGGATAGACGAGGATTGCTGAGCATAATAATTGATGCAGACTGATTATATTTTATCGAAAAGAATTTTGAATAAAATAATTCAAAACATAAATTTAATTAGCAAATTTTAATTAAAAAAGAGCAAGCAGGCTTCCCACTTCCAGCAGGCATAAATTCAAGAGATAAAATTATTTAGAGGAAACGTAGTATGCAAGCTATGGGCCCCGAACGTCACCGAACGACGCCGATACCCCACACACCACAGGTAAGGATGCAGACCCCGAGCTACGGGATGTGAACGTCGCCGAACACCTCCGATACCCCGAGCACCCACAGGAAAAAGGAAAAATGTAAAAAAATTAAAGAATGACCTTGGACTATGGGAGTTGAACGTCGCCGAACCGCTCCGATACTCCAAGCATCAAGGAATTATAGGAAAAAATGAAAGGAATAGGAATTGACCTTGGACTATGGGAGTTGAACGTCGCCGAACCGCTCCGATACTCCAAGCATCAAATATGATAAGAAAGATAGGTTATTATGCTGCTGGAACTAGGAAGGATCTCTGCTGCTGAGAGCGTATTGTCTCTCCGAGCTCTGTTTTCAGAATGATCGGAATGCCTCTACACTGCTGCTGTGCACGGCTTTTTATACCCAGCAGATCCTTTGTTCTCGCGCTCGAGTTCCGATTCGCTCGCTGGGTAGTCTCGAACCCGTTCTGCGCACGCTTATTTACAATCTTTTTATGATTCGTTCCTTGCTTCCCCCACTCTCGCATTCTCATACTTCAATTTGTTCGATGTTCCCCCCACTTTACGCATCGCCTGCGCAAGAATTAACAATTTTCGTAATTTACCAATTTTTATAATAAATTTATCACATTTGATCATTTCCTAAATTTGTTTAAACATTTCGCAAAGATTTTTCAGTAATTAAAGAGTTTTTAATAAATTTTGAAATATTGGCAAACACACTCTCTCATTTGTGCGTTCCCTTGACGCTTGTCCCACGCGCATGCGCACAAACATTCGTTCTTTTTATTCTTAAATTACCGGTTATTTTCGCATAAATTCATCGCGCGAGTTATTCACTTCGATTTGTCGGATTTTTCTGCATATTTTACGCGTTATTTTAATTACAGTAATGTCTTTCTAATAATTAATTATTGAAACGTGCAAAAAGTCACGTACGCACTTTTTAGTTCCGGTTTTTCACGATAGGCGGCGGCCAGACGCTTTCGTAAGTGTAGCCTCGCCGTTCGCATAGTGTTCAAGATGGCCGCCGACAACAACAGTCACAAACGCACGCGAGACGTTGTCGCGTCGTTTTCGCAAAAATTGGACAAAAAAGTCGGATATAGGACGTTTCAGGATGACAAATTAGGATAATGTTTTTATAAAGAAATATACCGGGACTGCGCGTAAGTGTTTTCGTTACAATATATATTTAGCGACCCTACAGTTAAAAGTCACACGGCATACAATTGTATATAGTGGGTGTGCTCTGATGACGCCTACGAAGAATCTGCAATATCTAAACATGTAGGTACGTTACGCTCATTCTCATTCTCTTTTCTCTTTCTTTCTCTCCCTTTCTCTCTCTTTCACTCTTCCTCTCTGATGCTGTGCATGGTAACCTCGCTCGTTTCTTGCCCTGAAAGAATGATGATACAGCCTTACCACGAATAGCTACCGGAGGATTTGTAACTTTTGCTTAGAGCAGTGTAAACAAGGTATTCTTTTTTACAGCTACATAGCAAGCTTATTCATTTTCTTCTTCTTATACCAATCCTCTCCCCTCTGATGCTATGGCTATTATCTTAGCACCGGTCCTGTTTAATTTTTATCTCCATCATTAGTCTTTAATCGTCAGACACCCGCGAAACAGCTCGTGCCGAGATAAATCAATTATACATATATTTTTTTTGGCTTAAATATTTCATTTTACGACAGTTAGCGAAAATGTATCCGCGTTATACGGAGTACAGTTTTTTACAAATCATGTTCGAGTGTCGGGTAGTGCGTGTGTTAGGCGCCGTCGAAATTTATTTACGCTCCGGTGACCTCGAACTCGTTTACGATAATTTCACGCTTTTATTACACCAGTGGTACCGACAACTACGACTCGGAAACCGTGTAGCGCTGGATGCTTTGACAGAGGGTCTAAGTGTCATCGTGATGACCCCCATGTCCCCCTGTATATACAGGGGTGAGGTGGTATATTCGGATAGCGATGGGTACACAGAAGTGTACCTCGTCGATTGCTGCGAGACCTCGTTCTTCGAGGCAAGCAGTTTATACTACCCTAACTCGCTGTTCGCGATGACACCGGCCCTAGTTTTGAAGTGTAGTCTTCAAGGCCTCGCGTATTTGGGTGAGCTAGATTATGTAACCCGTTTTTTAAACGACTTGTGCATGGAGCCAGACCCCATGACAGTCGTCCCTATCCGGAGTGTACACGGTAGTTTGGTCATACAGATTTATGATTTTACGGAGCGAGATGTGGGGTCGTTGGTCGTCGAAGACCTAGATATTGAGGATTATCAGGGCTTCGATAATGGTGATATCGATGAGGGGCTCGATGATGACGAAGCCCTCATAGATTAAACCCCCTCGGTTTAAACAAATAGGATAAGTTTAGTGATTAGGTAAAAACGAACACGGGTGCAAACAGACACGAGTGTGTAGTAGTAATAAAAAGTGCGTATGTAAACATTAAAAAAGGACACCTGGTTTTTCAAGGATGCGAGGGAGGAGGAGGAGGGATAAGTTTAGTGATTAGGTAAAAACGAACACGGGTGCAAACAGACACGAGTGTGTAGTAATAAAAAGCGCGTATGTAAACATTAAAAAAGGACACCTGATTTTTCAAGGATGCGAGGGAGGAGGAGGAGGGGAAAATCATCGTGGGCAGCAGCGGTGAGTTTTTGTTTTTAATTTTCGTAAAAATATTTTTGGGGAAAAATATTCCGGCCATTATGGTACCTCCGCACCCCCCTACGACACCACCCCAACCACCTCGTCCACCTCCCCCACCACCGCTCGACCAAACCGAGCCGGCGGGGGAGACCGAGGAGTGGGGGCAGGAGTGGGGATAGGAGTGGGGGTCGCCATAGTGGCCCACATACTACTCACAATATAGGAGAACAAACAGTGCGTGATCTCATAAAAAATCGAGGAAAAATTGAGGAATTTGTGTCGAAATCAGATAGTTTCACGTCTATTACGGGCCGAAAAACTATGAAGGGATCGACATTTCAAGACCTTGACGATCTGATGGTAAAGTGGTTTCTTCAGAAGAGCGCAGAAGGTGTACCAGTTTCGGGATATATGTGTACGAGTCAAGCGCAACGTTTTCACGAATTGCACGAACTTCCTGATAATTTTCACGCATCGAGTGGTTGGCTCAGTCGATTTAAGCACAGGCATGGGATACGGGAGTTCGCGATTCAAGATGAAAAATTGAGTGCTGATACTACTGCAATCGTTGAGTTTTATGTGAAGCTTAAAGGTGTCATCGAAGAGCACAAGCTACTCCCTTGCTAAATATGCAATGCCGAGGAAATTGGTTTGTACTGGAGGGCCATGCCTACGAGGACGCTAACCGGTAGTAACGAGACCAATGCTCTTGGTTATAAGAAAAATAAAGATAGGATCACAGTGATGTGCGGTGCCAACGCATCTGGAGACCACAAGCTAAAGCTAGCTGTTGTGGACAAATCGAAGGATCCTCGAGCCTTCAAACATGTTGACACTCTCACATTGCTAGTCCATTATTATAATCAAACTTCGGCCTGGATGTCACGTGGGATCTTCGAAGATTGGTTTTTCAGTACTTTGTTTCAGAAGTTCGACCGTTTCTTCTCGAAAAAAACGTGCCTATCAAAGCACTTCTTCTTCTCGATAACGCACCGTCTCATCCGGAAGAGTCAGTGCTTCAATCCGAAGATGGAAATTTCTTTACCATGTTTTTGCCACCTAACGTCACTTCGATTATCCAACCAATGGATCAAGGTGTTATTGAAACCATGAAACGGTTTTATAGAAAAGACCTCATGATCAATTTGATCGAAAAACGCGACTTGCTGATATTCTGGAAATCTCTGAACATCAAAGATTCAATTTACGCTATTGCTCGAGCTTGCAATAGCATAAAAAACGAAAATATTGCGCGACCGTTCCGTAAAATACTTATTAAAGAAACAGAAGAAGAAACTAACCTACAACAAAATGAATTAGAGGACCCCGATAACTCTTTGTGGTCTCCTGCCACCGTAGCAGCGCTTCAAAAAATTGTCGGGCTAGAAGGCATAAACGAATCGGAAATTGTGTTGTGGAAGCAGTACGATAAAGCTGATTTGGGGTACGATGTGCTTACAGATGAAGAAATGGCGACAGAAGTTTTGCAAAAACACGACGAATCGTCACCAGAAGTGATTAAAGATGAGGATGATCCCGAGTGTGATGAAAACGCGGTACTCGTCAGACCGGTAACTCACATTGAAGCTGTAGAAGCGATTGGAATCTTACTTGACCATTTCGTACAGCAAGCAGGCAGCAGTTCAATCGACTACATACATCTGAGAAAAATGAGTCATGTGATAGAAGAAAACCAAAGGAGAATCCAAAAATAAACTAAATTAACTAATTATTTTAAAAAACAAGACTAAAGTATTAACGCAAAAGAAACCAGAGAGCTTTATATGTATATTAGTATATAATATTCATTAACTTCTTGTGACTAAATTGGAATTTTACTATGTAGTCAAAATAAAAAGTCGTGACGCTTAATTAGGATTAACCATGGTTTCAGTTATCCGTGGACCTCTCGGTTCCGACCCTCCGGTTAATCGAGATTGTACAGTATAAAGAGCCCTTTGCACTAAAATCCTCTCTAAAAACCAACTCATCATAATAAGTTATGAAAAACCGCCCTTAGAAAAAAATTATCAAACCCTCAAAAAAACCAAATCCCCACAAAAATTGACTAAAACACAAAGTCGTCGGAATAAAAATCCCCTTCTACAAAATCTGTATCCAAAAACCAACTCATCATACAACATTTTATGGAAAAACGCTTTCATCATCTTATCAAAAAAGTCAAATTGTACAGAGGTGATATAATCTAAATCTCGTAGATGTTAGGAGTTCACACAAAATTGATAAATAAACAAACATCTACTTTAGTAGAACTTTATTTATTTATCAAGAGACTCGTTAGAGTCTCGGGACAAGTGCATTGACAGCCCTGTCGTCTGCTGGCCCGAGCTCGCCGAGACTATACTTTCTCTGAATAAAACGATTCGCAGTGGTGGGGGTAAAATTGGCATGTCATTTTATTTAATTACGAAGCTCAGGAGTCATTTGGGAACTTAAAAACTGAACTTTTAGTTAATTAAGAAATTCTCTTTCGATTGCGCCCAAAATCAGCATGATCGGTAGCGTAATTGCTGAGAAAATACTTTGCAAGGGCTCAAGATTATGCAAAAGTTACTAACGCATTCATGGATTTAATGTGTCTGTGTATAACACCATCAAAGACCTCATGTCCCCGGGGCGAACTTCACGGCAGTGTCGCGAACTGACGTCACATGATAATATCTATATCTATATATTGTACAACCATCTGTCAGTATTTGATGGTATAAACAAACGGAGTTTCGACATTACGAAGTGCGGGATAAATAAAAATAACGTGCTGGTATTATAATCTTAATATCAAGAGTGAAATATTAAGAATGACAGTTTTAACGTTTACTGGACCTAGTCTTATCGAGTGTATATACTTTTATCGCGGAAGAGTGCGAGACGTACGATCCAAAAATGATTTCTGTAATATAAATTCAATGACAGCAATTTAGAGTTTCATTCAAATTCACGTATTTTTTATTTTTTCCCCCTTTCGATCGCGATTAATTAGAATCTCGTTGCTTAAACAGTATTGAAATTTTTAATGTTTTTTCACGAACCGTTGTGAGGTTATAAATATCGTGGTTAGGTTCGATCGACTCTTGGTTACAGTAATAATAAGAAAGTGATGGTGTGAAAATAGTCAAGTGCTTTTAATCAACTTTAGAACAGTGCTGAAATGAATATGTATTTTTTATTATTTTGAAACCTGCAGTTTTTATTTTCCACATTTAACTATACGACGGAAACGAAAGCGATCTCTTTACTCTTTCGCGATTAAATGTTCCTCGTATAAGATTTCTTGAAAAATCATTCTTTTCGTTTCTTTGATAACTATGAAATAGTGTACGTTGAACTGTTAATCATGATTGGTGTGAATCGATGTAAATTTGGAAAAGAAACTCTATAAAACTAATAATGAGTGTCAAAAAAACGTATATGGCAAAGTTTGTTATTATCATGCCGAGTTTTGAGCAGTGTCTAATAAATATTTTTTTTAACTCTACACCGTTGACAATTTATTTCATTGGTCCCTTTCCTCTTTATTATAAAATGTTCCTCGCTTGCCATAATAAGATTTGTACATCATAAAATGTTCTTTGCATGATAATTGTTCATCCATTTCAAATGATTTTCGACGTCGTTTTTCTATCCACAATATGGTGTAGAACCATCTCGCGTTTGATGAATGAATAAACAAATATACTGTCAACCTGCATCCGGATATATATGGATGCATCTGGATGATAACCGTAGTAAGTAATGATATATCTTTATGTTAAGGGGACCGTATGGTCTAGAGCACGAAAATTTCACCTATTTTCACGATTTTTTTTTGCCATAAAAAATTTAAAAATCGATGTTTTAACTTTTCGGGTTTATTACTACCTTTATTAAGTATACAAAAAATTTTTTTTTTAATTTTAAAAACAGTGTTTATTATCATATAATTGGCATTGAAGACGACCCTCTCGAAAAATCCGACCCGGACGGTGAAGATCGATCCGAGACTTCTACTCATCTGAAACACAAAATTCAAGAAGATTCTTAATCAGAAAGAGTGCAGTTATGGTCGGGACTAGAACAAATCGAAAAAATTAAAAATTGACAAAATGGCGCGCTTTTGAAAAAAAATTCGTAAAATCGGGTTTTTTTTCACTAGTTTTTTAGTATAAACAATAAGAAATTATTTAAATAAAATTATGATTGTAGTTCCGACGATAGCCATACATGTTGTGAACAACATATCCAAATTTCAAGTGATTCGGTTGAATAGTTTTTTGTTTTCACCTGCGCAGTGCCGAAAAAAGTCGTTTCGAGATAAATGAGTTTAAAGTTTGAGGTACAGATATTTTCAAAAATTGAGCAAATTTTGAATACTTACAGTTAATCCGCGATTCCGGCACCATATAGGATTCCTTCGGAACGTTCATAATTCAAGATTTCCTCACTCCTTTCATTTCTTCGAGCTGTCCGAGCCTCTTTGGAGTTGTCCGTGCTCTTACGGTTGGCGCTCGATACTCGCAGCTCGTCTCGGTTTTGCGCTAGTTGCTCCGCTTGTGGCCCGATTGTTATGCCCATGGTCTCCATTATTTTCAATAGGGATGCAAATCCTTCATTGAATATGCAAGCGGAAATGTGAGTGGCAATATCAATGATTTTTTTTCCGGCAAACAGATGTTTCGGCGCAAGGTGCCACACGCAAGCATTGAAACTTTCGTTATTGTTCTGCGTATTACTGCCAATACACCTTTCCAATAAAGTCTCTGCTGTCAATTCTTCATAAATTGGTTTTAATATCTCTTGTGCTTCATCGCACAGAGCAGGTGGGTGCTCGTAAGTGTCTAAAGTACCTGCAGCCTCACTTTGACGCCACTTGCACCACGATTCGGAACCTGGAGGACAGTACGAGTGTTGCGGATTTTCATCTGTTGAAATTTTGTGATAATATGCTGCCCATATTTCACTTCTCATCCCTTCAGTCGAATCTGAATTACGTCTAATTGCTAGACCGTAATAAGTTGACAGCTCTTGCAATAATTTATTCGTCAATTGTTGACGCTTCGGTGTTTTATTTATCGATTTCCGCTGTGTCTTTTTTCCCTCTTCTTTTTCTGTCAATTTCTTTGTTGCTTTCTTTATTTGTGCATGTTTTTTTTTCGCATCAACAGCACGTTTGTACAAACGTTTTTTAACATGCAAAACACATTCTTTTTTGCAAACTAAAAAATCATCCCCGTAAGGCTTTGTGTCCAATAAGGCTTTGAACGTTTTCGTGTCGCCGTCTCCGATATAGTTCGCGTATTTTACGTTGTACAACTCTTCCGATCTCTTGAACATTTCCACGATGCCGTCTACCTCCATTTTGCCAGCACTTCCGGTATGATTTGCGTCACAGTGATCTTCATGCTCTCGATACCACGCTTCATATTCAATCGTATCCTCTTGGCCTTTCCATTGAGAGCAGGCTTGACATATACTGCATTTGACGACAACATCTAAAATTTTATTACTGTATTTCCCTATTAACGAGGCAATACCGAGAAGCGATGAGAATCCACGTTTCGCCCACGATTCATCACCAGACACAGAAAGTTCATCCGCGGGACGCCCAGCTTTTACATTCAACTCGACTTCTTCTTTCAATGCTCTTTGGAAAACGATTTTCGCGACGGCTTCAGCTGCAATTTTTATATTGTCCACGATGCCGTAATATGTACTCTTACAAATTCCTTGTCCAAGATCCATGAGACCGCAGAAATTTTTCAAGCCTTCAAATCCTACTCCAAGCATTCTCAGGGCGAGAACAAGTCGACGGTTGATTTCAAATGCCTTATCAATTAACGGCGAAGACAAAATAAAAGTTTCTTTACACTCACACTTCACAGAGAGTTTGAATCCTAGACCACGTTGTCCGTTTTTGCTAAAAGTGACCGCACCGTTACAATCTTTACACTTCAACAACTGTTGCAACGTTAAAAATATCATGCTGAATTCGATGATGCAATAATTGAAAGTAGGATTAACGTTTACTTCCAATTCCTCATTGCCTTTTAATTTTTTCGCAGACGTGCTCGTAAAATCAGTAGTATTTTCGATAGTGAATCGATTGCCCTTGAAATATCTTTTGCGACCTACAGAAGATGGTCGTCTAGAAGAGTCACGGCCTTGCTTTCTATCCATATTTTCTGATATTTTATTTCAAAATTTTCGATGTTGGTTCGTCAAAACGTAACGTTGTACTGATCAAGTCAGGGGAAAGCGAAATGACCGTTTCCCTCACAAATGTTCGACAATAGGTATATTTCGGGGAAGGGAAAAGTATATATAGGTATATAGTATGTACTATATACAGGTATATATTTTCGGAGAAGGATTGGGACAGCTGCTGCGCTCCGATTAGGTTACCGGTTAGCGCTAGACCCGTTAGGAGCGCGCGGACCGCTCTCTACCTGCGTTATGGGCTGTAGAAGCTGTAATATTGAGAATTTCCGCATGAAAATTTCACAGTATATTCTTGAGATACTATACTTTCGACATATCGAAAAAAAAAAATCGATTTTTTCAAATTTCTAGACCATACGGTCCCCTTAAAATGGCTCGTATAATATATCATTATGTCAAAAGACTATGGCGGTATATACTCCATATCTTGGTATTATCAAAATTTGTATCTTTGGATTACAACGAATATCTATAGACCCTGGAAATTCTGTGAAGCGACAAATATACCAAGTATTTCCACTTTTTGGCTCCGATTGTAGCATTATGAATTGAACATTTTGTTATGAAAATTCTTCAGTTGCTCATTTGTCAATGGGATCAAAATTACTGTCTTCGGAACGCCATGAATATATGCAAAATTTCAGAATTTTGTTTGGCTCAATATGCTCTATATTTTTTCACATCCCCGCTTTAGTTGTAGCCTAATGAATTTTAAAAAATTGTTTCAGAAAGTCTTCCGATGTGTTTTTTCTGACATTATCAAAATTTATATCTTTGAATTGCAACGAATGCCTACAGACTTTGGAAATTGTGTGAAGCGACAAATGTACCCAGTATTTCTACTTTTTGCCTCCGATTTTCACATTACGAGTTGAAAATTTTGTTACGAAAATTCTTCGGTTGCTCATTTGTCGATGGGATTAAAATTATTGTCTTCAGAACGCCATGAATATATGCAAAATTTCAGAATTTTGTTTGGCTCATTATGCGCTATATTTTTTCACTTCCCCACTTTAGTTGAAACATTATGAATTTTGAAAAATTGTTTCAGGAAGTCTTCCGATGTGTCTACTGATATTATCAAAATTTGTATAATTGCATTGCAATGGATACCTACAGACTTTGAAAATTCTGTGAAGCGACGGATGTGCCAAGTATTTTCCCTTTTTGGTTTCGATTATGGTATTAGGAATTGAAAATTTTGTTACGAAAATTCTTCGATTGCTCATTTGTCGATGGGTTAAGAATTGCTGGCTACGGAATACCGTACATACATGCAAAATTTCAGAATTTTGTTGGGCCCAATGTGCGCTACATTTTTTCATTTCCCTAATTTAGTTGTAGCTTAATGAATTTTGAAAACTTATTTCAGGAAGTCTTCCGATGTTTTTTTACTGATATTATCAAAATTTGTATCATTGGATTGCAACGGATACCTACAGACTTTGGAAATTCTGTAAAGCAACAAATGTACCAAGTATTTCCACTTTTTGGCTCCGATTGTGGCATTATGAAATAAAAATTTTGTTATGAAAATTCTGCGCTTGCTCATTTGTCAATGGGATCAAAATTATTGTCTTCGGAACGCCGTGAATATATGCAAAATTTCAGAATTTCATTCGGCTCAATTGAGCTATATTTTTTGACTTCCCCACTTTAGTTGCAGCATAATAAATTGTGAAAAATTGTTTCAGGAAGTCTTCTGATGTGTTTTTACTGATATTATCAAAATTTGTATCATTGAATTGCAACAAATACCTACAGACTTTGAAATATCTGTGAAGTGATAAGTGTGCCCAGTATTGCCACTTTTTGGCTCGAAAAGTGGCATTATTAGGACTTGAAAATTTTATTATACAAATTCTTCGGTTGTTCATTTTTGGATGGGATTAAAATTTTGCTTCGAAAAGCAATGGCTACATGCAAAATTTATAAACTTTATTGAGCCCAATATGTGGTATGCTTGAGTTGAGGCATGATTAATTCAAAAAATTGTCGGAAAGTCTTTGATTCCTTTGTTTTCTGGAAGTATAAAAATTTGTTTTATTGGAACGCAACGTATACTTACAAACTTTGGAAATTTCCTGAAGCAACATGTGTGCTCAGTATTTCTACTTTTCGGCTGCTATTGTGGCATAACGAATTGAAAAATATTTTCAAAAAGATTTGCTCTACGGATGCTCTGGTTGTGATGGTACGAAAATTTGCACGAAGATAATGCAACTGGTACAACTCAAGTCGATCCATTTTCTTGGGTATAGTACTGATCTAAGTTTGCCCGCTTTATTGAATTTATTGTTTTAAAATATCCATAACATACTTTCTGAACTTTTCAAAATTCAAAGATAATATTAAGGGAGCTTTCCAGTGTGAAATTTTCAAAACATCGATTTTTTTTTGCTTTATCGAATAGTATACACTCTTCCGAATATTCCCTGAAATTTTCATGCCGAAATTCAGATTATTTCGGTTACTGTACAGCATTTCTTGGAAGAAGGCAACGGAGCGCTACAGCTGCCGCGTCGGCCCCCTGCCCGTGCGACCGTTATTTCTATTGTCTCGTTCCTATCTGCTCGTGTACCTTCCAACGTGAGTCCGGTTCGTCTTTCAGTTCGGCTTCGACATTCATAGTGGATAGATCTACGAAAGAGAAATGTGCGTGGCAGGATAGAAAAGGCTCGAGAAGCGGACATCCGCGAAATGAACGAAAAAGATCCGCGGGTTTCAAGGGAACAAATCGACACGATATCGAAACAGATCTAACGTTTGCGAGCACTTCGGCAGCAAAAATCTTGAAAAAGAGTCCAGAGTTTGAAGTCCGAATCGATCAAACGTTTAGCTATGTGATTTTGGAGTTCTTTTTGGTTTTCGGCGCTCTTCAGGAACTGTTGAAGTGCAAAAAGTGTAATAGCGACGTGAAGTTTTTTAAAAAATCGATTCGCGGATTGAGCTTTAAAATTTGTGTTCAGTTGGCTTCTGAAATCCAGGGGCGCCGGGCGTCCCTGGATAGCGAAGAGGCGAGGACAGCTCGTCGGACTGAACAATCCATTGAGCACGATCTTTTCGAAGAAGCAGAAGGGATATTGTATGGACCTGGCATCGCTGATTGACCGTAAGTAAACGATTTACCTAAAATTTCCTCACTTGAAACTTTGAACGCGTTTTTCTCGAAACAGCATTTTTCAAAACGGTGTCCAACTTGGAGGGCAGAGTTTTAAAGCTATCGAGTTGAATTTTTTACACAATATTCTTAACGTCATTGTTTATCGTGCTATGGAAGCTTTTTTTTTTGACATCTTCCTATTTTTTTGTAAAAAAAACTGCCAAAAAAAAATGCTAAAATCGATACTTTTTGTTCAAACCGGCGCCATTTTTGCAAAAAAAAAAAAAAGCCTCCATAGCACGAAAGCCAATTATATACCGATCAATAATCTTTTTGTGTTTTTTGTTTCAGATCAAAATTGTGACCCCCAACGTGGACACCACATCCAAGTGCATTTTCTGCAACAATTGTTTCATCATTTTTATAGATATTAATTAATAAATAAATCGATCTTTAAAAAATTGTTTTGTATTCTTCAATACCCAATTAATATACAAAAAAAAACCAGACCGATTAGATTATTTTTTCTTTAAAAAAAAAAATCGCGAAAAACAGCGATTTTTCGGGCTGTCACACTGGAAAGCTCCCTTAAAATGTCTGTAAGTTTTAGTTTTGAGGCTTTCACGGCCATTATTGTTATAAATGTTTGAGGCTTTCGGAAGCCTCACACATTTATATCTGTAAGTTCTTATTCTAAATGGTATTTGCAAATATCATAAATTCACTTTGATGATAAAAATAAGAATGAAGAAATGCATAAACTTTTTTTTTACAATGAATTCGACATGTTTTCTGTCCAATTACGTAAAACTGGTTTTTTGATGTTTCATTTATCTAAAACAAAAAATTTCGGAAAAAATCTGCCTTCCATTTCTATCAATAACAAAGTGGATTAGAAATTTTTTTTATCACAAACACAACTAAATGAGAAGAAGTTACTTGAAAAGTTCGCGCATTCAATTGGTTTTTTGAAAACTAATTTGCTTTGAATAATTTTTTTATCAGACATCCAGTTTCTGACTAATATAATAACTTTGAACGATGAATGAAAATGAATGAAAAATAAATCATGTTTGAAATGATTCAAAATTGAATTTTATTCGAAATTTCGAATTATTTTTTTGATGCGTTGATATTTTCCAGAAATAATCTTTTTTTTTCTCAGGTTGGCTGTACGACGTGCTAAATTCTTACGATCCGGGTTTTTTCATCGCGGGTGGTATGACTGGAATAAGTGGAGCAATGTTATTTTTAATTCCACCGATACAAAAAAGATTCCAGAAAAAAGCGGACAGAGAGGACAGACTAAAGTGTATAGATGTTATGTATTAGCGAAAAATAATCATGCATAAAAATCCCCCTCGGGGAAAAAACCTGGACAAGTACATTTGTTGACCGCCGTTCCCATAGTTTTCCACGAATATACTGTAACGGGACAGCTCGCCCTGCCCGTTAACAAGACCACACGTGGGCGCAGGAGGTATCGCTCGACGCTCGCTCCGACTCTCTAGATATCGATCGGCCATGTTGGCGCTCGATCTTCTCTCTCGCTGGGCATGTCTTCGCATCGATCCCGCTATCATGCGGTGAGCGACACGCCGTCTTCGCGATATCCGAGGTTCGCGACGCTCTCGCGCCCCACCTTTCTCTCACGTCACCTCGAGAGAGACAGCCTACGGTCAACGAGTGAGCACACACCTCTGTCTGTTCAGAGACTTCTGTTACCTCCTTTTACTCTATAATCGCCTGATCATCGCGACTCGAGCTGGTCTTCTCAATATTCTCTATTTCTGGATTATTAATAATTATTTTCCCACCAATTCGGGTGTCCACCTCCATCGGACCATGATGAATCTCCCTCTACACTGTCGAAGATCCCTACTTGTCACCACTCTGAGTAATCAGAGAAGGGATGCTTCTCCTCAAGCAATCAAACATTATTTAAGGGCGTGCACGGGAGACTCATCACTCATTTTTCTAATTTTCTCAATCTTAAATTATTCGAAATACTGAGTCACTTCTGGACACATCGAGCATGACTCCAATTATTTATTGAGCCTTGCTCCATCATAAACTCCTCCTGAGATCGTGAGTAGGACTCTAATTTCTTTGGGACGTCCCAGTATTGCACTGGCTTCCGACCTTAGAAATTAGAATGTTTAATGGGTGACGCTAGGTAGGCTTCGCGTATTTTATCGACTTAATTTCTTATTGATAATCAACCTCGTACGCGTTCAAAGCGCCATTTACCTTGTCGGCATAAAACATTCTCCGAACTTACGACAAAGAAGGACAAAGGTCTGGAAATGGGAAATTTATATCTTTAAATAAGCCCTCATTACATTTCCGGTCTACCGGAACTTCAGTCTCTAGCTTCGGCAACTAGAGGACTAAAAGAACTCAACAAGTTCTTAATAGGCATGAGATAATTTCGACCGTTACACTCAGTCGTCTTTATCGCACTGTTTTCTCATTCAGCTTCTCTGAATCATAAGTTATCTAACCTCAGCACATAGATAACTCATGAGCCTTGGCTCGCTGGTCTAAATTTATGATCTTCTCTTATCAATGATTTATTTGTGCAAACCAGCCTCTCTGGTTCTTTATAAATCCTTAAACTCGATTCATAAAAATAGTCAATCCGTTTGATACAAGAAATCGCCAATTTTGATCTGTAAACGCGAATCGCGCACAGGGATAAACTCCACCTATAAAACGTCAGTAAACTTAAATTGATCAATTCTACTCGATCGTTCTAATTAATCGTCGCCTCGGCTCAACCCTGTTACAAATTGACAATTTCTGAATCGACTCATACGCTTGGTTGTGCGATATGACACCAATAAGCGGATTTATTTTGGTGCAGAGGAAAGTTGGTGCTACAATTTTATAACGGCTAGAACATTCCATAAATTGATCCTCGAATAAAGTATTAATTTTGTTTCACGCGCCTGACGCATTCTTACTCTTTCAGCGCATCACGCACAACAACTCTATGTCTCACGCGCTTCACGCACACAACACACACTCAGCGCCTCACGCACACGATTGCTGTTCTCGAGTATCTGTGTCTCGAAGAGCAGGACTAACAACGAGATAGAGAGAGACGGAGTGTCACAGGCCGCGCGCTTGCCGCGTGACGTCGTCTCGCCTTTCACGTCTCCTTTCTATTCTCCTGATATCTCTTTCGTTCCTTGAGACCCCTAAATCCGTTATGTACCCACTAATTAATTAACGTTAGTCACTTTTCATCCCCAATTTAGATTCTGCAAAATCCTAACTAAAACATTAATTAATCTTGCCCTCCAGGCTTACACCTATTTTATTAATCATTTTCTTTATTTCCAGCACCGATCTCTTGCATTCTTTGTATGCCTATGATGAAGATCGGGCCATTCGCCTTATAGGCTTGGTATTGGTACTGAGGCAACACAAAAAATCCCCAGGGTCATCGTGTACAAAAGAAGCAAGAGACAGTGCTATTTTGTTCTAGCCCATTTTTAGATCAATTAATTTATAATCGAGTCCGATTCTTCCCTTAAATTATCACAAATTCTCCTTTCTAGTCTCGTGACTCCCTATCCCAAGGCGAGGGGGCCGTAACGCGGTGCACACCGCCACATGAAACGTTTCAATACATACACTGCAAAAACCTTTTCTCGCAAAAATCCCTGAGAAAATCAAAACCTATCAAAAAGTAAGAAAAGTGACCACTCTCAAAAAATGTACCAAATAAATTCAAATCACACAAAATAAAATGAGTTAATCCCCGCGAAAAGCTAAGGTTGGGTTTCGCAAAAAGTTATAAAATAAATTGAGCTATACTAAAATATATGTGGCCAAATATGGGAGGCTTTAATCCTCCCTTTACGTATACATTCAATCCTCCCTGTGCGTATACGCTCAACGTACGGTGGTGAACGTTCATCAAATTATTACCAATCAAACAAAACTGTGCTATCATGTACGGATATAAATTAAAGTTTTTTCTTTAACATTACGAAAGCACGGGATCTTATGCGAAACTTCCTGTTCCTGCTTGTTTTTCGTTATTTTAGCCGCGGCACAGGCATGTTATTTCATTAGGTCATATAAGTAAATACTATTTGGCAACATTGGTCGCGCCATAGCCAAAACAAACGTAGCTAGTCGACTTAGGAGATCCCAGAAGCAATGCACCAACTGCATGCTCTACGTTGCCGGTACGTCCATATCAAGAGACTCGGTAAAGTCTCGGGACAAGTACATTGACAGCTCTGTCGTCTGCTGTCCCGAGGCTCGCCGAGTCTATATTATCTCTAAACAAGACGATTCGCGGTGGTGGGGGTAAAAATTTTATCACATTTTCGCTAATTGTAGAGCCTAGGAGTCATTTGGCGGCTTGAAAAACGAACTTTTGACTAATTGAGCGATGCTCTTTCGATGGAGCCTAAAATCAGCACGATTGGTTGCGTAATTGCTGAGAAAAAACTTTGCACAGGCTTAGGATTATGATCGATTCTACTACATTCAAGAATTTGCCGTGTCTGTATATGCGCTCAGACGATATAATCAAAGGCGTTTTGATGCCCATCAAAACCCATTTCCATAAAAGCCGGTCTCCGGCAACGGAAGCAACGAGTTGCGATTGGTCACGACGACTTGTCTTTCCTCTGTACGGAGCTAACATAAAGTTTGAACGTTGTTTTGACATAACGAAGTGCGGGACGTGTGAGCAATTTTATGGATAAATTTATAAAAAAAATCATTTCGTGGTTCAGTGTGATGATATTCGATCGATCGTCCATATGACAGCCGACCAATATCTTTTTTATAACAGTCATGAGGTTATAAAGACCGCGGTCAATTTCAACTTTTGGTTAGAGTGGTGTTTATAGATGGACGAGTAAAGAGTGACTTTTATATAGATAGAAGAGTGATGGTGGGAAAATGAAGTGTAATAATGAACCCTTGAACAGGGTCTAAATAAATATTTTTTTAATTAAACCTAGCCCCTACAATTTTTTTCGAAACGTAAACTCTGCTACAACGGAATCGAAAATGATCCCTTTTCCCTTTTACCATCAAAATGTTCCCCGAATGCAATAACAAAATTTATTTAGAAACCATTCTCTTCGTTTTTTCTATTAACCAAAAGAATGGTGTATGATAAACTCGTATTCGGTGAATATTTAATATCTTTGTCGTGAGGTTATAAAGATCGCGGCCAGTTTCAACTTTTGCTTAGACTTTTATTATAGATAGAAGAGTGATAGTGCAAAAATAAAGTGTGATTCAATAAATAAACTTTTGGACAGTGTCTAAATAAATATATTTTTTTATTAACCCTAGACCCAACAATCCATTTTTCTGAACGTAAACTCTAGAACGGAGTCGAAAACGGTGCCTGTTTACTTTTACCATAAAATGTTCCTCGGATGCAAAAATAAGGTTTATTTAGAAACCATTCTCTTTGTTTTTTTTTTTTTTGATAACGAAGAGAAAGGTGTATGATAAACGCGTATTCGGTGAATACGTAATATCTTTGTTGGGAGGTTATAAAGATCGCGGTCAGTTTAACTTTTGATTAAAGTGACTTTTATCATATTACTGATGGAAGAGTAATAGTGCAAAAATAAAGTGTGATTCAATAAATAAACTTTTGAACGGTGTCTATATAAATATTTTCTTTTATTAACCCTAGTTCCAACATTTCATTTTTCCGAACGTAAACTCTAGAACGGAGTTGAAAACGGTGCCTCTTCTCTTTTACCATAAAATGTTCCTCGGATGCAATAACAAGGTTTATTTAGAAACCATTCTCTATTTTTTTTTTTATAACTATATAAGGGAATGGTGTATGATAAACTCGTATTCGGTGAATAATTAATATCTTTGAACAGTCGTTAGGTTATAAAGATCGCGGTCAGTTTTATTTGGTTAAAGTGAAACTTTAGGTTAAAGTGATTTGAATATGTAGATAGAAGAATGATAGAGTGCAAAAATGAAGTGTAATTCAATAAATAAACTTTAGAACAGTGCCTAAATAAATAATTTTTTTTTTAACCCTAGCCTCAGTATTCCAATTTTCCGAATGTAAACTCTACAATGAAGTCAAAAACGGTGCCTCTTCTGTGTTACCATAAAATGTCCCTTACATGCAATAATAAGGTTTATTGGGAAACTATTCTCTACGTTTTTTATATAACCGAGAGAATGGTGTATGATACCACTCTAGGTTTGAATTATACATAGTTTTAAACCACCCTAGAGTGGTTAAATACATGAAAATACTATTTGCACTTGCAACCCAAAATGGAATCAAGTGACGCGAAATAATTTTGAGCGAAACGATATTTGATTCGAGAAAAAAAAATTCATAAGTACTTTACCAATTTTGTTTTCCCTATTGCTCATGAGATATAATTCGTGATCAATAAACGTTATAAAAGATAAGCTCATGTGGCACTTCGACCGAAATTCTTTTTTCCAATCACACTTTTGCTCTCGAAATTTGGTGCGCATACGTTTTAGGGTTCCGTACCCAAAGGGTAAAATGGGACCCTATTACTAAAACTCCGCTGTCCGTCCGTCTGTCTGTCTGTCCGTCTGTCACCAGGCTGTATCTCATGAACCGTGGTAGTTAGACACTTGAAATTTTCACAGATGATGTATTTCGGTTGCCGCTATAACAACAAATAATAAAAAACAGAATAAAATAAATATTTAAGGGGACTCCCATAAAACAAGCGTGATTTTTTGCCGTTATTATAGATAATGATATTTTTGTTTCAAAATCTCGTTTCGTTATGATTACTTTTATTGAAAAACTTTCGGTGCATTCTGATGATATTGCAGTAATTTCTCGGTGTCATTTTTTATGGAATATTTTTCGATCCGTTGATCTGTTGGAATGGATGTTTCTGTGTTATATTTTTTCAAATTTTTTTACAAAATAAAAAAAAATTAAAGTTTCGATACTTGTTCGTGGTTCTTTTATCAAGAGACTCGGCAGAGTCTCAGGACAAGTACATTGACAGCTCTGTCGTCTGCTGACCTGAGGCTCGCCCGAGTATATTATCTCTGAATAAAACGATTCGCCGTGATGGGGGTAAAAACTAAAATTCATTTTCTTTAATTACGAAGCTCAGGAGGCATATGATGATTTGAAAATTGAACTGGAGATTTATTACGAAAAAATATCAGCACGATTGATGCCGTATTTGCTGAGAAAAAACTTTGCACAGGCTCAAGATTATGCTAACATCGAAGTATTGGCATGTCTGTTGTGACGAAAATTTTTTGAGCTAGTCACATTTAATAGAAAATTGGTTGAACCTCCCGCTCAATGCTCCGGCCACGACAAAATCTCTTAGGACCGATTCCGGGAAAACAAAAATTATTATTACCGTTATTAATTATTTTTTATTTTTGCATTTTAATTTCGAGCCATATTTGAAACCGGGGCTAAGGGCTTATACACACCGATCCGGTCAGCTGTATTGGCGTCTGAAGGAGAGCGAGAGAGACAAACAACTTCGGCCAATTACTCTCATCGTTGGTGTATTTCGAGCAGGGCTCATACACTTGGCCATTTCCGTCTTCGATGTATCGCTGTCAATCTCTGGATCTGGCCCAACAACTATACTGGCTAACGAAATTGTGAAGATTGAGGATTCTCGTCATCGCGCATCATTCGTTACCTTTTCGCCGTTACGATATTTCGTCGAATGCATCTAATCTCCCGAAAATGTTTCTGACGTCGACAATTTCAATTGGAAGGCTCGTTCATGGGAAAATAGTTAACATCAAAAGCTAGGAGCCTGAGATTGAATTTTCGGTATCATTAAATTTCGAAAATCTCAGCTCCGTCTCACGCTTATTTAAATTCCCCTGTATGGAAGCCTGTACATCGTATTCGGGAGACAATCAAGAACTTTCGGTAATTAGAGTAGGGGAAGAGTTCGCCGTCCCGCCTGAGACTCATCATCGCGATTATCGTTAGATTTTCACGTGGCATTGAGCGCGACGGACGTCGGAGATTATCCTAAAGTACGTAATTTTGCCTGACGCGATTCGTACGGTCGGTGAGCCCTCCCGATATCTTTTGGCGTTTTCCTTGATAATAAAATAAGGTCTAGCTATCAATCGCGCTAGAGTTTAGCTCAATTGTTCAAGTTAACGGTCATGGCGACGGTTTTGCCTTTTGCTATTTCGTGTCGTTCTTTTCCCGCAAATCGAAAAATGTTCCGACGCGAGAAAGGAGAATATTGTGGCCGGTAGTGGAAATCTCATAATTTTGTCCATGTGTTAAATAAATTATATATCGATTTCGTAGGCATCGAGAATGGAGCTCGAATTTCGGGATTGTTAAAGAGTGTAGCGTGAGTGTGTGTGTGTGGCCGGGAGAATCGCCGTTAATTTTGTCAAGTTCGAAAAGTCCGGCCGAGTCACCGATTATCGGGGGCACGGTACCTTATTTTTCGTGTCTTTTGGTCCAACATTGATTTTCTTGTATTTTATAAAATTCTTCTCGCGAGTAGAACCGCGGTGAGAATCGAAACGGACTCGATTAATGTTATAATCGTGTGTGTAGTGTAGGATCCCGGTCGTGTGAGTGTTAATATGAGTGTGGTCGCGTTCGAACTCCTCTCTCGATGACCATTTGCGCGTATATTTTCTGACTTGTGTCTCGCGGATAAATCTTGAATATTATTACTCTTTTGCAGCGATATTTGATAGTGTATTTGTTTTTTTTCCGGGATTCATCCCGTAATTAATTTGATTATTAAATAAACTTAAATTGTTAAATTGAAGGATAATCCGAATTTCATCTTGTTCTTAAATTTTTCCAACGTGCCTAACTCCGCCCATTCCGCTGCAGCAAAGCTGGTCAACTTTCTCTCTTTTTCTCCCGTTAAGTCGCTTAGGCGACTGGCGCCCAAATTAATAAAATAAATTAACGTGGAGGAAGAGAGCGAATTTTGTGACAATCGCGGCTAGGAAAATTTCCGTCACACTGTATACGATGCAATGAAAGGCCTCTTGACGCCTTCCGAGCTTGTGATTGGCCATTCCGTTAGATCTTTCTCGTTAGATCTGCAGTTTTTATTTTCCACACTTAACTCTACGATCGAAACGAAAGCGATCTTTTTTCTCTTTCGCGATTAAATGTTCCTCGTATGAGATTTCTTAAGAAATCGTTCTTTTCGTTTCTTTGATAACTATGAAATGTTGTACGTTGAACTGTTAGTCATGATTGGAGTGAATCGATGTAAATTTGGAAAAGAAACTATAAAACTAATAATGAGTGTCAAAAAAATGTATATGGCAAAATTTGTTATTATCATGCCGAGTTTTGAGCAGTGTCTAATGAATATTTTTTTTAACTCTACACCGTTGACAATTTATTTTATTGGTCCCTTTCCTCTTTATTATAAAATGTTCCTCGCTTGCCATAATAAAGATTTGTACATCATAAAATGTTCCTTGCATGATAATTGTTGGTCCAATTCAAAAGATATTCGACGCCGTTTTTCTATTCAAAATATGGTGTAGAATCATCTCGCCTTTGATGAATTAATAGACAAATACACTTTCAACCTGCATCTGGATATATATGGATGCCTCCGGATGATAACCGTAGTAAGTGTTGATATATCTTTACGTGAAAATGGCTTGTATAATATATCTTTATGTCAAAAGACTATGGTGGTATATACTTCATATCCTGGTATTATCAAAATTTGTATCTTCAGGTTGCAACGAATACCTATAGACTCTAAAAATTCTGTGAAGCGACAAATGTACCAAGTATTTCCACTTCTTGGCTCCAATTGTAGCATTAAGAATTGAAAATTTAGTTATGAAAATTCTTCGGTTGCTCATTTGTCAATGGGATCAAAAATATTGTCTTTGGAACACCATGGATATATGCAATATTTCAGAATTTTGTTTGGCTCAATATGCTCTATATTTTTTCACATCCCCGCTTTAGTTGTAGCATAATGAATTTAAAAAAATTATTTCAGAAAGTCTTCCGATGTGTTTTTTTTTGACATTATCAAAATTTATATCTTTGGATTGCAACGAATGCCTACAGACTTTGGAAATTGTGTGAAGCGACAAATGTACCAAGTATTTCTACATTTTGCCTCCGATTTTAGCATTATGAACTGAAAATTTTGTTATGAAAATTCTTCGGTCGCTCATTTGTCGATGGGATCAAAATTTTTGTCTTCGGAACGCCATGAATATATGCAAAATTTCAGAATTTTGTTTGGCTCAATATGCGCTCTATTTTTTCACTTTCCCACTTTAGTTGTATTATGAATTTTGAAAAATTGTTTCAGGAAGTCTTCCGATGTGTTTTTACTCATATTACCAAAATTTGTATAATTGAATTGTAATGAATACCTACAGACTTTGAAAATTCTGTGAAGCAACAGATGTGCCAAGTATTTTTCCTTTTTGGTTTTGATTATGGCATTAGGAATTGAAAATTTTGTTATGAAAATTCTTCGACTACTCATTTGTCGATGGGTTAAGAATTGCTGGCTTCAGAATGCCACGCATACATGCAAAATTTCAGAATTTTGTTGGGCCCAAAGTGCGCTACATTTTTTCAATTCCTTAATTTAGTTGTAGCATAATGAATTTTGAAAAATTGTTTCAGGAAGTCTTCTGATGTTTTTTTACTGATATTATCAAAATTTGTATCATTGAATTATTGCAACAGATACCTACAGATTTTGAAAATTCTGTAAAGTAACAAATGTACCAAGTATTTCCACATTTTGGCTCCGATTGTTGGATTATGAATTAAAAATTTTGTTATGAAAATTCTGCGGTTGCTCATTTGTCAATGGGATAAAAATTGTTGTCTTCGGAACGCCATGAATATATGCAAAATTTCAGAATTTCATCACTTCATCATTTTATCACTTCCTCACTTTAGTTGTAGCATAATAAATTTTGAAAAATTGTTTCAGGAAGTTTCAGGAAGGATGTGTTTTTACTGATATTATCAAAATTTGTATCATTGAATTGCAACAGATACGTAGAGACTTTGAAATATCTGTGAAGTGACAAGTGTGCCCAATATTTCCACTTTTTAGCTCGAATAGTGGCATTATTAGGACTTGAACATTTTATTATAGAAATTCTTCGGTTGCTCATTTGTGGATGGGATTAAAATTTGGCTTCGAAAAGTAATGGCTACATGCAAAATTCATAAACTTTATTGAGCCCAATGTGTGGTATGCTTGAGTTGTGGCATGATTAATTCAAAAAATTGTCAGAAAGTCTTCGGTTCCTTTGGATGGGAGTAAGATTTTCGAATGATTAAAACTTCGAACGGCTAAAACTGCGAATTTTTTAATTAAAGAATGGTAGTATGTAGACAGATTAATTCTACTATAGCCTTTATGCTGGAAATAAAAAAAATGAGAAATTAAAGAGTTCGAAGTACATTTACGTCAAAAACAAAATATAACAGTAGCCCAAATGACGAAGGCTGGAATAGCGATTTTACAAAAGTTCGACTATTAAGCATTCGAGTCGTCAAATACTAAAATCGGCAATATTATGAATATTCACAATTTCAAATATATTTTAACGAAAGACAAAATATTAATGTGGTCAAAATAGCGAAACACCAGAAAGTCGAATGGTCGAAATAGCGAGAGTCTCTGGGCTGTAAAGTATTGCTTGTCATTCTTCGTGCTTCACAACGTTCGCTATTTTGTACTTCTAATTTTTTATCATTCGAAAAATTCACTTTCGAATTATTCATACTATATATTTTGGTCTTTCAATAAAAAAATTGCTCTCCATTTCGAATTTAGAAAATATAAACTTCTTACATTAGGACAATCTATATTATCTGCATTTGAAGTATAGACAGTCTGAATATATATTTTCGAATAAATACGCGATCAAAGAAAAAATATTACATCAAATACGCATTCAACTTAATATACTATCGAAAATATAAACTTCGGAATGCTTATTTTTCGTTAATCGAATGTTGTGAATACTAAAATTTCGAAATATTAACCGTTCTACAGTTTGGTTATTCTACATATTAACTCCCACCCGTTCCTTTTTTTGTGGAAGTATAAAAATTTGTTTCATTGTAACGCAACGTATACTTACAATCTTTGGAAATTTCGTGAAGCAACATGTGTGCTTAGTATTTCTACTTTTTGGCCCCTATTGTGGTATAACGAATTGAAAAATATTTTCAAAAAGATTTGCTCTACGGATGCTCTGGTTGCGAAGGTACGAAAATTTGCACGAAGATAATGCGACTGGTCCAACTCAACTCGATCCATTTTCTTGGGCATAGTATTGATCTAAGTTTGCCCGCTTTGTTGAATTTATTGTTTTAAAATATCCATAACATACTTTGTGAACTTTTCAAAATTCAAAGATAATATTAAAATATCTGTAAGTTCTAGTTTTGAGGCTTTCACAGCCATTATTATTATAAATGGTATTTGCAAATATCATAATTTCACCTTGTTGATAAAAATAGGAATGAAGAAATGCATAAACTTTTTTTACAATGGATTCGATACGTTTTCTGTCCAATTACGTAAAACTGATTCTTTGATGTTTCATTTATCTAGAGCGAAAAATTTCGGAAAAAAATCTGCCTTCCATTTCTATCGTCGGGATAATTGTTTTGTTGATATTTACATGAATCCAAGTAGTACTGCGAGTTGTTCTACTTGGATTCATTAAAATCTTAACGAAAAAATTATCCCGATAAAAAGATGCGATATTTGGTTCTCAATAACCCAGATCAATACGCATAAAATGAATGATTTTTTACGTATCGAGACGAAACCAATGTGGAGGAATATTTATTCACATCACATTTTATGGTCGATTGCCGGAATTACGTTTATGATAGTTGCTTTTATCTCCTGTAATTAATTCAAAAAATTGTAGGACCTTCAAAGCTCATAAACTTTATTGAGCCCAATGTGTGGTATGCTTGAGTTGTGGCATGATTAATTCAAAAAATTGTCAGAAAGTCTTTGGTTCCTTTTTTTCTGGAAGTATAAAAATTCGTTTCATTGGAACGCAACGTATACTTACAAACTTTGGAAATTTCCTGGAGCAACATGTGTGCTCAGTATTTCTACTTTTTGGCTCCTATTGTGGCATAACGAATTGGAAAATATTTTCAAAAAGATTTGCTCTACGGATGCTCTGGTTATGATGGTACGAAAAATTGCACGAAGATAATGCTACTGGTACAACTCAACTCGATCCATTTTCTTGGACATAGTACTGATCTAAGCTTGCCCGCTTTGTTGCATTTATTGTTTTAAAATATCCATAACATACTTTCTGAACTTTTCAATATTCAAAGATAATATTAAAATATCTGTAAGTTCTAGTTTTAAGGCTTTCACGGCCATTATTGTTATAAATATCAAAATTTGTATCAAAATTTGTATCATGGGAATGTAGTCGATACCTACAAACTTTTAACATTTTGTGAAGCGACATGTGCGCCAAGTATTTCAACTTTCTGTCTCTGATTGTGGCATTATGAATTGAAAAATTTATTACCAAAAGTCTTCTGCTGCTCATTTTTGGATGGGATTAAAATTTCTGTCCTCGGAACGCAATAGATACATCCAAATTTTCTGAACTTTGTTGGGCTTAAAGTGCAGTATGTTTATTCACTTTTCATACAAATATATCAAGGAGATACTGCTATTTAATATGTTTCTTTGATAAACACAAATTAAAATTGCTACAATTTCTATGGAAGAGTTCTGACTGCTCTAATCTTGCCCTCAAAAGCTTTGTAAATTTTTGTATCGGACTCCCAGTTCCCGACTTATTTTAGCCTGATTCCAGAAAGGTAAATCGAAATGTCAAAACAATTTGACTGGCTCGAGAATAAAACAAAATGCCAAATTGAAAATTCCAAAACACGTGTCCCTTTATTTCATGGGGAAAAAACCATACTCGAAGTAGAAGGGGTCAGATTTTGAAAATGAAAAAGCGATAATTTTCGAATATAACCTTTTTCTAATCTATATAAAGCGAGATGTTCGAAACGAACGAGAAAAAATGAATCATATCATGTATAAAAGTCCCACTCGCGGAAAAAACCTGGACAAGTACATTTGTTGACCGCCGTTCCCATATTTTTCCACGAATATACATACACTGCAAAAACCTTTTCTCGTAAAAATCCCTGAGAAAATCAAGACCTATCAAAAAGGAAGAAAAGAGACCACTCTCAAAAAATGCATCAAATAAATTCAAATCACACAAAACAAAATGAGTTAATCCTCGCGAAAAGCTAAGGTTGGGTTTCGCAAAAAGTTATAAAATAAATTGAGTTATACTAAAATATATGTGGCCAAATATGGGAGGCTTTATCGTGTGACAAAACCTTTAAATAATGTTGAATGTTGATAGAGAAAAGAATCAAGTTCGAAAATGCAGTTGTTTTACCTACAAGAATGAAAATAACAACTCTGTATCAATAAGAGTCTGAAGCAAAAAAAGATTGCAAACGAAAAAAATTAAATGAAAAAGAATTTCGGCCGAAGTACTTGGCGAGGTTGTCACCATGACCGATACATTATGTAAATTAAGTGAAAAAACATTCGTCAAGTACTTTGGCCGAATTTTTTTTTCATCTAATTTTTTTCTATGTTTTATAAAACAATTTGTAAGTCAAGGATGATGCATCATATTCTTCCGTCATGTCATCTTTGAAAGAATAATAATTCTGAAGCTCCTGACAGTAAAGTTAAATATAATTATCTATTTATAGCTTAGACCGAAATTGCTAATATCCTCGCTGCCTTTTCGCCCATAAATGCCTTATTCTAATACACAACTTGAAAGCTAATGATAAAGTATTTAATTTTCTGAAATTTTGCCTTGGGGAAAAACTGGTACTTGAGGTCTCTTCTATAACACTTTCCTGGTAAGCTATAACCGAATAATAACCTATCAACGAATTACTAACATCTCGAAAATACTTCGAGTCTGCAGTTAACTCTTTTGAAAACATTATAACTTTTTTCTTATCACAGGAACGAAACGCTGCTATATTTAAATAACCTCAATAACAATGAATTTATGGTAGATAATCTGTCTCATTCTCTTATGTCGAATTAGTAATGTGAGCAGTACTGATTCCTGACATTGAAATAAATCGATGATGTAATGATGCAAACACCTTGTAAGTATTTTTTGTTATACACATACTCTATTGGAGTCTATATAAAGCGAAATATATGAAAATACTATAGAAAAAAGAAGTGATATCAAATAGCAAATATCCCCTCCCGGGGAAAAAAACCTGGACAAGTACATTGGTCGTCCCTCGTTTCCCTATGATATCACAAAAAATCCAAAAGACCACTTAATTTTTTTTTTAAATGTTTACTAATTTTATTCATATCCCGGAGGGAAACCAACCGTATAGATCACAAAATATCCGGCCAAAAAACCAGACTTCACAATAAATGTTACTTTGAATTTATTTCCACGGAACAAAACAAGAATCAAAACATTAAAAAATCAGCATTATCAAGATGAGAAAAATGCCACTAATAATTGGTGTGTAAGAAGTATCAATAGTCTAGAAAAAAATGAAAAATGGTCGACATCTAAGTTACGTGCAGCAGTAAAATTGATGATATCAGTACTAGGACAAGTATTTCTTTGGTGACTGACAAGATATCAATATGGACGTACCGGCAACGTAGGGCATGCAGTTGGTGCATTGCTTCTGGGATCTCCTAAGTCGAGTAGCTACTTTTGTTTTGACTATGGCGCGACCAATGTTGCCAAATAGTATTTACTTATATGACCTAATGAAACAATATTGCCCGCGCCGTGGCTAAAATAACGAAAAACAAGCAGGAGCAGGAAGTTTCGCATAAGATCCCATGCTTTTGTAATGTTAAAAAAAAACTTTAATTTATGTCTGTACATGATAGCACAGTTTTGTTTGATTGGTAATAATTTGATGAACGTTCACCACCGTACGTTGAGCGTATACGCACAGAGTACTTGTCCGGCCCGTAACTTTTTATTAAAATTGCTCATTCAAGTGAAAATCAAATTGGAGGTGCTTTTCGTTGCATGCATCGCTTTTCGCCGTCAGAAATTTATAAGAAAATCAATTCTTCTGCGAATTCCAGAATGGCCTTGTATCATACGCAACATTCGACGTCGATTCAATCGGAATAAAATGGTGTTCGTAGTCATCATAAAATTGCATTAACATAAAGTGCAGTCAGTTATGAAATTTCTGAAAATGCGACTCAGTAAACCATTGCCAGCAATGTAGCGTATCATACTTTCGAAAACTGCTATTGCCAGCAATGAAAGTTATTATACTTTGGTAAGCTACTATTTATTAGTAGAAGATCTAAGTAACCACTGGTGAATGGTCAAAAGATCAATGCAGGCTATGAATGCACCGTCAAATTTGTATCCAAAGTTTTAAGATCACGCAAATTTCACACAAAATAATCCCCCTCCGTTCATTTCATTTTGACGTTCTTGGGCGCCAGCCATCAAAATAGCCCTTTATGTTTTGAAAATAAGAATTTAAACCGTTATTCGGGATTAATCGTAAAAAAATAAAAATTAAATAAGACAATACCAACAATGAAAAAGTGCGTATTTATAACCCTTGATTTTTGAGATAGACCCCTGATTTTTACTGGAATGAGCAATTTTAATAAAAAGTTATGGGCCGGACAAGTACTCTGTGCGTATACGCTCAACGTACGGTGGTGAACGTTCATCAAATTATTACCAATCAAACAAAACTGTGCTATCATGTACAGACATAAATTAAAGTTTTTTTTTTAACATTACAAAAGCATGGGATCTTATGCGAAACTTCCTGCTCCTGCTTGTTTTTCGTTATTTTAGCCACGGCGCGGGCAATATTGTTTCATTAGGTCATATAAGTAAATACTACTTGGCAACATTGGTCGCGCCATAGCCAAAACAAAAGTAGCTACTCGACTTAGGAGATCCCAGAATCAATGCACCAACTGCATGCCCTACGTTGCCGGTACGTCCATATTGATATCTTCTCAGTCACCAAAGAAATACTTGTCCTAGTATTGATATCTTCTCAGTCATCAAAGAAATGCTTGTCCTAGTACTGATATCATAAATTTTACTGCTGCACGTAACTTAGACGGTGACCTATTTTCATTTTTTTCTAGACTATTGATACTTCTTACACACCAATTAGAAGTGGTATTTTTCTCATCTTGATAACGCTGATTTTTTAATGTTTTGTTTCCTGTTTTGTTCTGTGGAAATAAATTCAAAGTAACATTTATTGTGAAGTCTGGTTCTATGGCTGGATATTTCGTGATCTATATGGTTGATTTCCCTTCGGGATATGAATAAAATTAGTAAACATAAAAAAAAAAATTAAGTGGGGTTTTGGATTTTTTGTGATTTCATAGGGAAACGAGGGACCACCAATGTATTTGTCCATGTTTTTTCCCCCGGGAGGGGATTTTTGCTATTTTCAACTTTGTGTTGTCGTATAATCGCATGAACTTGGCCATATATGCTTTAGCATATATGGCCAAGTTCATGCAATTATATGATGTTTTATAAAATCTCCAAAATATTATATTGAAATACCACTGCTCTAATATATGCTTTATCACAACGAATTATCCTATAATTTTTCGAATTATAAGAACTCTCAAATGTAGTTAATAGCTGCTGCAGTAATCAGACGTTGAGTTATAAAATAAAATTGCAATAGCCTGCGCCAGTTCAAGCAGTGCTGCATTCTTATTTATAGAATAATTTTGATATACCTACTGTTTTCTAATTTATGTTTCATAATATCAAGTTATTACTTTATAACACAGCATTACAAGTGTTCTAAACATTTAGTCAAGAGTCACCGCAGCGGCTCGATGACAAGTATTGAAAAACATAAAGAATCTCATTAGCCTGGCAAGTTTAAAGGCTGCCGCATCTTCATTTATAGTATTTGTAGTATAGTTTGATTGGTAACAAATTGATTACAGTTTACCATAGTACGTTGAGCGGATACGCACAGAGTACTTGTCCGGCCTGAAAATTTTTCATAAAAATTATCACATTAGTTAAAATCAATCTAACATCATTTTTTTATATATTATAAATCATCTTAACGGGACAGACCTAGTTAGAATTTTCGAAAAATCGATTTTTTTTATTTCATTTTCAAAAAGTAGAATCTCTTACGAACATTTTCCGCCTAGGTAAATGTAAAGCGGACCATTATTCGCCGAAATACAAGACTTTGTAGCACGTCGTGTCTGAGCCATAGGTAAGCAGGTAGCGGACTTCAAGTGCGTTTTTCTCGAAACCATGTTTTTGAAGTCGGTGATCACTGTAGCTCGAGAACGGCTTTACCGATCGGGTTGAAATTTATATCACTTCTTCTATACATGGTAGTCCTCCATATGAACGAAGGATTTTTTTTTTGGATAATTATTTTTATTTTTAATAGCAAAAAATGGAACTGATATTTTGGTCAAAAAAACACTTTTGACTTTTAACGGCCGCCATTTTGTGAAAAATGGAAATTTTTCAAAACCCTTCGTTCAACTGGAGCATTATATCATTAACTAAAAATCCCCTCCGTTTTTTTTGTTTCAGATGAGCCGTTGCAGCGTGAGCTTGATCACCGCAAACCGTGTTTTTTTTTGCAGCGTCCTCGGCAATTGACGGTCACCAGCTTATTTCGATATGTATTGCGTTGAAAAAATTGCAACATATACATTACATATGTATCTTTTAAACGGAAGAACTTTTGTTGTGAATTATTTTATCGTTTGACCAAAAAAAAATCGGAAAAAGGCCTTTTTTTTGACGTTCCAACTAGGTCTGTCCCGTTAAAACGCTAAGACACGCGAATGGTTGACAAAAATCTTGCGTCCAAATTTCTCACAAACGATTTACATTTCAGGCACATGCACAGATAACTAAAAAACTCCATTTCTCTCCCATGATTATGGCTCAGCTGATGCCTCATCTGGCCTTAATTAGTAAAGTAAGGGCAGCTAATTTGGAATGACTATATGTGGATTATTTTGTATCCCGAATCAGCTGCCTTTTCTCTAACTAATTGTTATCAATGAATGGAATGGTCATGTGGAACATCCCACATTATCGACCGCTGTAACACAGCATGCTCATTCCGGTTTTGTAACATTCGATGGAGTGAAAACCGGTGTTAAAGTATGTTCATAAACGGTATTGTAAACCCGGAGTAAATAATCCGGTATCATTTACACGTACAAAATCGAAATAAGCCTGCTATGTAACAGCGGTTATCAATTGATTGCGTTCTAAGGCGGGCAAGATATTCAAATCTGCACCAGGAGATTCAAATTCAAATCTGCACCAGGAGATTTTCAAATGATCAGAGTGATTAAAAAATTTTCTGTCAGAAGAAAAGCATATTTTTAGCTTGACAAGTCGAAAAATTTTCGGGCCGGATAAGTACTCTGTGCGTATTCGCTCAACGTACGATGGTAAACTTTTATCAATTTCTTACCAATCAAACTATACTACAAATACTACAAATGAGGGTGCAGCAAACTTTAAACTTGCGCAGGCTAATGCGATTCTTTATGTTTTTCAATACTGGTCATCGAGCCGCTGCGGTGACTCTTGACGAAATTTTTAGGACTCTTGTAATGCTGCATTATAAAGAAATAACTTGATGTTATGAAACGTAAATTAGAAAACAGTAGGTATATCAAAATTATTCTATAAATAAGAGTGCAGCACTACTCGAACTGGCGCAGGCTATTGTAATTTTATTTTATAACTCGACCTCTGATTACTGCAGCAGCTCTTAATTACATTTGAGAGTTCTTATAGTTCCAAAAATTATAAGATAATTCGTTGTGATAAAGCATGTATTGGAGAAATGGTATTTCAACATAATATTTTGGAGGTTTTATAAAACATCATATAATCGCACGTACGTGGCCATATATACTTTAGTAGATGTCTATTTATTTATCAACTTTTTGGGAACTCCCAACATCTACGCGGTTTAAATTATATCACCTCTATACAATTTGACTTTTTTGATTAGATAATGAGGAGCGTTTTTCCATAAAATGTTGTATGATGAGTTTGTTCTTGGATACAGATTTTGTAGAAGGGGATTTTTATTCCAACGACTTTTTGTTAGTTTTAGTAAATTTTTGTGGAGATTTGGTTTTCTTTGAGAGTTTGATAATTTTTTTCTGAAGGCGGTTTTTCATAACTTATTATGACCAGATGGTTTTTAGAGAGGATTTTTCTGCGGAGGGATCTTTATATGAGCAACTTAGCGTGGGTTTTAGTAAATTTTTTTGGGCATTGGTTTTTTGGCGGTAGGGGTTTTACTGGAACGACTATTTGGGGGACGTAAATGTACTTGTTTCAGGTTTTTTACAGCATTGATGCTGTATTTTGCCATTTTAAGTCATACACCTAATAATTATTATTATCTTAAATTAATTCATTGGCAAGTTACACGAACAATAACTTGAAAAAAAAAAATTTTAATCATGGGCAGAGGTATGAACACGGAACCTCTGAGTTATTACACTGGCCCGCTACTGCCTCGGCCGCCGGATCGCTTGGATGAAGCTCAACGCATTCTAGTATATAAATTGTGACCGCGATTTCTCGAGCGTTTTTCTCGGAAATGGGTGGCCATCTGGCCCTATGACTGTGCGATAGTAACACCATGTGGTAGTATTGCAACCACGCGTCGCCCCATCCCAAACTGCATCTCCAAATCTGGCACTCCCCTTGTCAGTCTTATCGAGCCTATCGTCAACCGTGGTCAGCTTTAATTATTCGTTCGCTCTAACTCTGCTCTAACTAGGGAATCCTTAGATCGTCTTATTTTCTGCAACAATTTCGCGATTACTCATGAAAATTACCAATACCGCTCCAGTGTAATATTGTCATTTTTTCCATTCTGAAATATGTGTTGTAACGACTTTTTCCCCTGAGTCGCACAAAATATATTTATTCTCGATAATCTCTGGACGCCAGTTTAAGAAAATTCTTAAACAAATTTTATTCGAAACCATCGAGAACAAATAAAGATGTTTTCCCGGTCGTAGCCGTAGTTTGAAACGATTTGGTAGAGGGGCGAGGTCAAATACAAAATACAAAAATAATCACTTTCAATTCTCACACAAATCCGGAATTACAATTGATATTTATTCAGTGAAAACAAATTAAGGATAAATTGGATTTGGTTTTTCCGGAAAAATATAAATTTACAATTTAATAATTACAATTGAATAAAAGAAAAGAAAAATAAATTTCGATACAAAATGTTTCATAAAATAAATTCAGAAATACAATGTTCGTCTGTTAACCGTCGAAATTAAATTAACAATAAAGTAACATTTTTAGTCGATCTATCATACCAAAATTGCGTAACGTTAAAGATTACTCCATTAACGGGACAGACCTAGTTAGAATTTTCGAAAAATCGATTTTTTTTTTATTTCATTTTCAAAAAGTAGAATCTCTTACGAACATTTTCCGCCTAGGTAAATGTAAATCGGACCATTATTCGCCGAAATACAAGACTTTGTAGCACGTCGTGTCTGAGCCATAGGTAAGCAGGTAGCGGACTTCAAGTGCGTTTTTCTCGAAACCATGTTTTTGAAGTCGGTGATCACTGTAGCTCGAGAACGGCTTTACCGATCGGGTTAAAATTTATATCACTTCTTCTATACATGGTAGTCCTCCATATGAACGAAGGATTTTTTTTTTGGATAATTATTTTTATTTTTAATAGCAAAAAATGGAACTGATATTTTGGTCAAAAAAACACTTTTGACTTTTAACGGCCGCCATTTTGTGAAAAATGGAAATTTTTCAAAACCCTTCGTTCAACTGGAGCATTATATCATTAACTAAAAATCCCCTCCGTTTTTTTTGTTTCAGATGAGCCGTTGCAGCGTGAGCTTGATCACCGCAAACCGTGTTTTTTTTTGCAGCGTCCTCGGCAATTGACGGTCACCAGCTTATTTCGATATGTATTGCGTTGAAAAAATTGCAACATATACATTACATATGTATCTTTTAAACGGAAGAACTTTTGTTGTGAATTATTTTATCGTTTGACCAAAAAAAAATCGGAAAAAAGGCCTTTTTTTTGACGTTCCAACTAGGTCTGTCCCGTTAACGTACTTTCCAACGATAAAATAATATAGATCTACATCGACAATTATATAACAATTTTTACAAACTATGGATCTCGAGATTGGACAAAAGAATATAATAGAATTCCTCTCGGCAATTCAAACTAATAAAAGACAACGACAATTCGCGAAAGAATTAAATCGCAAGACAAGACGTAACCGAAATTTTCCAAACGCGTGCGTACCCCGAAACAATATCACTCTTTTACTCTCAAAATTCCAAAATATTATTCGCGAATATTACTCAAAACGGTACAACAAAATTAGAGCGAAACGACGGCTCACCGCTACAGTTTCAGTAGGACGAGATCCGGAAAAAGACCACGGATATTCTCTCCATCGATAATTCGGGGCGTCGAATTCTTGATCGGAACGGCCACGGCTCGAGAAAAAGACGTCCTCCGTCGTTGCTGCCCAAAACTCGAGTCCTCGATAATTGTACCGAGAGCCAATACGCGAATTAGGGTCCTAACCCCCCACCCGTTGCCTCCTCACGAGAATCGCAACTGTTTGTTCTCGAATATTCTAGAGTTTTCTCTCGCCGACCTGACCTCAACGATATATTTTGAATTTTGACGATATTTCCGAGCGACAGTTTTTGTTTCGCTGAGCGGTAATTTCAAAGATTCGTTGAGCGGCAAATTCGATGTTTCGTTCCGATAAGATGATGACTGTGACTTCTAACGAGAACACGGCAATCTCCGGAATGCTGAAAGACGCATCCTGAGTTCGACAGCTCAGGGTGAGGGCATGGAGCTAGCGACCCACGCTTGATGACCTTGAACTTCGCCATAAGCCTTTCCTCGACGATAAAACCTCCCGAAAACGACGATAATCCGATGTTCTTCGGTATAAGAGACCGTCGTTCGCTCGTACAAAATAAAATAATTCAAAATAAAATTAGTAAGTGAGAAATACGCAAGCATTTGGCCCTTCTGGATGTACTCGAGAGAAATTCTTCATCGACGAAGAACGCTTCCCTCTCGTGCCGTGCCAATTTTTAAACATTTTGGGACGTGGGCAAAATTACCACGTCACAGTGTATAGCTCCCTTTTTACTGTTAATAAATCTGTTCTGTAATTATTAGACGAATAAAATGTATATTTTTACGAGACGTCGAAGTGAAAAAATCTGGCCTTCTCGATTAACACACGCTACCCCTTCCTCACTGCAGCTTGCAGCAGTGACAAAGTATATCCGAACATAAAAATCTTATAACAATTGATATTTATACGGTGTGACGTATTTCGCCACAAAATCGCCCAGAAGAGAAAAAGGAAAAAAAGGAAAGCAAATAAATGGGAAAGGAAAAGAAAAAAAAATAAATTTCGATAATGAAAATGAAACACAAAATTTGTTGGGAGAATCAAGATTACAAAAATAATTTATTAATGGCACATAAACAAAAACAATAATTTAATTAATTGGGCGCCAGTTAATTTTTAACATAAAAAAATTAACAAAAGAAATAATTCTTATTCTCCTTTTATGACAAATTAATGAACTTAGTCTAAGGGGTCGCAAACACAATAAAAGGGGGATAATAATTCTAAATAACTGGGCCTAGCTCGGAGCATGAACAACGGATAATGGAAAGAATAATATCTCAAGGACAGAGGGTCCCTGATAGCTCAGGCGTCTTATTTTTATACCCGTGAACTTTCGAACAGTAGGTTCGACGGGGGAGAGCGAAAATGACAAATAAAAAAAAACAAAATAAGGACTTAATTCCTTTTATAATTTACGCAAAGCTAAATATCTCTCGCGTGACAACGACGAGAAGAAAAAGGAAAAAAAAATAATAAATCGAACGAAAGTACTGCTTGGTCATATGGTCGTGTACGTGACTGCACACCGACAAACAATGGCGTAAAAAAAAGGAGACAGTGAGCATTCACTGTATTAATAATTAAATTAAATTTAAACGCTGTAATGGCGACGCAAAAGAAAACAAAATCCATCTAATAATAATAAAGAAAATACGCGAGAGATTTCGCTCGCCTCGGCCCACGCGTGGCCGGACGACGGGACTAGACTACAATACAAAAGGGGAGGGGGAAAATAACACTTCTTTTAAGCACTAAATAACGGCCTTAATTTAACCCCACAGCACTTGTCGCGCGCTTAATTAGTCACGGCACTTAATTAACAATAAACGGGAAACGCAATACAGGGCCAGAAGGGCTCAAAAATCGAAATAACACGAATCAAAGATTGTTCAGGGTCACGCGACGGGCAATGTATAATGGCCGCTATACCCAACAAGAGCTTTTTTCGGCGTCGCGAATACAAGGGAAGAAAAACGACTTACTTCTATCTTTTTCGTCTCGAATTAATTGTCCAAGAGCCCGCACGGTCGTCAGGCTCGCCGGGTCAGATTTTCTCGATTTTCCCTCGAATTTTTAATTTTCTTTTTCGCGATGATGCCAGAGGTCACGGTATCCACGCCGAGTCGTGATGGAGAGTGTAGGAGATTCGCCCTCTCGCGCTTTCCTTGCGGGTGACTCGCTGGTGGGGGGGAATTTCTCCTCGCGCGCGAACTCAGTACCCAATCGCATGCTTGTTGGTTTCAAACGTGGACTCGTTCGTAGGTAAGGGGAGTGGGGAGGGGAGAGGGGACTCTGTTCCGAGCTTGGCGTCCGACTCGATGTGGGCGAAGAGGGCGCTGTGTCTCGTCGTACTGATCTAGCGCGCCGCCGTGTCGTTGGCTCGAACTGGCGCGCAGACTTGAATCTTCTCGAAGCTTGTTGTTTGCTGTCTGGGCTGTGCGCGCGTGTTGACTTGTTCTTCGAGGACTTTTCCAATATTTTTCGTTGCACCAACGGGGTTGTCCAGGAGTCGACGATCCTGGGATAGTGACCGATAAGAACCTCGACGCCGTGGGACTGTGTTTTTCTCTCGAGATCCATGGATTACTTGTCCGACCTCGAGATAGCGATGACGGTTTTAGGTTAGGTCTTCACGACTTGGCTCCAGGACCGCGATGTTTTCCTTCCCTGGTAAGAGAATATTTCTCTTACCGTTGGTGAGTGATTTTATTATTCTTTATAATTTTATCGTTCGGAACAGAGAGGACTTACAGAGGGGGGGGGGGGGAATTTCTTGAAGCGGGGAGGGAAAGTGATAGCGAACGGATTCTTGTGTTCCTGGGGAAGGGACTAAGGGTTGTTGATTTTTGGGGTCTCGTTGTGGCGAAAACGCGATTGTTGTTGGGCTCTTCGTTTCTCCCTGTTGTGTGCGTCGTCTTATTCCTTTTCGATATATTGCAGTTGTTGTTCGTGACCTCGACGGGTGTGCAAGGCGCGGAAATGCTTTGGACGGTGCTTAACGGAGACAGAATTTTTATACGGCGGGAAGATACAATTCCGAGAACTAGTTTAGCCTGGATCGCAGGACAATTAATACAATTTTGAGGGCTGCGTAGGATAAATTATAACAACGTTCGGGATCCCTTCTAATAATAATATCGGTCTCTCAGCGTTTGAGGAAGACGAGTGCTGTGGTGGTCTCCGCCACGAAACAGGTGAGTATGGATTTTTGTGCAATGTTACAATGGATAATATATGAATTTCAGGGGATGGTTCACCCCCTTACAATAAGGGGGCATAGATAATCGAACCATATAGATCACAAAATATCCGGCCAAAAAACCAGACTTCACAATAAATGTTACTTTGAATTTATTTCCACAGAACAAAACAAGAATCAAAACATTAAAAAATCAGCGTTATCAAGATGAGAAAAATACCACTTATAATTGGTGTGTAAGAAGTATGAATAGTCTAGAAAAAAATGAAAAAAGGTCGACATCTAAGTTACGTGTAGTAGTAAAATTTATGATATCAGTACTAGGACAAGTATTTCTTTGGTGACTGAGAAGACATCAATATGGACGTACCGGCAACGTAGGGCATGCAGTTGGTGCATTGCTTCTGGGATCTCCTAAGTCGAGTAGCTACTTTTGTTTTGGCTATAGCGTGACCAATGTTGTCAAATAGTATTTACTTATATGACCTAATGAAACAACATTGCCCGCGCCGTGGCTAAAATAATGAAAAACAAGCAGGAACAGGAAGTTTCGCATAAGATCCCATGCTTTTGTAATGTTAAAAAAATACTTTAATTTATGTCTGTACATGATGGCACAGTTTTGTTTGATTGGTAATAATTTGATGAACGTTTACCACCGTAGGTTGAGTGTATACGCACAGAGTACTTGTCCGGCCCATAACTTTTTATTAAAATTGCACATAACAGTAAAAATCAGGGGTCTCTCTCAAAAATCAAGGGTTATAAATACGCACTTTTTCATTATTGGTATTGTCTTATTTAATTTTTATTTTTTTTTATGATTAATCCCGCATAACGGTTTAAATTCTCATTTTCAAAACATAAAGGGCTATTTTGATAGCTGGCGCCCAAGAACGTCAAAATGAAACGAACGGAGGGGGATTATTTTGTGTGAAATTTGCGTGATCTTAAAACGTTGGATACATATTTGACGGTGCATTCATAGCCTGGATTGATCTTTTGACCATTCACCAGTGGTTTCTTAGATCTTCTACTAATAAATAGTAGCTTTCCAAAATATAATAACTTTCATTGCTGGCAATAGCAGTTTTCGAAAGTATGATACGCTACATTGCTGGCAATGGTTTACTGAGTCGCATTTTCAGAAATTTCATAACTGACTGCACTTTATGTTAATGCAATTTTATGATGACTACGAACACCATTTTATTCCCATTGAATCGACGTCGAATGTTGCGTATGATACAAGGCCATTCTGAAATTCGCAGAAGAATTGATTTTCTTATAAATTTGTGACGGCGAAAAGCAACGCATGCAACGAAAAGCACCTCCAATTTGATTTTCACTTGAATGAGCAATTTTAATAAAAAGTTATGGGCCGGACAAGTACTCTGTGCGTATACGCTCAACGTACGGTGGTAAACGTTCATCAAATTATTACCAATCAAACAAAACTGTGCTATCATGTACAGACATAAATTAAAGTTTTTTTTTAACATTACAAAAGCATGGGATCTTATGCGAAACTTCCTGTACCTGCTTGTTTTTCGTTATTTTAGCCACGGCGCGGGCAATGTTGTTTCATTAGGTCATATAAGTAAATACTATTTGGCAACATTGGTCGCGCCATAGCCAAAACAAAAGTAGCTACTGAACTTACGAGATCCCAGAAGCAATGCACCAACTGCATGCCCTACGTTGCCGGTACGTCCATAATGATATCTTCTCAGTCACCAAAGAAATACTTATCCTAGTACTGATATTATAAATTTTACTGCTACACGTAACTTAAATGTCGACCTTTTTTCATTTTTTTCTAGACTATTCATACTTCTTACACACCAATTATAAGTGGTATTTTTCTCATCTTGATAACGCTGATTTTTTAATGTTTTGATTCTTGTTTTGTTCTGTGGAAATAAATTCAAAGTAACATTTATTGTGAAGTCTGGTTTTTTGGCCGGATATTTTGTGATCTATATGGTTGGTTTCCCTCCGGGATATGCATAAAATTAATAAAGATTTAAAAAAAAAAATTAAGTGGGGTTTTGGATTTTTTGTGTTATCATAGGGAAACGAGGGACCACCAATGTACTTGTCCAGGTTTTTTTCCCCCGGGAGGGGATATTTGCTATTTGATATCACTTCTTTTTTCTATAGTATTTTCATATATTTCGCTTTATATAGACTCCAATAGAGTATGTATATAACAAAAAAAACTTACAAGGTGTTTGCATCATTACATCATCGATTTATTTCAATGTCAGGAATCAGTACTGCTCACACTACTAAATCGACATAAGAGAATCAGACAGATTTTCTATCATAAATTCATTGTTATTGAGGTTATTTAAATATAGCAGCGTTTCGTTCCTGTGATAAGAAAAAAGTTATAATGTTTTCAAAAGCGTTAACTACAGACTCGAAGTATTTTCGAGATGTTAGTAATTCGTTGATAGGTTATTATTCGGTTATAGCTTACCAGGAAAGTGTTATAGAAGAGACCTCAAGTACCAGTTTTTCCCCAAGGCAAAATTTCAGAAAATTAAATACTTTATCATTAGCTTTCAAGTTGTGTATTAGAATAAGGCATTTATGGGTGAAAAGGCAGCGAGGATATTAGCAATTTCGTCGCTTCACAAAATGTTAAAAGTTTGTAGGTATCGGCTACATTCCCATGATACAAATTTTGATACAAATTTTGATATGTATAACAATAATGGCCGTGAAAGCCTTAAAACTAGAACTTACAGATATTTTAATATTATCTTTGAATATTGAAAAGTTCAGAAAGTATGTTATGGATATTTTAAAACAATAAATTCAACAAAGCGGGCAAGCTTAGATCAGTACTGTGCCCAAGAAAATGGATCGAGTTGAGTTATACCAGTTGCATTATCTTCGTGCAAATTTTCGTACCATCACAACCAGAGCATCCGTAGAGCAAATCTTTTTGAAAATATTTTTCAATTCGTTATGCCACAATAGGAGCCAAAAAGTAGAAATACTGAGCACACATGTTGCTCCAGGAAATTTCCAAAGTTTGTAAGTATACGTTGCGTTCCAATGAAACGAATTTTTATACTTCCAGAAAAAAAGGAACCAAAGACTTTCTGACAATTTTTTTAATTAATCATGCCACAACTCAAGCATACCACATATTGGGCTCAATAAAGTTTATGAGCTTTGAAGGTCCTACAATTTTTTGAATTAATTACAGGAGATAAAAGCAACTATCGTAAACGTAATTCCGGCAATCAACCATAAAATGTGATGTGGATAAATATTCGTCCACATTGGTTTCATGCCGATACGTAAAAAATCATTCATTTTATGCGTATTGATCTGGGTTATTGAGAACCAAATATCGCATATTTTTGTCGGGATAATTATTTCGTTAAGATTTTAATGAATCCAAGTAGAACAACTCGCAGTACTACTTGTATTCATGTAAATATCAATGAAAAAATTATCCCGACGATAGAAATGGAAGGCAGATTTTTTTCCGAAATTTTTCGCTCTAGATAAATGAAACATAAAAGAACCAGTTTATACGTCATTGGACAGAACACGTATCGAATTTATTGTAAAAAAAGTTTATGCATTTCTTCATTCCTATTTTTATCAACAAGGTGAAATTATGATATTTGCAAATACCATTTATAATAATAATGGATGTGAAAGCCTCAAAACTAGAACTTACAGATATTTTAATATTATCTTTGAATTTTGAAAAGTTCACAAAGTATGTTATGGGTATTTTAAAACAATAAATTCAACAAAGCGAGCAAACTTAGATCAATACTATGCCCAAGAAAATGGATCGAGTTGAGTTGGATCAGTTGCATTATCTTCATGCAAATTTTCGTACCATCACAACCAGAGCATCCGTAGAGCAAATCTTTTTGAAAATATTTTTCAATTCGTTATGCCACAATAGGGGCCAAAAAGTAGAAATACTGAGTACACATGTTGCTTCAGGAAATTTCCAAAGATTGTAAGTATACGTTGCGTTCCAATGAAACAAATTTTTATACTTCCAGAAAAAAGGAACCAAAGATTTTCTGACAATTTTTTGAATGAATCATGCCACAACTCAAGCATACCACACATTGGGCTCAATAAAGTTTATGAATTTTGCATGTAGCCATTACTTTTCGAAGCCAAATTTTAATCCCATCCAAAAATGAGCAACTGAGGAATTTTCATAATAAAATGTTCAAGTCCTAATAATGCCACTATTCGAGCCAAAAAGTGGAAATATTGGGCACACTTGTCACTTCACAGATATTTCAAAGTCTGTACGTATCTGTTGCAATTCAATGATACAAATTTTGATAATATCAATAAAAACACATCCTTCCTGAAACTTCATGAAACAATTTTCCAAATTTTATTATGCTACAACTAAAGTGGGGAACTCATAAAATACAGCTCAATAGAGCCAATTGAAATTCTGAAATTTTGCATATATTCATGGCGTTCCGGAGACAATAATTTTGATCCCATTGACAAATGAGCAACCGCAGAATTTTCATAACAAAATTTTTAATTCATAATCCAACAATCGGAGCCAAAATGTGGAAATACTTGGTACATTTGTTACTTTACAGAATTTTCAAAATCTGTAGGTATTTGTTGCAATAATTCAATGATACAAATTTTGATAATATCAGTAAAAAAACATCAGAAGACTTCCTGAAACAATTTTTCAAAATTCATTATGCTACAACTAAATTAAGGAATTGAAAAAATGTAGCGCACTTTGGGCCCAACAAAATTCTGAAATTTTGCCTGTATGCGTGGCATTCTGAAGCCAGCAATTCTTAACCCATCGACAAATGAGTAGTCGAAGAATTTTCATAACAAAATTTTCAATTCCTAATGCCATAATCAAAACCAAAAAGGAAAAATACTTGGCACATCTGTTGCTTCACAGAATTTTCAAAGTCTGTAGGTATTCATTACAATTCAATTATCCAAATTTTGGTAATATCAGTAAAAACACATCGGAAGACTTCCTGAAACAATTTTTCAAAATTCATAATACAACTAAAGTGGGGAAGTGAAAAAATAGAGCGCATATTGAGCCAAACAAAATTCTGAAATTTTGCATATATTCATGGCGTTCCGAAGACAAAAATTTTGATCCCATCGACAAATGAGCGACCGAAGAATTTTCATAACAAAATTTTCAGTTCATAATGCTAAAATCGGAGGCAAAATGTAGAAATACTTGGTACATTTGTCGCTTCACACAATTTCCAAAGTCTGTAGGCATTCGTTGCAATCCAAAGACATAAATTTTGATAATATCAGAAAAAACACATCGAAGACTTTCTGAAATAATTGTTTAAAATTCATTATGCTATAACTAAAGCGGGGATGTGAAAAAATATAGAGCATATTGAGCCAAACAAAATTCTGAAATATTGCATATATCCATGGTGTTCCAAAGACAATATTTTTGATCCCATTGACAAATGAGCAACCGAAGAAGTTTCATAACAAAATGTTCAATTCATAATGCTACAATTGGAGCCAAGAAGTGGAAATACTTGGTACATTTGTCGCTTCACAGAATTTTTAGAGTCTACAGGTATTCGTTGCAATCCGAAGATACAAATTTTGATAATACCAGGATATGGAGTATATACCGCCATAGTCTTTTGACATAACGATATATTATACAAGCCATTTTCACATAAAGATATATCATTACTTACTACTGTTATCATCCAGAGGCATCCATATATATCCAGATGCAGGTTGACAGTGTATTTGTCTATTAATTCATCAAACGCGAGATGATTCTACACCATATTTTGGATAGAAAAACGACGTCGAAAATCTTTTGAAATGGACCAACAATTATCATGCAAGAAACATTTTATGATGTACAAATCTTTATTATGGCAAGCGAGGAACATTTTATAATAAAGAGGAAAGGGACCAATAAAATAAATTGTCAACGGTGTAGAGTTAAAAAAAATATTCATTAGACACTGCTCAAAACTCGGCATGATAATATCAAATTTTGCCATATACATTTTTTTGAAACTCATTATTAGTTTTATAGTTTCTTTTCCAAATTTACATCGATTCACTCCAATCATGATTAACAGTTCAACGTACATCATTTCATAGTTATCAAAGAAACGAAAACAATGATTTCTTAAGAAATCTCATACGAGGAACATGTAATCGCGAAAGAGAAAAGAGATCGCTTTCGTTTCCGTCGTAGAGTTAAGTCTGGAAAATAAAAACTGCAGATCTAACGAGAAAGATCTAACGGAATGGCCAATCACAAGCTCGGAAGGCGTCCAGAGGCCTTTCATTGCGTCGTATACAGACATGCCAATACTTCGATGTTAGCATAATCTTGACCCTGTGCAAAGTTTTTGCTCAGCAAATACGGCATCAGTCGCGCTGATTTAATGCTCAATCGAAGTATTTTTTCGTAATAAATTTCCAGTTCCATTTTCAAATCATCATATTCCTCCTGAGCTTCGTAATTAAAGAAAATGAATTTTAGTTTTTACCCCCACTACGGCGAATCGTTTTATTCAGAGATAATATACTCGGGCGAGCCTCGGGCCAGCAGACGACAGAGCTGTCAATGTACTTGTCCTGAGACTCTATCGAGTCTCTTGATAAAAGAACCACGAACAAGTATCAAAACTTTATTTTTTTTGATATTGTAAAAAAATTTGAAAAAATATTACACTGAAACATCCATTGCAACAGATCAACGAATCGAAAAATATTCCATAAAAAATGACACCGAGAAATTACTCCAATATCATCAGAATGCACCGAAAGTTTTTCAATAAAAGTAGTCATAACGAAACGAGATTTTGAAACAAAAAAAACCGGCCAAGTGCAAGTCGGACTCGCGCACGAAGGGTTCCGTACCATTATCTATAAAAACGGCAAAAAATCACGTTTGTTGTATGGGAGCCCCCTTAAATATTCATTTTATTCTGATTTTTAGTATTTGTTGTTATAGCGGAAACAGAAATACATCATCTGTGAAAATTTCAAGTGTCTAACTACCACGGTTCATGAGATACAGCCTGGTGACAGACGGACAGACAGACAGAGGGACGGACAGCGGAGTCTTAGTAATAGGGTCCCGTTTTACCCTTTGGGTACGGAACCCTGAAACGTATGCGCACCAAATTTCGAGAGCAAAAGTGTGATTGGAAAAAAGAATTTCGGTCGAAGTGCCACTGAGCTTTTCTTTTATAACGTTTATTGATCACGAATTATATCTCATGAGCAATAGGGAAAACAAAATTGGTAAAGTACTTATGAATTTTTTTTTTCTCGAATCAAATATCGTTTCGCTCAAAATTATTTCGCGTCACTTGATTCCATTTTGGGTTGCAAGTGCAAATAGTATTTTCATGTATTTAACCACTCTAGGGTGGTTTAAAACTGTGTATAATTCAAACCTAGAGTGGTATCATACACCATTCTCTCGGTTAAATAAAAAACGTAGAGAATAGTTTCCAAATAAACCTTATTATTGCATGCAAGGGACATTTTATGGTAACACAGAAGAGGCACCGTTTTTGACTCCATTGTAGAGTTTACATTCGGAAAATTGGAATATTGAGGCTAGGGTTAATTAAAAAATTATTTATTTAGACACTGTTCTAAAGTTTATTTATTGAATTACACTTTATTTTTGCACTCTATCACTCTTCTATCTACATATTCAAATCACTTTAACCTAAAGTTTCTCTTTAATCAAATAAAACTGATCGCGATCTTTATAACCTAACGACTGTTCAAAGATATTAATTATTCACCGAATACGAGTTTATCATACACCATTCCCTTATATAGTTATAAAAAAAAAAATAGAGAATGGTTTCTAAATAAACCTTGTTATTGCATCCGAGGAACATTTTATGGTAAAAGAGAAGAGGCACCGTTTTCAACTCCGTTCTAGAGTTTACGTTCAGATAAATGAAATGTTGGAACTAGGGTTAATAAAAGAAAATATTTATATAGACACCGTTCAAAAGTTTATTTATTGAATCACACTTTATTTTTGCACTATTACTCTTCCATCAGTAATATGATAAAAGTCACTTTAATCAAAAGTTAAACTGACCGCGATCTTTATAACCTCCCAACAAAGATATTACGTATTCACCGAATACGCGTTTATCATACACCTTTCTCTTCGTTATCAAAAAAAAAAAAAACAAAGAGAATGGTTTCTAAATAAACCTTATTTTTGCGTCCGAGGAACATTTTATGGTAAAAGTAAACAGGAACCGTTTTCGACTCCGTTCTAGAGTTTACGTTCAGAAAGATGGATTGTTGGGTCTAGGGTTAATAAAAAAATATATTTATATAGACACTGTCCAAAAGTTTATTTATTGAATCACACTTTATTTTTGCACTATCACTCTTCTATCTATAATAAAAGTCTCTTTAAGCAAAAGTTGAAACTGGCCGCGATCTTTATAACCTCACGACAAAGATATTAAATATTCACCGAATACGAGTTTATCATACACCATTCTTTTGGTTAATAGAAAAAACGAAGAGAATGGTTTCTAAATAAATTTTGTTATTGCATTCGGGGAACATTTTGATGGTAAAAGGGAAAAGGGATCATTTTCGATTCCGTTGTAGCAGAGATTACGTTTGGAAAAAAATCGTAGGGGCTATGTTTAACTAAAAAAATATTTATTTAGACACTGTTCAATGGTTCATTATTACACTTTATTTTCCCACCATCACTCTTCTATCTATATAAAAGTCATTCTTTACTCGTCTATCTATAAACACCACTCTAACCAAAAGTTGAAATTGACCGCGATCTTTATAACCTCATGACTGTTATAAAAAAGATATTGGTCAGCTGTCATATGGACGATCGATCGAATATCACGACACTGAACCACGAAATGATTTTTTTTATAAATTTATCCATAAAATTGCTCACACGTCCCGCACTTCGTTATGGAAAAACAACGTTCAAACTTTATGTTGGCTCCGTACAGAGGAAAGACGAGTCGTCGTGACCAATAGCAACTCGTTGCTTCCGTTGCCGGAGACCGGCTTTTATGGAAATGGGTTTTGATGGGCATCAAAACGCCTTTGATTGTATCGTCTGAGCGCATATACAGACACGGCAAATTCTTGAATGTAGTAGAATCGAGCATAATCCTAAGCCTGTGCAAAGTTTTTTCTCAGCAATTACGCAACCAATCGTGCTGATTTTAGGCTCAATCGAAAGAGCATCGCTCAATTAGTCAAAAGTTCACTTTTCAAGCCGCCAAATAACTCCTAGGCTCTACAATTAGCGAAAACGTCATAAAATTTTTACCCCCACCACCGAGAATCGTCTTGTTTAGAGATAGTATAGACTCGGCGAGCCTCGGGACAGCAGACGACAGAGCTGTCAATGTACTTGTCCCGAGACTCTACCGAGTCTCTTGATATGTCAAATTGGTGTCGATTGGTTACCGTTTTCTATATGAAATAATATACTAGCTGCAAAGCATATCCAAGTTTGAAGGTTGATTTCACCCCTCGAAATTCCTGATGAGCCGATAACAAAAATTACGTGTCTCTTATTTTTCGATGGGCTACAACGTATAAAAAAGGAAGACAAGTGCGAGTTATACTTGCACCTTGAGGGTTTCGTACCATTAACCGTGTACAGTTCACGGTTAGTATTGTTTGTTTTTCCAGTGTGAAAAATATTAGTTTGTTTTCTCGATATATAAAATCCTTCATTGAATTATTTAAATGTCCATTCGTCCGTCTGTCTGTATGCTCGTCCATCTGTTTAAGGGCGGGGAAACGTTTTTAAATTTTCTTTTTGCATTTTTTTTATTTGATTTTCTGAATGGAGAACCTTTCAAGAATATTGTGTGAAAATTTGAGATGAATCGGAGCAAAACTAACGAAGATACGGCGGTTTAAGCAACCGCGCCTCATACATGGTTCAACGCTTTAGAAAACATCTGCCGCGTTTTTCCCACAATTCACGTTTTCAAAGTCGGTGCCCCTCATAACTTCAAAACTACTGCACCGATCCTTTTGAAATTCTGAACACTATTTCTGTACATAATTTGCGAGGTAACGCTGGAGAGTTTTTTTCAAATTTGTTAATATTTTCATTTTACAATAACAAATTAGCCGATTTTTTTCGCAAAAATCGCGTTTTTCACTTCAAAGTGTTCCCAAAAAGTGAAAAATTGAAATTTTGAAAAATCCTCCAAACATTACCTGGGAAAAGCGATTATCTAACGAAAGAACTTTGATTTTTTTATTTCAGATGATCCAGCACCGAGTTATGAGGGGCACCGCAATTCTACTTTTTTCGAGACGCTTCCGAATAATTGCTGCCATTGCCGTATTTTTTAATATTTCTTCATGAAAATTTTACACAATATTTTTTGAATGTTATACTTTAATGCACCATTAATTTTAATAAATAGATTTTAACTCTGTCGTCAAAAAAAATTCACAAAAATGTGCCTTTTTAGCACGAATTAACGTTACCCCGCCCTTAAGTGTCCATCCGCCAATCTGCCTACTTGTCCGTTCGTTTGCCAGTGGATGATAAAAGCAGCTGGTCGTGAGATGAGAGGGTGGTCGGTCTGTCCCTCTGTCCGTATTTCCCATATACTAACAATACTAACAAAAACCCGCGATCGCGAACATACGAGTAGGATGAAAACCCATTAGAAGAATAGGGCGTAGGATTAAGAGGACATGGGATCAAGAACGAGAATACCCCGCGCCATAATCATCAAAGGAAGAACAGCAGCAACAACAACATGGGACTTGAAGGAATGCGAACAACAGCGATAGTAGCGACGAAATAGAGATGGGGGCAAGAACGCGTACTAACAAATAATAATAATATACAATCGATAGACAAGTAAGTACAAGAGGACAACAGAAGAGTGAGCACGAGGTAAGTCTAGTGTATAAGAGCGCGAGGGGCAAAGCGGGAACAGAAATAAAAGCAAGGGAATGGGACGAAAACAGGGGAATTTGAGAAATAGGGGTCAGAGGGTAACAGAGGAGGCTGCTCAGTTAGGCAGGCGAGAAATAATTTTAAGACAAATAGAAGAAATTAGTGCAGGTAGGAAAGTAGAGTTGCTCCACCTTCAGAGGGTCGAAAACTGCGTGTCTCGATGCTTGCCTAGCCGGAGGGGGTGATGTCGGACACCTCCGGTGGCGGACTACCGGGTCCGCACTACTTCGCGAGTCACCCGGGACATCCAGGCGGGCACGAACGCAGCTATACGGAATGGATAGGTCACACAGACAATTACACTTACACAACACACACAGACCCAACACGAACGCGCACACTTACACATTCAGATAATGACTTCCAATCTCCCATCCTAATTCCTTGTCACTTTCTGGGCCGCGTCCAGGTGGGACGCGAGAGCAGGTCTTCCCGAGGTTCCCCGTGAGTGCGTAGAAATGCGTCCGAAAGACCTTCTTCGGGACGTCGGACGGACGGGTCCCTGCATAGCCAAACTGCTCTTTTCGCTAGTCGAACCAGCGAAGGTCAAAGGATTTTTCTATTGCCCCTCCCGGGGAGGTGGACCTTTGAAAGAGGGTAGATGGAAGATCGTCCCGTATGCCCGAAAGGGCGAGGCAGGATAGGTCGACCGTCGTAAGATGGAAGGCCTGGACACTAATTGTCCGTATTTCCGTCCGTCCATCTGTCTGTCAGTCTATCAGTTCGTCAGTCTGTCCATCCGACCATCGGTCCGTCCATCTATCCGTGTCTATAGAACGGAATTCGGACGAAAAAAATTCATTGAAATAAATTAGATTCTGGCTCTTGGAACATGAGCTGGGTAGCAAACTTTAAAACTGTGACAAATTTCAGCTCGATATTCTTATTATGTTCTGAAAAAATCGACCTTTACACTCCTATAGACAGACGAGAAAGTCATCGTATAAGGGTTCCGACCGGAGGTGCAGGACCCTAAAAATATCGAAATCGGAGGGAGACACTAAAGTACCTTTCCTTATGCTCAATTAGCAATACCGATGCTAGTCTGCATTTAATGAACAAATGTAGAAAACTTACTACTTCTGAGATGTATGCTCCAGGTATACTGTTAAATGCAGTGATACAGAGACCAATTCCTTTTCCTGTTTTCTGTGATAAATCTACTTCGATCTCTTCCAACTGTTTTTCTTCTCTGAAGACAATCATATGTATCTGCCGATAAAACAAAAGAAAACAGACTTATGTAGTTAATTGGCTGCACATATATACTCCACCACAAAAATAATTGGGTAAAACTTTACGGAATAAACCCCATGAATATAAGCTTTTTTAAGGGGGAAGACTATTTAAAAATTTGAAAAAATCGATTTTTTCCATAAATCGATAGTTCAATGTCTTAGTAATATCGTGTCCAATTATTAAAACAATAATTCCAGAATTACCTAAGTTTTCACAGAAAAACGCCAGAAGCGTTCATGCCGAGTGACAATCTTTGACACTGTTCAATGTGAGGTATATCAATTATATTGGAGATGACGACTCAAAAACGATCAAATTCATAATTGACAAGCACCCCTATGGTGACAATTTTGAGATAAAAAAAAGCGAATGCATAAGACATGTCAAGAAAAGAATGGGTACGCGATTGTCACGAACGGAGAGGCGTGAAGGAATGGTTTGGGTGTTTGAGCGTCGAGCGGCAACCGCTATGTCCCATAGACTTTTCCATGCAGTAATATACGCAGAGTGTTTATATTAAGAGTCGCGGTAGCGACTCGAGACAAGTACATTTACGAAGCGAGTCGCACAAGACACTTTTACCAGAAGGACCGTGATTCTACTTGTTCTCGAAAATTGTTTCTTTAATATAAACTAAATAACAGCATTTTGGAGGTTCGTTTAAGTTCACATATTTTTTATTTTTTTTTCTCTTTCGATCGCCACTAATTAGAACCTCGTAGCTTAAATAGTATTAAAAATATTAATGTTTTTTTTTTCGTTGTGCCGAGAAATTGAGCATTTTTTCGCACATATTTTGATGAGCAACTCTCTTTTTCGCAGTCGCTGTCTAGTGACACTAGTGATATTGGTAAAACTCTGGTAATATTCAAACGATCGCTGGATATGACAGCTAACCGACAACCGTACTATATTTTTGAACAGTCATGAGGTTATAAAGATCGCGGTTAGTTTCGATCGACTTTTGGTTACAGTGACGTTTATTATAATAAGAAAGTAATAGTGCAAAAATAATAAAGTGCAATTAATTTCAATCATCTTTCGAACAGTGCTTGAACAAATATGTATTTTTTATTATTTTTAAGCCTGTAATTTTTATTTTGCACATCTAACTCTACAACGGAGTCGAAAACGATACCTTTTCTCTTTTACCATAAAATGTTCCTCGAATGCAATAATAAGGTTTATTTAAAAACCATTCTCCATTTTTATTTTTTATAACTAAGAGAATGGTGTATGATAAACTCGTATTCGATGATTATTTAATATCTTTGTCGTGAGGTTATAAAGATCGGGGTCAGTTTCAACTTCTGGTTAAAGTGACTTTTGTATATATAGATAGAAGAGTGATAATGCAAAAATAAAGTGTAATTCAATAAATAAACTTTTGCATAGTGCCTAAATAAATAATTTTTTTAATTAACCCTAGCCCCAAAAAACCATTTTTCTGAACGTAAACTCTAGAACGGAGTCGAAAACGGTGCCTCTTCCCTCTTCTTTTTTACCATAAAATGTCCCTTGCATGCAATAATAACGTTTATTTGGAAACTACTCTCTTCATTTTTATATAACTGAGAGAATGGTGTATGATACCACCCTAGGTTTGAATTATATATGGTTTTGAATCACCCTAGAGTGCAACCCACTTGCAACCCAAAACGGAATCAAGTGATGCGAAATAACTTTGAGCGAAAAGATATTTGATTTGAGAAAAAAAATCATAAGTGCTTCACCAATTTGTTTTACCTATTGCTCATAAGATATAATTTGTGATCAATAAACGTTATAAAAGAAAAACTCGCGTAGTAGTTCGGCCAAAATTCTTGTTTCCAATCAAACGTTTGCTCTCGAAATTTCGTGCGCATACCTTTTTGTTTCAAAATCTTGTTTCGTTATGAGTACTTTTATTTAAAAACTTTCGGTGCATTCTGATGCTATTGGAGTATTTCTTCGGTATCATTTTTTATGAAATATTTTCCGATCCGTTGATCTGTTGGCACGCATGTTTCGGTATAATATCGTTAGAAAATTTTTTTTTACAAGATTAAAGAAATTCAAGTTTTTACTTGTTCGTTGTTCTTTTATGCATCGTATCTTCTCAGAACTACTGTACGTATTAAGTAATCTAATAAGTATTGACGCTTAATTACGAAGATTAAATTCATTTGAACACTTCTTAGATAAATATTTCACATTGCATTTTTAGTCCGAATATAGTCGCGATACACCAGCTCGAAATTTGATGATCCCCGCAAAAAAACAGCATAAATGCTGTAAAAAAAGTTGAGACAAGTACATTTACTCCCCTCAAATAGTTTGTCCGGTAACAAATCTCAGTTTCGACACAAAACCTTCACTAAAAATTATAAAAGAGGTTTTCTCCCAAGAAAACCAACCTTGCAAAAATTCTCTGATTCATATCAAATCTCTCAAAAAATGATAGGAGAACCCCACAAAAATTTTCTCAATAAATTAGAAACTCACAAAAAGTTATAAGAGCCTCTCAAAAATTCATCAATCAAATCATAATTTCACAAAAGATGCCAATTCAAACCACCCCAAAAATTAAGTCTAAACTTCACAAAAAGTTATTAAATAAATAAAAATGATAAAAGCATTAATAGCCAAATACATTAAAACCTATTAAAATCTAATAAAAACACTTTCAACGAATTGAAAATACAGTTGTTCTACCCAAGCAAAATAAGAATAAAAAATAATTATGAGAAAAAATTTTGATACAAAAAAGATTTCAAACGCAAAAAATTAGATTGAAAAAAAAAATTCGGCCGAAGTACTTGGCGAGTTTGTAACCATAAGTGATATATTATGTAAATTAAGCGAAAAAACTCACCAAGTACTTCGGCCGAAATTTTTTTTTCAATCTAATTTTTTGCGTTTGAAATCTTTTTTGTATCAAAATTTTTTCTCATAATTATTTTTTATTCTTATTCTGCTTGGATAGAACAACTGTATTTTCAATTCGTTGAAAGTGTTTTTATAAGATTTTAATAGGTTTTAATGTATTTGGCTATTAATGATTTTATCATTTTTATTTATTTAATAACTTTTTGTGAAGTTTAGACTTAATTTTTGGGCTGGTTTGAATTGGCATCTTTTGTGAAATTATGATTTGAATGATAAATTTTTGAGAGGCTCTTATAACTTTTTGTGAGTTTCTAATTTATTGAGAAAATTTTTGTGGGGTTCTCCTATCATTTTTTGAGAGATTTGATATGAATCAGAGAATTTTTGCAAGGTTGGTTTTCTTGGGAGAAAACATCTTTTATAATTTTTAGTGAAGGTTTTGTGTCGAAACTGAGATTTGTTACCGGACAAACTATTTGAGGGGAGTAAATGTACTTGTCTCAACTTTTTTTACAGCATTTATGCTGTTTTTTTGCGGGGATTTGTTGACTTTTTGTATGAAATTCATACCTTGCTAAGTAAATATATCTATATCGTGTACGTACTTGGGTGATATAAAAAAATCAGCATTTTTTTTCGGTGTTGCAGCAAAATATAATAATATTTTATCAAAAAGTGATTCTATCAAGAATTCGATCCTTAATAAAAATTTTAAAGGCCGCTCTAGCGATTTTTTCCTGATTTAGGCTACCTAAAAATGGATACATGATCGAATTTCGAGCTACTGTATCGCTACTATATCGGGACTAAAAATGCATTGTGAAATAGTTCTCTAAGAAGTGTTCAAGTGAATTCAAATTTCGTAATTAAACGTCAGAACTATAAAATTTTTAGATTACTTAAAAATTTGTAGTAGGTCTGAAAAGATACGGCGTATAAAAGAACCACGAACAAATAAGAACTCACTTTTTTATTAATTTTGTAAAAAAAAATTGTTCAAAAAAATATTAGACCGGAATATACATACCAACAGAAATAAAATGCACTAAGTTTTCGAATTTAATAAAAAATCTAAATAAAACAAAATTCTCGGAGCAAAATAAAGTATGTAAATTATACGTCGAATTAAAAAAAAAATTGTTAGGAAAAAAAATTCCGTATCGAAAAATATTCCATACATAATTACACCGAAAAAATACTTCAATAGCATCAAAATGCACTTAAAGATTTTGAATAAAAGAAATCAAAACGAAACGATATTTTGAAACAAAAAAAGGTATGTGAACAGAATATCGATAGCAAACGTTCGATTAGAAAAAAGAATTTCGGCCGAAGTACTACACCAGTTTTTTTATAACGTTTATTGATTACGAATTTTATATCATCAGCAATTGGTAAAAAAAAAGAAATTGTTGAAGTACTTATGAAATTCTTTCTTTTAGCTCAAAATGGTTTCGCATCACTTGCTTCCGTTTTGAGTTGGTTTCGTTCTGATTGTTTTTTTCGTTTCAAAACTTCAGGTGCATTTTATTTCTATTAGAATATTTCTTCATATACTTAAACTCTTTTTGAATTTACGGAACAACCAAATTTATGCTGACAGAGTTACCGACTAAAAAAATTTGGATGGGAAAAAACAGTTTCGACCGAAGTACATAGCGAGGTTATAACAACATTTATCAATTATGCATAGTACATTGTGTACATTTAGCAATAAAAAATGAGCGAACTACTTAAAGCCAATTTTTTTTCAATAAAAATTATTTTTTTTTAATTTAAAAATTATTATTTAGTTTTTTTGATTATAATTTATACAATGTGCTTAATTCAATTCAATTTGCTTAATTCATTCATAGTTACAAACTTGCCAAGTACTTCGGCCGAAATTTTTTTTTCAATCTAATTTTTTCCTTTTGAAATTTTTTGTTGTATCCGAATTTTTTTTCATTTCAATTTTTCATTCTTGTTCTTTTTGCGTAGAACAACTGTACTGTAGCACATCCATATTTTTAATTAATTGGAAGATTTTTTATAAGAAGTTAATAGGCTTTAATGTTTTTACTATTAATGCTTTTATAGTTTTAATTTATTTTTGTAAAGTTTAGACTTCGTTTTTGGTCGAATTTGAATTAGCATCTTTTGTGAGATTATGATTTGATCGGTAAATTTTTGTGAGGCTGTCTTATAATTTTTTGTAAGTTTCTAATTTATTGACAAAATTTTTGTGGAGTTCTATAATTTTTTGAGAGATTTGATGTGAATGAGAGAATTTTTGCAAGGTTAGTTTTTTTAGGAGGCAATCTCTTTTATAACTTTTGTTAGGGTTCACGTTCAGAAGGAGATTTTTTATCGGAACAACTATTTGGGGGGAGTTAATGTACTTGTCTCAACTTTTTTACAACATATATGCTGTTTTTTTGCGAGGATTTGTTGACTTTTTGTATGAAATTCATAGCTTGCCAATTCAACATGTCTATATTGAGTACGTATTTGAATGATGTAAAAGAATTAACATTTTTTTTCGGTATTGCAGCAAAATATGGTAAAATTTTATCAAAAAGTGATTCTCTCAAGAATTGGATCCTGAATAAAAATATTAAAGGTCGCGCAAGCGATTTTTTAATTGTTTCTGCTAAAAATGGATACATGATCAAATTTTGAGCTGGTGTATCGCAACTATATTCGAACTAAAAATGCAATGTGAAATATTGATCTAAGAAGTGTTCAAATGAATTCAATCTTCGTAATTAACCGTCAATACTTATAAAATTATTAGATTACTTAACGGGACAGACCTAGTTAGAATTTTCGAAAAATCGATTTTTTTTTATTTCATTTTCAAAAAGTAGAATCTCTTACGAACATTTTCCGCCCAGGTAAATGTAAATCGGACCATTATTCGCCGAAATACAAGACTTTGTAGCACGTCGTGTCTGAGCCATGCAAACCGTACTCAAAACTTTAAGTGCGTTTTTCTCGAAACCATGTTTTTGAAGTCGGTGATCACTGTAGCTCGAGAACGGCTTTACCGATCGGGTTGAAATTTATATCACTTCTTCTATACATGGTAGTCCTCCATATGAACGAAGGATTTTTTTTTTTGGATAATTATTTTTATTTTTAATAGCAAAAAATGGAACTGATATTTTGGTCAAAAAAACACTTTTGACTTTTAACGGCCGCCATTTTGTGAAAAATGGAAATTTTTCAAAACCCTTCGTTCAACCGGAGCATTATATCATTAACTAAAAATCCCCTCCGTTTTTTTTTGTTTCAGATGAGCCGTTGCAGCGTGAGCTTGATCACCGCAAACCGTGTTTTTTTTTGCAGCGTCCTCGGCAATTGACGGTCACCAGCTTATTTCGATATGTATTGCGTTGAAAAAATTGCAACATATACATTACATATGTATCTTTTAAACGGAAGAACTTTTGTTGTGAATTATTTTATCGTTTGACCAAAAAAAAATCGGAAAAAAGGCCTTTTTTTTGACGTTCCAACTAGGTATGTCCCGTTAAGGGAGCTTTCCAGTGTGACAGCCCAAAAAATCGCTGTTTTTCGCGATTTTTTTTTTTAAAGAAAAAATAATCTAATCGGTCTGGTTTTTTTTGTATATTAATTGGGTATTGAAGAATACAAAACAATTTTTTAAAGATCGATTTATTTATTAATTAATATCTATAAAAATGATGAAACAATTGTTGCAGAAAATGCACTTGGATGTGGTGTCCACGTTGGTGGTCACAATTTTGATCTGAAACAAAAAACACAAAAAGATTATTGATCGGTATATAATTGGCTTTCGTGCTATGGAGGCTTTTTTTTTTTTTGCAAAAATGGCGCCGGTTTGAACAAAAAGTATCGATTTTAGCATTTTTTTTTGGCAGTTTTTTTTACAAAAAAATAGGAAGATGTCAAAAAAAAAAAGCTTCCATAGCACGATAAACAATGACGTTAAGAATATTGTGTAAAAAATTCAACTCGATAGCTTTAAAACTCTGCCCTCCAAGTTGGACACCGTTTTGAAAAATGCTGTTTCGAGAAAAACGCGTTCAAAGTTTCAAGTGAGGAAATTTTAGGTAAATCGTTTACTTACGGTCAATCAGCGATGCCAGGTCCATACAATATCCCTTCTGCTTCTTCGAAAAGATCGTGCTCAATGGATTGTTCAGTCCGACGAGCTGTCCTCGCCTCTTTGCTATCCAGGGACGCCCGGCGGTTTGCTTGGGTGATGCGCGCATTCTTGTACTTAGCGGCGAAATCTGCGGCGCTCGGCCCTATCGTGCATCCCATCGTCTCCAAAATTTTTAAAATTGGGTCGTAACCTTCATTGAAGGTGCACACAGCACACTGCGTAGCGATTTCTACTATCTGCTTGCCGCAGAATACGTGCTTTGGGGCTAGTTGCCACACACAGTGATTGAAGCTCTCGTTATTGTTTTGAGTGTTCGCGCCCGTACATCGTTCTAAGAGATCCTCCGTTGTTAGATCATCGTAAATCGGCTTTAAAACTTGTTGTACGTCTTCGTCGAGTGCTGGTGGATGGGTGTACTCCTCTCCTGTGGCCTCGGCCTTGCGGCCGGCGATCCATCACCGGACACCGTCAGAATATCGCCCCGATTTTCTGCTTCCAAAGTTTTTTCCTTCTCTTCGGTACCTGCTTTTTTCACGACGGCCTCGTATATTGATTTCGCTGCAATCTGCAGGATTTTCACGATTCCATAATAGGTGTTATTATTGAAGTTTGCAGTTAAATCCATCAAGGCGATAAAATTTCTAATGCCATTTATGCCGATGCCGACCAATCGCATGGCAAAGCAGAAACGACGATTGATTTCATAAGCATTTTTTATCAAAGGACAAGAATCTATCTCGGCCGGATCTGGACATGAACACTGAACACAAATTTTAAAGCCCAATCCGCGAATCGATTTTTTAAAAAACTTCACGTCGCTATTACACTTTTTGCACTTCAACAGTTCCTGAAGAGCGCCGAAAACCAAAAAGAACTCCAAAATCACATAGCTAAACGTTTGATCGATTCGGACTTCAAACTCTGGACTCTTTTTCAAGATTTTTGCTGCCGAAGTGCTCGCAAACGTTAGATCCGTTTCGATATCGTGTCGATTTGTTCCCTTGAAACCCGCGGATCTTTTTCGTTCATTTCGCGGATGTCCGCTTCTCGAGCCTTTTCTATCCTGCCACGCACATTTCTCTTTCGTAGATCTATCCATTTTGAATGTCGAAACCGAACTGAAAGACGAACTGGACTCACGTTGGAAGGTACACGAGCAGGTAGGAACGAGACAATAGAAATAACGGTCGCACGGGCAGACGGCCGACGCGGCAGCTGTAGCGCTCCGTTGCCTTCTTCCAAGAAATGCTGTACAGTAACCGAAATAATCTGAATTTCGGCATGAAAATTTCAGGGAATATTCGGAAGAGTGTATACTATTCGATAAAGCAACAAAAAATCGATTTTTTGAAAATTTCACACTGGAAAGCTCCCTTAAAACGTACAGTAGTTCTGAGAAAATACGACGCATAAAAGAACAACGAGCAAGTAAAAACTTGAATATTTTTAATTTTGTAAAAAAAAAAAAATTTCAAAAGATATTACACCGAAACATGCGTGCCAACAGATCAACGGATTGGAAAATATTCCTTAAAAAATGATATCGAAGAAATACTCCAATAGCATCAGAATGCACCAAAAGTTTTTAAATAAAAGTACTCATAACGAAACGAGATTTTGAAACAAAAAAGTATGCGCATGAAATTTCGAGAGCAAAAGTTTGATTGGAAAAAAGAATTTTGGCCGAACTACTATGCGAATTTTTCTTTTCTAACGTTTATTGATCACGAATTATATCTTATGAGCAATAGGTAAAAAAAAAAATTGGTGAAGTACTTATGAACTTTTTTTTTCTCAAATCAATAATCTTTCCGCTCGAAATTATTTCGCATCACTTGATTCCGTTTTGGGTTATTGCAAGTGCAAATAGTACTTTCATATATTTAAGGTCTTTACCATTCTAGGGTGATTTAAAACCATATATAATTCAAACCTAGAGTGGTATCATGCACCATTCTCTCAGTGATATAAATACGGAGAGAGTAGTTTACAAATAAACGTTATTATTGCATGCAAGGGACATTTTATGGTAAATGAGAAGAGGCACCGTTTTCGACTCCGTTCTAGAGTTTACGTTCAGAAAAATGGATTATTGGGGCTAGGGTTAATAAAAAAAAATTATTTATTTAGGCACTATGCAAAAGTTTATTTATTGAATTACACTTTATTTTTGCATTATCACTCTTCTATCCATATATATAAAAGTCACTTTAACCCAAAGTTGAAACTGACCGCGATCTTTATAACCTCACGAGAAAGATATTAAATAATCATCGAATACGAGTTTATCATACACCATTCTCTTAGCTATAAAAAAAAAACGGAGAATGGTTTCTAAATAAACCTTATTATTGCATTCGAGGAACATTTTATGGTAAAAGAGAAAAGGTATCGTTTTCGACTCCGTTGTAGAGTTAGGTGTGGAAAATAAAAATTACAGGCTTAACAGTAATAAAAAATACATATTTGTTTAAGCACTGTTCGAAAGATGATTGAAATGAATTGCACTTTATTATTTTCGCACTATCACTTTCTTATTATAATAAAAGTCACTGTAACCAAAAATCGATCAAAACTAACCGCGATGTTTATAACCTGATGAATGTTCAACAATATAGTACGGTTATCAATTAGCTGTCATATCCAACGATCGATTGAATATTACCAGAGTTTTACCAATTTCACTAGAGTCATTAGACAGCGACTACGTAAAAGACAGTTGCGCATCAAAATGTGTGCGAAAAAATGCTCAATTTTTCGGCACAACGAAAAAAAAAAACATTAATATTTTTGATACTATTTAACCTACGAGGTTTTAATTAATGGCGATCGAAAGAGAAAAAAAAATAAAAAATACGTGAATTTAATCCAAAATGCTGTAATTTAGTTTATATTAAAGAAACAATTTTCGAGAACAAGTAGAATCACTGTCCTTCTGGTAAAAGTGTCTTGTGCGACTCGCTTCGTAAATGTACTTGTCTCGAGTCTCTACCGCGACTCTTAATGTATCCTTTTTTAGCAGAAGCAATTAAAAAATCGCTTGAGCGACCTTTAAAATTTTTATTCAGGATCCAATTCTTGAGAGAATCACTTTTTGATAAAATGTTACCATATTTTGCTGCAATACCGAAAAAAAATGTTAATTCTTTTACATCATTCAAATACGTACTCAATATAGACATGTTTAATTGGGAAGCTATGAATTTCATACAAAAAGTCAACAAATCCTCGCAAAAAAACAGCATATATGTTGTAAAATTTGAGACAAGTACATTTACTCCCCCCAAATAGTTGTTCCGGTAAAAAATCTCCTTCTGAACGTGAACCCTAACAAAAGTTATAAAAGAGATTTCCTCCCAAAAAAACTAACCTTGCAAAAATTCCCTCATTCACATCAAATCTCTCAAAAAATTATAGAACCCCACAAAAATTTTCTCAATAAATTAGAAACTTACAAAAAGTTATAAGACAGCCTCACAAAACTTTACCGATCAAATCATAATCTCACAAAAGATGCTAATTCAAATTCGACCAAAAATGAAGTCAAAACTTTACAAAAATAAATTAAAACTATAAAAGCATTAATAGTAAAAACATGAAAGCCTATTAACTTCTTATAAAAAATCTTCCAATTAATTAAAAATATGGTTGTACTACAGTACAGTTGTTCTACGCAAAAAGAACAAGAATAAAAAATTGGAATGAAAAAAAATTCGGATACAACAAAAAATTTCAAAAGAAAAAAATTAGATTGAAAAAAAAATTTCGGCCGAAGTACTTGGCAAGTTTGTAATCATGAATGAATTAAGCAAATTGAATTGAATTAAGCACATTGTATAAATTATAATCAAAAAAACTAAATAATAATTTTTAAATAAAAAAAATATTTTTTATTGGAAAAAAATTTGCTTAAAGTAGTTCGCTCATTTTTTATTGCTAAATGTATACAATGTACTATGCATAATTGATAAACGTTGTCATAACCTCGCTATGTACTTCGATCGAAACTTTTTTTTTCCATCCAAAATTTTAGTCGGTAACTTTGTCAGCATGAATTTGGTTGTTTCGCAAATTCAAAAAGAGATTAAATATATGAAGAAATATTCTAATAGAAATAAAATGCACATGAAGTTTTGAAATGAAAAAAACAATCAGAATGAAACCAACTCAAAACGGAAGCTAGTGATGCGAAACCATTTTGAGCTAAAAGAAAAGAATTTCATAAGTACTTCAACAATTTCTTTTTTTTTTACCAATTGCTGATGATATAAAATTCGCAATCAATAAACGTTATAAAAAAAACTGGTGTAGTACTTCTGCCGAAATTCTTTTTTCTAATCGAACGTTTACTCTCGATATTCTGTGCACATACCTTTTTTTGTTTCAAAATATCGTTTCGTTTTGATTTCTTTTATTCAATAACTTTAAGTGCATTTTGATGCTATTGAAGTATTTTTTCGGTGTAATTATTTATGGAATATTTTTCGATACGAAATTTTTTTTCCTAACAATTTTTTTTTTTAATTCGACGTATAATTTACATACTTTATTTTGTTCCGAGAATTTTGTTTTATTTAGATTTTTTATTAAATTCGAAAACTTAGTGCATTTTATTTCTGTTGGTATGTATATTTCGGTCTAATATTTTTTTGAAAAATTTTTTTTACAAAATTAAAAAAAAATGAGTTCTTATTTGTTCGTGGTTCTTTTATACGTCGTATCTTTTCAGACCTACTACAAGTTTTTAAGTAATCTAATAATTTTATAGTTCTGACGGTTAATTACGAAGTTTGAATTCACTTGAACACTTCTTAGAGAACTATTTCACAATGCATTTTTAGTCCCGCTATAGTAGCGATACAGTAGCTCGAAATTCTATCATGTATCCATTTTTAGTTAGCCGAAATCAGAAAAAAATCGCTAGAGCGGCCTTTAAATTTTTTATTAAGGATCGAATTCTTGATAGAATCACTTTTTGATAAAATATTATTATATTTTGCTGCAACACCGAAAAAAATGCTGATTTTTTTGTATCACCCAAGTACGTACACAATATAGACATATTTAATTGACAAGGTATGAATTCCATACAAAAACTAAACAAATCCCCGCAAAAAAACAGCATATATGCTGTAAAAAATGTTGAGACAAGTACATTTACTCCCCCCAAATAGTTTGTCCGGTAACAAATCACAGTTTCGACACAAAACCTTCACTAGAAATTATAAAAGTGATTTTCTCCCAAGAGAACCAACCTTGCAAAAATTCTCAGATTCATATCAAATCTCTCAAAAAATGATAGGAAAACCCTACAAAAATTTTCTCAATAAATTAGACACTCACAAAAAGTTATAAGAGCCTCTCAAAAATTTATCATTCAAATCATAATTTCACAAAAGATGCCAATTCAAACCAGCCCAAAAATTAAGGCTAAACTTCACAAAAAGTTATTAAATAAATAAAAATGATAAAATCATTAATAGCCAAATACATTAAAACCTATTAAAATCTAATAAAAACACTTTCAATGAATTGAAAATACAGTTGTTCTATCCAAGCAGAATAAGAATAAAAAATAATTATGCGAAAAAATTTTGATACAAAAAAGATTTCAAACGCAAAAAATTAGATTAATCATGATTAGTGTGAATCGATGTAAATTCGGAAAAGAAACTCTATAAATCTAATAATGAGTGTCAAAAAAATGTATATGGAAAGTTTGTTACTATTAATCCGAGTTTTGAGCAGGGTCTAATAAATATTTTTTTTAACTCTACGCCGTTGACAATTTATTTTAATCGTCCCTTTCCCATTTATTATAAAATGTTCCTCGCTTGCCATAATTAGATTTGTACATCATAAAATGTTCCTTGCATAATAATTATTGGTCCATTTCGAAAGATTTTCGACGTCGTTTTTCTATCCAAAATATGGTGTAGAATCATGTCGCGGTTGATGAATTAATAGACAAATACACTGTCAACCTGCATCTGGAAATATATGGATGCATCTGGATGATAACCGTAGTAAGTAATGATATATCTTTATGTGAAAATGGCTCGTATAATATATCTTTATGTCAAAAGATTATGGCGGTATATACTCCATATCCTGATATTATTCAAATTTGTATCTTTGAATTGCAACAAATACCTATAGACTCTGGAAATTCTGTGAAGCGACAAATGTACGAAGTATTTCCACTTTTTGATTCCGATTGAAGCATTATGAATTGAACATTTTGTTATGAAAATTCTTCGGTTGCTCATTTGTCAATGGGGTCAAAAATATTGTCTTCGGAACACCATGGATATATGCAAAATTTCAGAATTTTGTTTTGCTCAATATGCTCTATATTTTTTCATATCTCCGCTTTAGTTGTAGCATAATCAATTTTAAAAAATTGTTTCAGAAAGTCTTCCGATGTGCTTTTTCTGACATTATAAAAATTTATATCTTTGGATTGGAACGAATGCATACAGACTTGGGAAATTGCGTGAAGCGACAAATGTACGAAGTATTTCTACTTTTTGCCTCCGATTTTAGCATTATGAATTGAAAATTTTGTTATGAAAATTCTTCGGTTGATCATTTGTCGATGGGATCGAAATTATTGTCTTCGGAACGCCACGAATATATGCTAAATTTCAGAATTTTGTTTGGCTCAATATGCGCTATATTTTTTCACTTCCTCACTTTAGTTGTAACATTATGAATTTAAAAAAATTGTTTCAGGAAGTCTTCCGATGTGTTTTTACTGATATTATCAAAATTTGTATAATTGAATTGCAATGGATACCTACAGACTTTGTAAATTCTGTGAAGCGACAGATGTTCCAAGTATTATCCCTTTTTGGTTTTGATTATGGCATTAGGAATTGAAAATTTTGTTATGAAAATTCTTCGATTGCTCATTTTTCGATGGGTTAAGAATTGATGGCTTCGGAATGCCATGCATACATGCAATATTTCAGAATTTTGTTGGACCCAATGAGCGCTACATTTTATCATTTCCTTAATTTAGTTGTAGCATAATGAATTTTGAAAAATTGTTTCAGGAAGTCTTCCGATGTTATTTTTACTGATATTATCAAAATTAGTATAATTGGATTGCAACGGATACCTACAGACACTCGAAATTCTGTAAAGCAACAAATGTACCAAGTATTTCCACTTTTTGGCTCCGATTGTGGCATTATGAATTAAAAATTTTGTTATGAAAATTCTGCGGTTGCTCGTTTGTCAATGGGATCAAAATTATTGTCTTCGAAACGCCATGAATATATGCAAAATTTCAGAATTTCATTCGGCTCAATTGAGCTATATTTTTTGACTTCCCCACTTTAGTTGAAGCATAATAAATTTTGAAAAATTGTTTCAGAAAGTCTTCTGATGTGTTTTTACTGATATTATTAAAATTTGTATCATTGAATTTCAACAGATACCTACAGACTTTGAAATATCTGTGAAGTGACAAGTGTGCCCAATATTTCCACTTTTTTGCTCGAATAGTGGCATCATTAGGACTTGAAAATTTTATTATGAAAACTCTTCGGTTGCTCTTTTTTTGGATGGGATAAAAATTTGGCTTCAAAAAGCAATGGCTACATGCAAAATTCATAAACTTTATTGAGAACAATGTATGGTATGCTTGAGTTGTGCCATGATTAATTCAAAAAATTGTCAGAAAGTCTTTGGTTCCTTTTTTTCTGGATGTATAAACATTTGTTTTATTGGAACGCAACGTATACTTACAAACTTTGGAAATTTCTTGAAGCAACATGTGTGCTCAGTATTTCTACTGTTTGGCTCCTATTGTGGTATAACGAATTGCCAAATATTTTCCAAAAGATTTGTTCTACGGATGCTCTGGTTTTGATGGTACGAAAATTTGCACGAAGATAATGCAACTGGTACAACTCAACCCGATCTATTTTCTTGGGCATAGTACTGATCTAAGTTTGCCCGCTTTGTTGAATTTATTATTTTAAAATATCCATAACATAACTTCTGAACTTTTCAAAATTCAAAGATAATATCAAGAGACTCGGTAGAGTCTCGGGACAAGTACATTTGACAGCTCTGTCGTCTGCTGACCCGAGGCTCGCCAGAGTATATTATCTCTGAATAAAGTAAATTTCGGTGGTGGGGGTAAAAACTGAAAGTCATTTTCTCGAATTACGAAGCTCAGGAGACAGATGATGACTGGAAAATTGAACTGGAGACTAATTAAGAAAAAATCTTTCGATTGAGCTTTAAATCAGCACGATTGATGCCGTATTTGCTGAGAAAAAACTTTGCACAGGCTCAAAATTATGCAAAAATTCCAACACATCGAAGAATTTGACGTGTCTGTATATGTCACAATGAAAGGCCTCAGCGTGCCTATCGAGATTCTGATTGGTCACGAGTGTGGTCATTTCCCTGTGTTCCCAAACCGGTAAACCAGTGTGCACACGAGTGATGTTTTTGAACGTGTCCCTGTGACTACATTCCTCTGCACCCATACCACGGAAAGTTTGAATGTTAACCACTGTGACGGTAGTTTTGACTTTTGACAGTGTAAAGTGCGAGTCGTGTAAATCTCGTGTTTTTTAGATTGTGAAAAATCGTGATTCATAAATAGTTTAAATATATAAATAGTGGGAAAAAACGGTAATATATAAATATTGCGAAATGTGATAATAATATTTTTTAATATCTCGGAATTAATCATCAGCGAAATTAAAAAAGATAACCTCGCACCCGCTGGTGAAATCATTTTTGTTTCGGATTCCAGAATAGCCAAATAGAAACAAACCTCACCACTCGTTGAGGTTATCATTTTTATTTTTCCGTATAAAATAATCCGAATAAAACCGTTAATTAGTGTGGCCGGAATAAGTGCTAGAAAAGACAACGAACATAATCTTAAAAATCAGTATTATACGTTCTGAAAATGTGTGAACTCGCAAATAATGATGTTGAAGTTTCGATCTAGAACCCAACGATTTTTTTTTTTAATCGTGTCACTTAAATTTTTCTTACAGATCAAAAGACTGTGTTTTTTTTCCAAAAGTAAGTGTATGAAAATAGTTGTGACAAGATGTATCATATGCTCATAAATAAAAACCTGTAAAAATATTAATTGTTGATGAAATACTTTAATTATAAAAATTTTACAAATAACTTTTGTCGTGAAATCATGATTTTCAATACTTTTCAGGTGCGGTCTACAAACAAACATAAAATTTCCAATATTCTGCAGGTTGTGCTCAGTTCCTTCGATTTTTCTTTTCGGCTTCAAGAAATTTACCAATATACTGAAGGCGCTGCGAGCTGTGAATTGGGCTGAGATTCTCTGCTTCGACAATTTGATCTAAAAAAACTGGTGAAACTTAAAGCAATGAAGCATTTGCTATTCCTTGCGGAAACAAGAGATGCCTTATTTCCTTTGCATACAAGGATCACCGCTTCGTTACTGCGAGCTGTGCTAATTTCCTTCGCTCTTTCTTTTTGGCATCGCACTACATATTTTGTATTGAGCTGGGGTTTTACTGATTATGTCAGCGTAAATAAAGGACCATCTGTTATCATATTTCACAACAAGTCGAAGGATTAGAAATTCAGCAATAGTGTAATGGCATCGCTCGGTCAGGCTTGTGCAAAAGATATAAGTGGAAATAAAAGCATGAGAAAACAATGTGAAAATTCAATATTCATTCAAGTTTTTAATGTGCATTGTGATATGATTTGTTAAAATAAAAGTGTTCCACAAATATTTCTATACGGTTTCAGTTTTGGCCTTTCGCTCATGTTTTTCTCATATTAGCGAAATGCACATTGCTGAGACGCACCAAATATGTATCGAATTTCTCAATATACTGCCGGAAACGCGAGGTGTTAACTGAAATGAATTTCTGCGTTTTGTTTGTGCAAGCTGTACTAAGTTCGTTCGCTTTTTCTTTATAGCATCGCATTGCATATTTGATATTGAGCTAGGGTTTTACTGGTTATGTCAGCGTAGATATTCAAGGATTATCTGTTATCATGTAAAAATTTTAGGATTCGGAGCGGTTCAGAAAAAAAGAAGTTATATCCTGGCCAAAAATCCCCTCCCCGGGGAAAAAACCTTGGACAAGTATATTTGTTGACCCCTGTTTCCATTTGTTTTCACGGAAAAAAACTACCCAAAAAAGTACAAAATTTTTAAAAATTTGGCAAGATTGGGATAGGAAAAAGAAGATTGTTTCTATGAAATAACTATACTCCAAATGACAAATAGAAATGAAAAACTTCACATATTTTATCGAGATCCCAAGAAAAAAAGTAACAATGCCCATCGTGAGTGTCTGGTAAAAAACAGAGTCTACAAGTAAATGATCAATTTGCGCATAAAAAAAATAATTACTTTACAAAAACAGAAATGGAAAAGCCAATGATTTACGTTTAGCACTAAAATTTATAATATCAATAATAGGACAAGTATTTTATTGTCGCTTGAGGATGGAGTATTTAAAAAGAAGCAAAAATTAGTTGGTTATTGAAAAAGTCACCAATGTACGAAAATAAAAATCGGTCAAAAGAACAGAGTCCAGAAAAAAAATCGGGATGAAAAGAAACTTGAAGAAAAAAATTTCAAACGAAAAAAATTAGATTGAAAAAAAAATTCGGCCGAAGTACTTGGCGACTTTTTTTGCTTAGCTTGGATTACGTAATGTATTTCACGTAATGTTGTATGTGTTGCAAACTCGCCAAGTACTTCGGCCGAAATTTTTTTTTAATCTAATTTTTTTCGTTTGAAATTTTTTTCTTCAAGTTTCTTTTCATCCCGCTTTTTTTCTGGATTCCGTTCTTTTGACCGATTTTTATTTTCGTACATTGGTGATTTTTTTCAATAACCAACTAATTTGTGCTTTTTTTTAAATACTCCATCCTCACGCGACAATAAAATACATGTCCTATTATTGATATTATAAATTTTAGTGCTGAACGTAAATCATTGGCTTTACCATTTCTGTTTTTGTAAAGTAATTATTTTTTTTATGCGCAAATTGATCATTTACTTGTAGACTCTGTTTTTTACCAGACACTCACGATGGGCATTGTTGTTTTTTTTCTTGGGATCTCGATAAAATGTATGAAGTTTTTCATTTCTATTTGTCATTTGGAGTATAGTTATTTTATAGAAACAATCTTCTTTTCCTTATCTCAATCTTGCCAAATTTTTAAAAATTTTGTACTTTTTTGGGTAGTTTTTTTCTGTGAAAACAAATGGAAACAGGGGTCAACACATGTACTTGTCCAAGGTTTTTTCCGCGGGGAGGGGATTTTTGGCGATTAAAATATCTGTAAGTTCTAGTTTTTAGGCTTTCACGACCAATATTGTTATAAATATTTGAGGCTTCCGGAAGCCTCAAACATTTATATCTGTAGGTTCTTATTCTAAATGGTATTTGCAAATATCATAATTGCACATTGCTGATAAAAATAAGAATGAAGAAATACATCAACTTTTTTTTACGATAGATTCTATATGTTTTCTATGCAATTACGTAAAACTGGTTTTTTGATGTTTCATTTATCTAAAGCGAAAAATTTCGGAAAAAAATCAATAACAAAGTGGATTCGTAATATTTTTTACCACAAACACAACACAATGAGAAGAAGTTATTTGAAAAGTACCTGCATTCAATTGGTTTTATGAAAACTAATTTGCTTTGAATATTTTTTTTATCATACGTCCAGTTTCTGACTAATATAATAACTTTGAACGATGTATAAAAATGAATGAAAAATAAATCATGTTTGAATGAATAAAAATTGAATTTTATTCGGCATTTCGAAGTATTTTTTTGATGCGTTGATATTTTCCGGAAATAATCTGTTTTTTTTATCAGGTTGGCTGTACGATGCGCTAAATTCTTACGATCCGGGTTTTCTCGTTGCGGGTGGTATGATTGGAATAAGTGGAGCAATGTTATTTTTAACGGCGGGGTAACGTTCATTCGTGCAAAAAAAGGCACATATTTGTGAAGTTTTTTTGACAACACAGTTAAAATCTATTTATTAATATCAATGGTACATTAAAGTATAACATTCGAAGAATATTGTGTAAAATTTTCATGAAGAAATATTAAAAAATACGGCAATGGCAGCAATTATTCGGAAGCGTCTCGGAAAGAGTAGAATTGCGGTGCCCCTCATAACTCGGCGCTGGATCATTTGAAATCAAAAAATCAAAGTTCTTTCGTTAAATAATCGCTTTCCCCAGGTAATGCCGGGAGGGTTTTTCGAGATTTTAATTTTTCACTTTTTGGAAACACTTTGAAGTGAAAAACGCGATTTTAGCGAAAAAAATCGGCTAATTTGTTGTTGTAAAATAAAAAATATTAACAAATTTGAAAAAAAACTCTCCAGCGTTACCTCGTAAATTATGTACAGAAATAGTGTTCAAAATTTCAAAAGGATCGGAGTAGTAGTTTTGAAGTTATGAGGGGCACCGACTTTGAAAACGTGAGTTGTGGGAAAAACGCGGGCAGGTGTTTTCTGATGCGCTGAGTCATGTATAAGGCGCGGTTGCTTAAACCGCTGTATCTTCATTAGTTTTGCTCCGATTCATCTCAAATTTTCACACAATATTTTTGAAAGGTTCTCCATTCAGAATATCAAATAAAAAAATGCAAGAAAAGTTTAAAAACGTTACCCTGCACGTAATTCCACCGATACAAAAAAGATTGCAGAAAAAAGCGGACAGAGAGGATAGGCTGAAGAGGATAGATGTTATGTCCTAGCGAAAAATAAACATGTATAAAAATTCTCCTCGGGGAAAAAACCTGGATAAGTACATTTGTTGACCGCCGTTCCCATATTTTTCCACGAATATACATACACTGCAAAAACCTTTTCTCGCAGAAATCCCTGAGAAAATCAAATCGTATCAAAAAGTAAGAAAAGTGACCACTCTCAAAAAATGTATCAAATAAATTCAAATCATACAAAACAAAATGATTTAATCCTCGCGAAAAGCTAACGTTGGGTTTCGCAAAAAGTTATAAGATAAATTGAGCTATACTAAAATATATGTGGCCAAGTACGGGAGGCTCTATCGTATGAAATAAAATCTTCAATTAATGTTGAATGTTGATAGATAAAAGAATCAAGTTCGAAAATGCAGTTGTTTTACCAACCAGAATGAAAATAAAATCTCTGTATCAATAAGAGTCCGAAGCAAAAAAAGATTGCACATGAAAAAAAATTAGATGAAAAAGAATTTCGGCCGAAGTACTTGGCGAGGTTGTCACCATGACCGATACATTATGTGAATTAAGTGAAAAAAACATTCGTCAAGTACTTCGGCCGAATTTTTTTTTAATGTAATTTTTTCTATGTTTTATAAAACAATTTGTAAGCCAAGTATGATGCATCATATTCTTCCGTCATTTCATCTCTGAAAGAATAATAATTCTGAGAGTCCTGGCACTAAAGTTAAGGGACAACACCACTGTGACCCCCTATTTTTTTCACATTTTTCAAGAATTTTTTTTTGTGGGAAAAAAAGAGATATTCGAAAAAAATTTTTTGGGTTTTGTTCCTTGTTTATTAATGTATCAAAAAACATTTTTTTCACATTTTTCACGCCGCATGGTGGCGCTGGGGAAGCTCTCGCGTCAGGTGCTGTCATCTCTGCAGTGATCGAAAAAATCCTATGTACTTCTCTAGATAATCTACTTTTATTGATACAGTAAAAATTTGAAGTCGATCGGATAAAAATTGCTCGAGGTCTGCTGCGCGCCGCACGCAAAAAAGTGGTTTTGAGAAAAACGCGTTCAAAGTTTTAGGTTTGTTAATTTATGTTATAAATTGAAAAAAAAAAATATTTACCTTCAATCAGCGATGCCGGCACCATATAGCTGGCCTTCAAGAAGCAAATCGTTGACTCCTGATTCTTTCCTCGAACTTGTTAAGGCTTTTCTCGCTTCTTTTGCAGCGTCTGTGAGCGAGCGCTCCGCGAGCTGGATCCGCGCTGCGTCGGTCTCAACGCAAAAGTTGAAACAATTTGGGTCGATGGTTATCCCCAACGTCTCCAGTACTTTCATGATACTTCTCAGGCCATCATTGAACACTAATACCGCGATATCAGTTGTAATATCAATGATTTTTTTGTTTCCGAACTGGCACTTGGGGGCTATTGCCCAAACTAATTTATTGTAGCTTTCGTTATTGTTTTGCGTATAGCCGCCCAAACAACGCTGCAGCAAATCGTCCCTGTTCAAATTTTCGAAGATTGGCTGAATTGCCTCCAATATTTCCTGAGGAAGAGGTGGTTTATGGCGATATTTAGAAATATCACCATTTGCGACCGGGCGCTGCCACGAACACCACGATTCGGCTCCTTCCGGGCAATCGTCATGTTGTGGCTCACTGTCTGTGGACATTTTATGTTTGATAGTTGCCCGAATTGCCTTCCTCATTTTGTCAACATCATCGCTGTTCCTCCGAATAGCCAAGCCGTAATATGTGCTCAACTCGTCAATCAATTTTCCGGTGAGCTTTCCTCTGCCAGACAATCCTTTTTTTCACGATTTCGCGGAGGCGCGTCCCCATATGTTTTTGGACATGATCGATGCACTCTTTTTTTTTATCTCGAAACCGTCGTATTGATCGCTATTCGATATGCCCAGAAACGTTTTAGAATCGCCGTCATCAATATAATATTTATATTTTATGCCATAGAGCTCTTCAGACCGTTGAAACATGTCGATAGCTGCGTCGACTTCCATTTTTCCGGAGGAGCCGCTATGGTTCACCTGGCACTCATCGTCGTGGGTAGCTTTCCATTCCCAGTACTCCGCGGTATTTTTTTTTTCCCAATGCTCGCAAGCTTTGCAGTATTTCGATTTAACCATAACGTCAATCACTTTTTCAGTGTACCAGCCGATTATCGATGTTGTACCGAAAAGCGAGCTGAAACCGTGCTTTCGCCACGATCCGTCGCCTGAAACGATAATTCCGTCCGCCACCCCATTTTCCAACGAAATTCTCTGCTCCTCAAGTGCAGCCTTTTTTTGCTCATTGCGCTCACCGCTTTAGTGGCAATCGAAATCGAATTTATGATTCGATCGTAAAAAGTCTGAAATATGGGGCGCGGTAGGTCCATGAATGCACAAAATTTCATCAGGCCATTCAAACCGACGCCAAGAAGACGCGTACTGAATACGATCCGACGATTTATTTCGTATGCATTGTCAATCATAGGACACGAATTGATTAACACTTTTTTTTTCACAATGGCCGCAATCGACCTCGATTTTGAACCCGAGTCCGCGCAAACTTTTTTCGGTGAATTTTATGTCACGATCACACACTTTACATTTCACTAACGTGGATATAATGTTCAATGCAGTGAAAAATTGTACTATTAGATAACTGAAATCGTTAGTAACACCGACCTCTAAATCGTCCGATGATTTTAACTTTTTCGCCAACGTGCTCACATGCTCTGCAGAACTGTTTTCGGAGCTATAACGGTTCGGAGGTTTTCGATTCGAAATTTTCGATCGACTCCTCGACACATAGCTCCGTTTTGTTCCATTTTTCCCCGTGTACACTTTCTTATCCTCCATTTCAACTTGAAAATAATAATTTGGAGCGTTTGATATTCACAAACGAAACGATTCGGAGCGATTAGACACGAATGGCATCGCTTCTATTCGCAAACTGACGCTATGACGCTATCCCTATACCTGCCATGGAATTTTTTCAATTATCGCCACCAAGTGCTATTTTTCGAAACTATATTTATAACAATAGTTAACCGGCTAACAATAGCCGGTTTTTGTGAAGGGAGCCAAAAGAATACCTGAGAAAGGCGGGAAGAATACCTGGCGATCCTAAGGCGCCCAGCTGCGCGGGATCCCGAGCGTCGCGGACCGCTGCACCGCTCCACAAAATATTCAATATCTACGAAAATAATTATTTTTTCGACCTGGGTCCAACGGCATTTCAATCTTAAAAGCATTTTAGATTTTTTAAAATGGTTTTCCAAAAATCGATTTTTTGAAGCCGTCACAGTGGTGTTGTCCCTTAAATATAATTATCTATTCATAGCTTAGAACCAAATTGCTAATATCCTCGCTGCCTTTTCGCCCCTGAATAATAACTTATTCTAATACACAACTTGAAAGCTAATGATAAAGTATTTAATTTTCTGAATTGTTGCCTTGGGAAAAAACTAATACTCGAGGTTTCTTCTATAACACCTTCCTGCCAAGCTATAATCGAATAATAACCTATCAACGAATTACTAACATCTCGAAAATACCTCGAGTTTGTAGTTAACTCTTTTGAAAACATTGTAACTTTTTTCTTATCACAGGAATGAAATACTCCTATATTGAAACAATGTCAATAACAATGAATTTATGGTAGAAAATCTGTCTCATTCTCTTATGTCGAATTAGTAGAGTGAACAATACTGATTCCTGTCATTGAAATAAATCGATGATGTAATGATGCAAACACGTTGTAAGTTTTGTTGTTACATACAGACTCCATTGGAGTCTATATAAAGCGAAATATATGAAAATACTATCGAAAAAAGAAATGATATCAAATAACAAAAATCCCCTCCCAGGGGAAGAAAACCTGGACAAGTACATTGGTGGTCCCTCGTTTCCATATGATATCACAAAAAATCCAAAACCCCGCTTAATTTTTTTTTTTAATATTTACTAATTTTATTCATATTCGGGAGGAAAACCAACCACATAGATCACGAAATATCCAGCCAAAAAACCAGACTTCACAATAAATGTTACTTTGAATTTATTTCCACAGAACAAAACAAGAATCAAAACATTGAAAAATCAGTATTATCAAGATGAGAAAAATGCCACTTATAATTGGTGTGTTAGAAGTATCAATAGTCTAGAAAAAAATGAAAAAAGGTCGACATCTAAGTTACGTGCAGCAGTAAAATTTATGATATCAGTACTAGGACAAGTATTTCTGGTGACTGACAAGGAAACCTTCTCAGGTGTACCCCGCCGATTTTGTTCCGCTTGGAGTATGTTATTCTACATAGAAATCTAAGAGATACGTATTTTTTTTTGCGGAAAATCATATTTAAGGGGTGAAACACACCCCTAAAGTTGAGGTCTCCTAGGGGAGGTTATTCAATTCCATATATATGCAGATAAGGAGGTAGAATCAAACTAGTTGCATTTAATTCTTCGTAAAAATTATGACTACTCGATTTTTTTCAGCCCTGAGGGGGTGAATAGGGGTTGAAAATTTAAAAAAACGTTATAACAAATAGAATATGCTCGATATGGAAGTGAAAAAAATTGCATAATTAACAGTTTTAACAGCTAAGAGATACATGTTTTTGCATTTTTCGAATAAATTCATCCTTAAGGGTGTACTACCCCTACATCCGAATACCTTTCATTTCTGTAGATACGTATTTTTTTCAAGTATCTATCTGCTAGAAAATATTCTTTTGGATATAGAACATATCGTGAAATTGTTTAAAAAGATTGTTCTCAAAATAAAAAAAAATCCCTTGAAAATAATCGATAGATTATAATAATCGATAGAACATATGATTCAGGCATTGCAGATAATGAAAATTGTTTTCTTGAGAGATCATTTCTGTGTGAGGGGTCGAAAAGTCGCTTCTTTCGCGATTTTGTTTCAACGGATGTTTTGATGTTTCATTAAATCACTCTTAAAGAATAGAGGATGAATTCTTAACGTTATTTTCATTTTTTACACTGTTTTTTTTATCATTGAAAATGTCCTATAAAAAAACGATGTGCACGATTCTAGCCGTAATTACTGTTTGAAACAAAATTTCAAAAAGATTATTAATTTGCATGTGTGTCACTGTTTTGCTATGGAGGGTTTATTTTTATTTTCATATCTTTATTTTTTATTATCAAAAAACTGTTGAAAAAATCGGTTAAATTCGTTCTCGTCTTGTTAGAGAAGAAGAAGTTTGTTATACATGTGATGATTGTTGTTACAATCACGTAGCAGTAAATGAACTAATATCTTTTATCATTTCGAACCTTACTTTGTATATGTTCGTTAGCCTTGCTTATTAGCTATCTAATTCTCCGAGTTGATATTCTACTTCACCTATCATTGAAAGAAGTTTCAAAATACGTTGATAAGAAATATAGAACTGTTATCTGCCTCTGCCTCTTTTATTTGACATATGATGGCCTGTGCTACGCTTATAAGTCGCGTTCTTCAGAAATTGCGTCAATTCGATAAGTGCGAGTTAGAAGGAATTTATCTCGAGATAAAATAATATCAACAATCAAAGGCGTGTATAACTCTGTGTTTTGTTTGCAATCAAAAATTGTTAAGAGTTCCATAAGTTAAGAAATCAAGTGTATTTATTATCAAAAATGAAAGTGAATCTGCTTAATGTGATACGATTAGTTTTCGCACATTTTCAAGCCCTAAATATACCTGAAAGCCCTATAAATAATGATGAAATACAATTAAAAGAAAGCATTGAAAATATATTAACGAATGCTATGCAAGATTACATGGGCGTCGAAACAATCGTAGAAGATTCATTATATTTCCAAGAACCTTACAAAGATTGGGATATGAAAATAGTAGAAGACGAAGAATGGGGATCGGCAAACAATGATCCGGTACTACCCCCGGATGTTTGTACTACTGATCATGAATCTGTTTCGTACGAGTATAAATCGAGGGCAGTCAACTATTGGAGAAGTGGCAAAACTAAAAATTTGACCCTATCAAGCGTTCAACAAAAATTTGGAAAAGTACAATCAGTTACTCAATGAAAAAGATGGGATAAATATTTAAATAAAGGTGGAACTTATAAAGATAAAATACCTAGAATTTGCGAGTACACTTTAGCCAATTTTAAAGCTGCCTTTGATGCTGGTCTTATGGTATATGATATCGACTTGGAAAAATGGGCAATGCAAGCACAAAGAGAAATCGGTCATGAAGATGTCCATTTTAAGGCGTCAGACAAGTGGGTACACTCATTTAAGAAAGCTCATAGGATTGTTTCCAGAAAAATTAGTAAATTTATCACAAAAAAAAGTATTGAAAATACAGACAATCTGCGAAAGCTTGCTGAACAATTTGTCTCTGAAGTGAAGATCGATATAGAAGAATATGGGTTATCGAACGTCTACAATTCGGACCAAAGTGGTTTCCAATTAGAAATGCATTCTGGAAGAACATTAGCAGTTGAAGGAGAGAAACAAGTTGAATGCCTTGTACAATCAATTGCTTCTACAACACATAGTTATACGATTCAGCCCACTATAGCAGGTGACGGAAGGCTTCTTTCTCCGCTATTCCTGGTTTTGAAAGAACCAAGTGGTAAATTTGGTCCAATAGTGGAATCGTCACTATTTAGACCAGAAAACGTTTACATAGAAGTATCGAAATCTGGAAAACTCACTTCAGGTAATAATAAAAATTATTTTTTTAGAGAATTCCTTATATTGACATATAAGATACTGTTTATTTCTTGCATCGAAGCAAATTGAAAAATGAATTCGTACTTTCAGAACATTTTAAAACTTGGCTACAAAATGTCTTCTTCCCCCAAGTTGGTTTAAACAGTATTTTATTAATTGACTCCTGGGCTGGACATTGTCCTCGAGCTGTTGACGAAGCGAAACCTCGGGATAAAAATATAAAATTAAGAAAAATACCGCAGGGTATAACGGGAAAGATTCAACCTTTGGATGTTTTTGGCTTCAGGATATGGAAAAATTATGTGAAACATTTTTCTGACAATGTCATATTAATGGATTATGATTTAAATTTGCATTTACGAAATAATATAATTAAGCTTCAGTCACTTGTTCACAACCAATTATCATCTCCACGATATGTAAACTTATTTACGTATTCATGGTTTAAAAGCGGTTATAATGAATGGCGACCGGAGAATTTTGAAAATCCTGTAGATTTTAGTTTTAAAACTTGCAAAGCGCATTGTGATGTACCCGGATGTCAAAATATTGCTGTTATTAGGTCTGTTTGGGGTAGTCGGTCTGTAAGACGTTTGAGGTGTCGGGCCACCTACGGGTGAGGTACTAGTATCCGAGTCTTGCAGAGGGTAGACCACATGGCGGCTACCCATAAAACTCGCATGGTTATCAGATTCGTCTATGACCTCTAGAGTTAGAGCAAAGTAGCGACTGACGAGTAGAGAGATGTGGTAGAGGTAACGCGAAAGTGTCCTCGACCGTGACTCGTCGCGGTTGCAGAGGTAGCTTTGCTAATAACGAGTACTGAGGGGAGGGGGAGCCCCACGAACTTGCCACTCGTGCCCCCTCAACTGGAGACGGTCTCTCAGGGGCGTGGGCTAGAAAGTCAAGCCCGGACCAAGGGTTCACCCGGGGCAGCCAGGTGTAAATTGGGAGCTGTTGAACGATAGTGCGCTGGCAGGGCGTGATCTCTGCCCCACGCACTTGGGTGCCGTGTTGTAGCCAATAGGCGGAGACAGCACGTTAAATACAAAGGTGTGCTTAATGTTATTAGGTGTTCATGGTGTAAAAAATCATTATGTTTCCAACACTTTTTTGACGATTTCCACTATTGTAAAGAATATAATGAATAATTTAATTTGTCACTCAAAAATACATCTGTACAAAATACAGCATATAAAATATAATAAAAACAATGATACAATAATTAGAAATATTAATATGGTAACAATGTGATTGAAAAGAATTTTCATTATCTGCGATGCCTGAATCATATGTTGTAACGATTATTATATATAACGAAGACGAAATCGCAATTTTTTTATTAAGGGGACCGTATGGTCTAGAAATTTGAAAAAATCGATTTTTTTTTTTTCGATATGTCGAAAGTATAGTATCTCAAGAATATACTGTGAAATTTTCATGCGGAAATTCTCAATATTACAGCTTCTACAGCCCATAACGCAGGTAGAGAGCGGTCCGCGACACGAAAACGTTCAAAGCCTTATTGGACACAAAGCCTTACGGGGATGATTTTTTAGTTTGCAAAAAAGAATGTGTTTTGCATGTTAAAAAACGTTTGTACAAACGTGCTGTTGATGCGAAAAAAAAACATGCACAAATAAAGAAAGCAACAAAGAAATTGACAGAAAAAGAAGAGGGAAAAAAGACACAGCGGAAATCGATAAATAAAACACCGAAGCGTCAACAATTGACGAATAAATTATTGCAAGAGCTGTCAACTTATTACGGTCTAGCAATTAGACGTAATTCAGATTCGACTGAAGGGATGAGAAGTGAAATATGGGCAGCATATTATCACAAAATTTCAACAGATGAAAATCCGCAACACTCGTACTGTCCTCCAGGTTCCGAATCGTGGTGCAAGTGGCGTCAAAGTGAGGCTGCAGGTACTTTAGACACCTACGAGCACCCACCTGCTCTGTGCGATGAAGCACAAGAGATATTAAAACCAATTTATGAAGAATTGACAGCAGAGACTTTATTGGAAAGGTGTATTGGCAGTAATACGCAGAACAATAACGAAAGTTTCAATGCTTGCGTGTGGCACCTTGCGCCGAAACATCTGTTTGCCGGAAAAAAAATCATTGATATTGCCACTCACATTTCCGCTTGCATATTCAATGAAGGATTTGCATCCCTATTGAAAATAATGGAGACCATGGGCATAACAATCGGGCCACAAGCGGAGCAACTAGCGCAAAACCGAGACGAGCTGCGAGTATCGAGCGCCAACCGTAGGAGCACGGACAACTCCAAAGAGGCTCGGACAGCTCGAAGAAATGAAAGGAGTGAGGAAATCTTGAATTATGAACGTTCCGAAGGAATCCTATATGGTGCCGGAATCGCGGATTAACTGTAAGTATTCAAAATTTGCTCAATTTTTGAAAATATCTGTACCTCAAACTTTAAACTCATTTATCTCGAAACGACTTTTTTCGGCACTGCGCAGGTGAAAACAAAAAAACTATTCAACCGAATCACTTGAAATTTGGATATGTTGTTCACAACATGTATGGCTATCGTCGGAACTACAATCATAATTTTATTTAAATAATTTCTTATTGTTTATACTAAAAAACTAGTGAAAAAAAACCCGATTTTACGAATTTTTTTTCAAAAGCGCGCCATTTTGTCAATTTTTAATTTTTTCGATTTGTTCTAGTCCCGACCATAACTGCACTCTTTCTGATTAAGAATCTTCTTGAATTTTGTGTTTCAGATGAGTAGAAGTCTCGGATCGATCTTCACCGTCCGGGTCGGATTTTTCGAGAGGGTCGTCTTCAATGCCAATTATATGATAATAAACACTGTTTTTAAAATTAAAAAAAAATTTTTTTGTATACTTAATAAAGGTAGTAGTAAACCCGAAAAGTTAAAACATCGATTTTTAAATTTTTTAAGGCAAAAAAAAAATCGTGAAAATAGGTGAAATTTTCGTGCTCTAGACCATATGGTCCCCTTAAAAAAAAATTTTTCAAGGGATTTTTTTTATGTTGATAACAATCTTTTTAAAGAATTTCATGATATGTTCTATATTCAAAAGAATATTTTCTAGCAGATAGACACTTAAAAAAATACGTATCTACAGAAATTAAAGGTATTCGGATGTAAGGGTAGTACACCCTTAAGGATGAATTTTTTTCGAAGAATGCAAAAACATGTATCTCTTAACTTTTTAAACTGTTAATTATGCAATTTTTTTCGCTTCCATATCGAACATATTGTATTTGTTATAACGTTTTTTTAATTGTCAACCCCTATAACTTCGGCTTATTCACCCCCTCAGGGCTGAAAAAAATCGAGTAGTCATAACTTTTTATGAAGCAGTGAATGCAATTAGTTTGATTTTGCCCCCTTGTCTGCATATATATTGTAACGGTACGATTGTGCTAGAGCACGCCGTTACGCGTAGATTCGAGCTTCTTAAAAGATAAAGGAGCGGGCATGAAAGAAAAACAAGAGTGTGATGAATTTTTGATGGAAAAACAAACAAAATTTTTATTCAATCAAATATTGTTTTATATGTGTGTATTGTATAAAACATAGAATTGTCTTTGTTCAAATTTTTCTTTACTTCCGGTATTTTTCTCACAATTCTAATTTCAAATCGCACGCGATATTTCGGATTCGCAATTAACAATCTTCGCCATCAATGAATTTAAATATCACAACTAATTTTATAGATTTAACAATCTCGTAATTTTAATCAATGGATTTAACAAATTTTGATATTCGCAGTTTGCTTCACAATTAATAGCTAATTCCGCAACTATTCTTTTACCTCGCATTTCGTAAATAATTTCGCAGCCGAATTTTGGTTTCGCAAATAATTTTTAAATTCCTAATTGTTTCGCAAACTACTTTTTATCTTATTTCCAAATAATCTCTCTATCTAAATTTCATTCCCAAATAATTTCGCCACCTAAATTTTATTTCGCAATTTAAATTTTAAACTCTTTAATAATTGGGCTGTTGTGAATTTGTAATCAATCAGCCGTAATGCATATTTTCCTTTTTTAAAAACTTTAACTTTTAAATTATTATATTTTCTTTTTCAATTTATTTAAACAACTTTTCAAACCTACTCAGACAACTTTTTTAAGGTGGAACATCCAGAATCTTAGGGCCGAACGTCCCCGAACTGCCCCAGCCCTCCAGACGCGATAAGGTAGGAGCTTAAGGTTACGGGAAATCTATCAGGGATCTTGAGACCAAACGGAATCGCATGGCCCCGGCCCCCCCGAACTAGATCGGGTACTCACAGAAAGAATCTGGTTTCCACACGGAGCCGCATGGAACCCGCCCTCTTCACTGTGGTGGAATTAATTTTTTTTTAGTTGGTCGTCTGAGAGTATCTCTCTAAGACTGATTGATTATGAGTTTGAACAGGCCTGGCGTGATGAGGACCAGTACCTGTGAATTGCGTAAGTGAGCCTGGCGTGGTAAGGACCAGTACTCACGAGTAGTGTAAGCGAGTCTAGCGTGATGAGGACTAGACTGCCTTTAGCCCTCTGTACTTGCCCTTCTTATACTCATCGAAACAATAGAAAATAATGATAATGATTTGGCGGGATTGCGCCCTTTTTCCTGATTCGCTCTTGAGCCTAATTATTTTCACGAATTCCATCGATTGGTTTTCGTTCGCTCGACGTTACTTATTATTGGTTGCCTTATGATTGATGTTTGGCGGTCGCGAATGGTAATCGATTATTTTTCTGATTTGCTATTCGTGAAAATTCTTTGATTGGTTGAATAGATCGTATTTAGTAATGCGCAAGTGTGAAAATTCGTTATGGCCAATAATAAATGAGTATTTTTCTGATTCGCTGCTTGCGGTACGAGTTGATTGGCCACTTTACGCAATTGGCTGCTGTGACTCTGGCGCGCGATCGCATTTCAATTTGAAATAAAAACACTTAAATTTAGAATGTAAAATTTTCTTGCTTTTTTGAATGATTTTAACCTGAGATTTTCACCCTTCGCTTTGTAAATGGTTTTTCATGAAATCTTTTCAATAATTTATAGAGAAAGCAAAAATTTTTATAATAAATTTCAATAAAATTGATTCATATATGATCTATACGGCTTTCGGTCGATAGACGCGCCCGGACGCTGGCGCCGCGATTGATCGATAATTGAAGTCGCGCGTTGCTGTGTCGGTAAGGCGGTGTTTCGCTATCGACGGGTGGTATGGTTCGTCTCAATATGGAACTGAATAACCTCCTCTAGGAGACCTCAACTTTAGAGGTGTGTTTCACCCCTTAAATATGAGTTTCCGCAAAAAAAAAAAAATACGTGTCTCTTAGATTTCAATGTAGAATAACATACTCCAAGCGGAACAAAATCGGCGGCGTACACCTGGGAAGGTTTCCTTGTTAGACGCTAGAGCAGGGGGAATAGATGCATCGTCTTCTGTGCGTAGACAAGAGGGCTATTGCTAGGGCCTTAGATTTATGACCGATGTGTTTCGGCCGAGGGGAGCACTCGCCGGTTTGTTGATGTTCACAGGACGTCGAGTAAGCGATACATCTTTGTGTGTGGCGCGTGTCAGAACGAACGACCTAAATACTAAGAGCTACTATAAGGTGTTGAGTCGAGGATTTTATGAATGAAGACGCGCAAAGGCTTGAGTTTTCATGTGTTACGTCCTAGGGTCTACCCCTTAACGTTGGCTAGTTGGGTCTACCTAAAAATAAAAGAAAAAGCATTTTTATAAATTACCGTCTCTTTTAAATTTCAATATTCATATAGGAAACTCACCTCGTACCCGAACTTCTCGAAACACCCTCGGAAAGGTCACAATAGAAATAATAACAATAAAAATTAAAATCTTCAGAACTATGAATCGAGCTGTAGTAGTACTGTTTTTGAGCCAACCCGTACTAGCCATACGAATAGACATGCGTTCGCTTACGCGCGCGGGTTGACCGCCCGCAAGGCCAATCACTAGCTTATCTCCGCGTAAAATGCCAGAAAACAACCAATAACAGATGACGAATTAAATATTCGAGACGAATTCCTCGCCAATAATCTTGTGATTCGAGTGCTCACATGGACACGCGATAACGATCTATCAGCAAAAAATATTAAAACCACGAACGCGTGTTTCATTAGTTAATAATTACCAAACGTAGCAAAACATGTAAAATCGATATAGTTACACCAAGAAATGGAAAATAAAGAGACAAGTGAATTACCCATTTTTATTTGCGACAAAAAAATTGTAACAGTTTACAATAATAAACAAAACTACATACTTCACAATTGTCGAATCCTATTGGGAAATATATTTTACTAATTAGTTACCGGTACATATATATAAGAACGGGTGAACGTTTAATTAATTTAGGAATAGATACGTTATATATATTCATCTCGACCGTATACCAAGGGAAAAGAAAAGGCCAAAATAAATACTTACATACGCATTTACTGAAGCAAGGAGTACACATACGTACCTAGTCACCTATATCCAAGGGTACATAACCGCATCCGGTACGAAGTCCAGTACATAAAATTATTACATATACTAAATCATCATTATATCGCTCACACGGGAATAAAGGAGTCTTTCGCCGACTGCCATTATCAGCAAAAGTCTCCAGACGTAACCCGATACCTTTCGTCCGGCGTTAGCGCGATACCGCGAGCTCGGTACAATTCGTTACAAAGTATATCCTACGTACAGCCGATTCAAATACGAGGTAATTTTCGAAACAGAAAACACGCAATTATTATAAACGATCAATGAATAAATGATCATAAACAATTTTACGCACTTATTCAACGAACCAACCCACACCGAAAAATCAAAGGAAAGGGGAAAGGAAAATATCAAAACCGGTAAATTGTCAAGTCAATAATTAATTAACCAAGGTTAATTAATTATTGATGTCCTAATAAACTAAGGACACACAAATTTGTACTTACTCCAAAATTAGTCGAGAAGAGATGTAAAATTAATGATTAATGAATACTCATTGATTAATCAATAATTAAAAAATCGAAATGTATTATAAAAGGAACGGTATGTAAAGAACGAAATCGTACACTCGCACATAAACACCCATGTACAAAACCACTTGCTCAGCGAGAGCAGAGTAACGGAGGCATAAAAGTATGCGTCAGCTTACACAGTCAAAGGTAGGGCTATCCATGATACACGTACACGCTCGTGGAGTCTCAGCGAGCCCCCTTATAAAAATGTGTAGGTGCTGGCCGCAAATACAGTTCTCGATCTCCCGTCAGTTAGTCTGTGCCCCTCCGGCTACTCAAAAAGTTTGCATACTGTCGCCGCGCATAAAATAAAATCGAAAAATCTCTTTTGTAATTCAAAAAGCTATTTGAAAAGTGTAACCATATATTTTTCTCCGACTATATTTCGAAAAGTTTCGAAAAGTGTAATAATATATTTTCTCCGATCATATCACGAAAAAATATTTGAAAAGTGTAACAACGCATTTTCTCCGATTATATCACAAAAGATTTGAAAAGTGTAACAATATATCTTAACTAAAAGGTGAAACTGTGTCTTAAATCATTTATTTAAATAACACACCCTCGTGAACATGTTATTTTTTTTTACCTTCAGCATTTAATTAAGAACCATCGATCATCGCTATCTTATTCGAAATCCAGATATTTTTGTTGTGTTATTTCAAATCCTCGAGTTTCTCGTGGATCTAACAAATCCCAAATTTTTACCATTTTTGTGTCTAAATTTCCGACATTTCTCGTGATCTCCAACACCAAACAGATTCTTCGTAAATTTCTATTTTCAGTCTTTTCCCGCGAATTTTATTCCAGTTCTCGCGAATTGTTATTTTATTCAGTTACGCAAATTAGAAAATGTTATGCGAGCCTGATGTTTTATTAAAATTGGGAAAATCGTGAATTCACCCGACATTGCCAAATCTCGTATTTCATCAGAATTTTACTCGATTTTGGCGACTGTTCTGCGAATTATCTAACCGCAATAAATTTCCTTAATCTGTCAAACAAAACTTAATCATATCTCTCGAACTGGCGGTCATATGGTGCTATACCCAAGCACGTCTGGCTGTACGGTTACCTACGCTACTTGTATCACCAGTGCTTCAAAATCTTGCACGTTGGTACGCACCTCCACCTAAACTCCTTACGGTCACTGTGCCGGGAAATTTGGCACGTACTGTACTCTGCTTTTGGGTTGCTCAGTGCTGGAGAATTTGGCACGTCAACCTTCATTTCTATTACCTGTTCTAAAACATAAACAGTCACTGTGCTGGAAGATTTGGCACGTACTGTACTCTGCTTTTGGGTTGCCCAGTGCTAGAGAATTTGGCACGTCAACCTTCACTCCTATTACCTATTCTAAAACCTAAACAGTCACTGTGCTGGAAGATTTGGCACGTACTGTACCCCACCTTCCGTTGTTCGGTGCTAAGGAATTTGGCACGACAACTAACTACTTTTATCCTTACTCTAAAATTCGGGAATTTTCAATAAAAGGAAAACACATAATCAATTTATCGAGCAGGATCTTGCTATGCCCAGAAGGCGAGGCGGTGTTAAATTTCAAATTCGCAGAGCTATCGCCATCGAGTGTAATAAACCCGCTCAAAAACCAGGGAATAATAAACGACGGTCGACTACGTCGGCGGAAGTGTCTATCTTCGAACGTTCTCGTGCAAACTTCAGTGCCGATAAATCCGGGCCGACCTTCGCCAATTTCGGTTTTAATTCAGCTCCAAAAACTCTGCGCATTGTATCGAACATCGTCTTTCGTAAGGACATTTTCATCATCGATACGAGTCTGCCGTATCCATCAGGACGTTTGGTGGGCACAAACCCCTATTTTCATCGAGAAGTATACAACCCAGAGTGCGAGACCATCTCAGAAGCTTCAACCGAATCGAGGTCATCAACACCAACAGGCATCGAGATAATTACGTTGGATTAAAATTACGCATCACCACACAACCCACGTGGACGGTAAGCGATTATTTTTATTATCATTGTCACCCGGGAACTATTTCACGCACACAGGTTCCGGTCCTAGGAGGGAAGATCTCACCTTCCTAAATTCGGGATCTAAAATATTCCTACACGTCGTTTCCCCGTGTATCGCTTCGAATTAACTAAATTCACAAAATCCGGGCATTTAAACGTACGACGTAACACATGGTTAGTTCGTATTACTAAAAGAAAAGAAAACAAAATTTTACGTCGGTTGTGACACCTCCCCAGTTAGATTAGACACCGTCCTCGGTGGCTACCAATTTATGCATATTGAATATTTTAAAAATAGCAAAAATCCCCTCCCGGGGGAAAAAACCCCGGACAAGTACATTGGTGGTCCCTCGTTTTCCTATGGTAACACGAAAAATCGTACAAAAGATCCAAAACTCTACTGAAAGTAATTTTAAAAAGTGTTTACCTATTTTTTCATTCCGAAATCACAATAAATTTTACCTTGAATTTGTTTCCACAGAAAAAACAATAGTTGAATCATTAAAAAATTAGCGTAATGAAGATGAGAAAAATATTACTTATAATTGGTATGTATGAAGTATTAAAAGTCTATAAAAAAAGGTTACTGATATCTAAGTTACGTGCAGCAGTAAAATTTATGATATAAATACTCGGACAAGTATTCGTTTGGTGATCCAGAAGATATCAACATCGACGTACGAAGAATACTTAACAAAATTGTTAAATTATAAATATTATAAATTGTAAATGTTATAAAATTATGTTTAAATACATGTTAAGAGTACTCGTCCGGCCCATAACTTTTTATTAAAATTACTAATTCAAGTAAAAATCAAATTAGAGGTGGAGTCATGTGTTGTATTTCAGCGGCAGCAACTTACAAGAAAATCAATTCTTCTCCAAATTTCAGGGTACCCTTGTATCATGCACAACATTTGACGTCGATTCATTCAGAATGAAATCCTGTTCGTAGTCGCCATAAATTTATACTAACGTAAGACTAAGGTAGTTATGAAATTTCTCAAGATGCGATACAGTATAACATTGCCAGCAATGAAGCGTGCCATATTATTGAAAACTTATATTGCCAGCAACGAAAGTGATCATATTTCGAAAATCTACTATTTATTGGTAGAAGATTTAAGTAACCACTGGTAAATGGTCAAACGATCAATACAGGCTATGAATGCACCGTCATATTTGAATCCAAGGTTTTATCATCACGCAATTTCCATACAAAATAATCTAGATTCGTTCGTTTCATTTTAACGTTCTTGGCCTCTAACCATCAAGATAGCGATTTATGTTTTGAAATGGAGAATTAAAAACGTTATGCGGGAATTAATCATAAGAAAATTAAAATTAAACAAGCGGAAACCGACAATGAAAAAGTGCGTAATTATGACCCTTCAATTCTGAGAGAGACCCCTGATTTTTACTTGAATTAGCAATTTGAATAAAAAGTTATGGGCCGGACAAGTACTCTTAACATGTATTTAAACATAATTTTATAACATTTACAATTTATAATATTTATAATTTAACAATTTTGTTAAGTATTCTTAGTACGTCGATATTGATATCTTCTATATAACTAAAGGAATACTTGTCCGAGTATTTATATCATAAATTTTACTGCTGCACGTAACTTAGGCAGTAACCTTTTTTTTCTAGACTATTAATACTTCTTACATACCAATTATAAGTAGTGTTTTTCTTATCTTCATTACGCTAATTTTTTAATGATTCAACTACTGTTTTTTTCTGTGGAAACAAATTCAAGGTAAAATTTTTTGTGATTTCGGAATGAAAAAATAGGTAAACACTTTTTAAAATTGCTTTCAGTGGAGTTTTGGATCTTTTGTACGATTTTTCGTGATATCATTGGAAAACGAGGGACCACCTACTTGTCCGGGTTTTTTTCCCCGGGAGGGGATTTTTGCTATTTGATATCACTTCTTTTTCTATGGTATTTTCAAATATTCCACTTCATATAGACTCCAATAGAGTCTGTACGTAGCAAATAAAATTAGAACGTGTTCGTATCGTTACATCATCGATTTATATCAGTGACAGGAATCAGTACTATTCACTGTTCTAATTCAGCATAAGGGAATGGGACAGATTTTCCACCATAAATTTATTGTTGTTGGGGTTATTGGAATACAGGAACGTTTGGTTCCTGTGATAACGAACAAAGTTATAATGTTTTCGAAAGAGTTAACTACAGGCTTAAGGTATTGTCGAGATGTTAGTTATTCGTTAATAGGGTATTATTCGATTATAACTTGGCAGGAAGGGGGGGAAATTCCCAATTTGGAAATTTTTTTTCTATTAGCAAACCAATTAAATTTTGTTGGCATATAGCTTCGCCCTCCTGGATTCAGACTCAAATACGTCAGAACATGGGCGCTTGAGAAATGAATTATTGAAAACAAATTAGTTTTCCAAAAACTAATTGAATTCACAAACTTTTTGAGCGCGATTTCAAGGCAGACAGAATTTTTCTGTAGATTTTATAGCTATAAATTTATTTTCATCGAATAAACATATTAGAATAGCAGTAACTTCTGTACATTATGTTGTATTTTTTATTGTTTATTATGTTGTACTTTTAATAAATGAAACATCAAAAATACAATTTTAAGTAATTGTATAAAAATAGAAAACATATCGAATCCACTGTGAGAAAAGTTTATGCGTTCCTGTAGTCTTAATTTTATTGACAACGAGGTGAAAACATGATATTTGTAAACACATATCGAATCCACTGTGAGAAAAGTTTATGTGTTCCTGTAGTCTTAATTTTATTGACAACGAGGTGAAAACATGATATTTGTAAACACTATTTATAATGAAAACTTACAGCTATTTTAATATTCTCATTGAACATAATGACAGGTTCAGATAGTATGTTACGGGTATTTTAAAACAAATTATTCAAGAAGGCAAACAAACTTAGATCAGGATCATGCCAATGAGTTTGCTTGCATCAGTTGCATTATCTTCGTGTCAATTTTGATAAAATCAAAGCCAGAGTGACTGTAGAGAAAATTTTTCTAAATCATGATTTTTCAATTTATAATTCCACATTCGCAGCCAAACTTGGAAATACACAACACATCTGTCACTTCTCAAAGCTTCTAAAGTTTTTTAAGATCCCATGCATTCCAAATGATAAAAATTTTGATACTTCGGGAAAAAGAGTACCCGAAAACTTTATGAAACACCTTTTCAAATTTATTGCGCCACAACTCAAGAAGAAAAGTAAAAAAACATACCGCACATTGCGCTCAACAAAATTCAAAATTTTTGGATGTATCCATTACGTTCTGAATTTTCATTTCATCCAGAAATGAGCAACCAAAGACTTTTTGTAACAAATTTTCCAATTCATAATGCCACATTCAGAGCCAAGGTGTTCTTCACACATATCGCTTCACAGAATTTTCAAAGCTTGTAGGTATCCATCGCAATCTGATGATACAGATTTTGATAAAATCAGAAAAAGAAGATCGGAAGACTTTCCGAGACCGCTTGTCAAAATGTATTGTGTCATAATCAAAGTGACAAAGTGAAACAATCTAGCGGACCGCGGGCTCAACAAAATTTAAAAATTTTGGATATATCCATAGTATTCCGAAGACAGCAGTTTTGATCCCATCCAGGAATAAACGAATGAAGATTTTTTATAACGAATTTTTCAATTCATAATGACACATTCGAAGCAAAAAGTGAGGATACTTGCCATACGCATCGCTTCACAGAATTTTCGATGGCTGTAGGTATCTGTTGCAATCAAATGATATAAATTTTAATAAAATCAGAAAAAAGAACATCGGAAGACTTTTTGAAACCACATTTCAAAATTTATTATGCCCCAACTAAAGCGACAAAGTGAAAGAATCTAGTGGATAAAATTTATCGATCCATCAAAATTTAGAAATTTTGGATGTATCCATAGTGTTTCGAAGATGGCAATTTTAATCCCATCCAACAATAAGCGAATGGAGACTTTTTGTCACAAATTTTTCAATTCATGTTACCGCAGTCAGAGACGAAAAGTGAGCATACTTAGCACACATGTCGCTTTATAAATTTTTCGAAGTTTGTAGGTATCCGTTGCATTTTAATGACATAAGTTCTGATACTATTGAAAAGAAAGCACCCGAAGACTTTCTGAAACAACTTGTGGAATTTGTTATCATAATACCTATTTTTTATGTATCTATTGCGATTCAAAGACATAAATTTTGATCCCATCCCAAATCGAGGGACAAAAGACTTTTTGTAATAAACTTTTCAATCCATAATACCACAATCAGAGACAAAAAGTTGAAATACTTGGCCCACATTTAACTTTACTAAATTTTCAAAGTTTATAGGTATTCGTTGCATTTAAGTGATACAAATTTTGATACTATCAGAAAAAGTATACCCAAAGTCTTCTTGAAACAACTTTTCGCATTCATAACGCTACAACCAAAGCGGAAAATTGATGAAAAACTTAGCATTCATTAGGCCCAACAAAATTTTTCAATGTTTGAATGTATCCATTGCGTCACGGAGACAGAAATTTTCATCCCATGCAGAAATGATCAGCCAGACTGTAACAAATTGTTTAATTCATGTTGCCACAGTCAAAGTGAAGAACTAGAAATACACATATTTGGTATGGAACCATTGCGTACCAATGAGCGAAAAAAAGTGACCTTAGGACAAACCTGAAATAAATGAAAAAAAATAGGACAATTTTTTAAAATAACCATTCCACAACAAATTTAGTTTGTACACATTTTATTTAACTTAAAATTTCGATGGTTTATTTGAATTCATCAACATAATATTTGCGTGCTATTTCCTCATAGAGGAATAAAATTTAGAATTGGAAAAAAAAATTGGGAGATATAGGTTATCGGACCTATTTTTGTCGCTGGGTATCAAAATACTTATAAATGTTATTAGCAGACGTATAACTTTATCGTATAAATTCAATACTCAACCCTTTTTTCCGCTGAATTCCGACATAACTTTTTTTCCCAATTTATCAATGTCACTACGCATTTCGTTATTTATTAACACTCAGACAGACTAACGGTTCAGGTTATGTTTTTTATCGCAAATCCTATAAAAGCATGCGTTATTATAGTAAAAATTATTTTTAACGAACGAAAATACTCTCACCGATATTATCGGATGGTATATTCACCGAACTATAAAATTGAACATTTTACAACTTTATCTAAATGGCTCGTAAGTCCGACATATCGGGTTTTACAACTTCGCTCGCACGTTTTGATGTACATAATGGATAAATCAAATGAGAGACTTGATCACAGAACCACTTTTAATAAACTAAAGTTTATTATTTTACACTGAACTATGCGATGAACGTTTTTACTTATTGTCTTTGTCCCGCACTTCGTAAAGTCAAAACTCCGTTTTTTCATGACCATCATAACTGACAGACTCACACTACAGATATATAAAATAACGTGGATTCGGTAGCAACCAATCATAGAGCTGGAAGGCAACAACTCGTCCATGCTTGTGTTGGTGCACGCGCGTGTACAGACACGACGAATCCATCGATGTGTTAGAGATTTTAGCATAATCTTGAGCCTGTGCAAAGTTTTTTCTCAGCAATTACGCCACCGATCATGCTGATTTTAGGCTCAATTGGAGGAGAATTCCTCTGTTATTATCTAGTTCAATTTTAAAAATACCTAACGGCTCCTGAGCTCCATAATTCGACAAAATGACATGCCAATTTTACCCCCACCACCGCGAATCGCTTTATTCAGAGAAAGTATAGACTCGGCGAGCCTCGGGCCAGCAGACGACAAAGCTGCCAACGTACTTGTCCCGAGACTCTACCGAGTCTCTTGATAGAGATATGCTTAAATGGTAAATACTAAAATAGTTAAATTTTGTTTTTCGTTGCCTGAAATGGATTTCGTATCTTAGGGAGGAATATGGGATAGGTATGAAATATTTAGAGGTAGTTCAAGTGTATGAAGGAGAAAAAAAAAATTGTGACAGTATAATAAAATTGATATACCTCTTTTACTGGCTTTAGACGGCAAAAATAGCGATGGTAATGATCTTTTCCTGGCATAATGAAACGTAGGAGACCATATAGATGCAATAATAATGTTTTTGATCGTTTGTTTTGATGACGCTGATAGATTTTGATTGGCATCTTGATTTTTCGTAGATGCAATTTTAATTTGCATTTGAGATGCCTGTACCATTATTAACCCATTAACGCCGAAGAATCGTGTTTTTTTTTCTCATTTTCAAGCTAGATTCTTATCATCGAAAAAAATCATTTGCAAATAAAAAATATGTTCCCTTGTACTTTCGAGTGTCCCCTTTCCGAATCCGGAGTCAAAATTGAGTTTTGTCCATTAGAAAAAAAAATATGGCCGTTTTTAAACAAAAAAAACCGAAAAAATCGAAGACATTTTTTTTTCAATATTTTTTTTCTCATTGAAGACGCGCGAGGACCCCCCCTTTTTCTTCAACCATGAGTGCACAAAATAGTTGTAGTTTAAGAATATATTTTTTTAATTTGTCGACATTGACATTTTCACCCCCAAAGTGGCGCTTTTCATCCCTTCAGCAGGAAGACAATTTTCACTCTCGGTGCCCGACAAAAAAAATATTCAAATCTTAACGAAAATTGGTATCCCGGGGTTTTCAAGGTCGCTGATTACGATTCCGCCCTCAAAATTCGAAAATTCAGAATGGCGGATCCAATATGGCGGACCCAAATTCAAAAACTTACTTGAATCGGATGAAATGTGGCACTCGGGGGTTTTCGAGGTCGCTGATTACAAATCTGCCCTCAAAATTCGAAAATTCAAAATGGCGGATCCAATATGGCGGACCTAAATTCAAAAACTGTATGAATCGGATGAAATGTGGCACTCGGGGGTTTTCGAGGTCCTTGATAACGAATCTGGCATCATCATTTCAAAATTCAAAATGGCGGATGCAATATGGCGGACACCTTCCCGTTAACACCCAGTTATTATCCAACGTTTATTGAAGAATTGACAACTTTATATAAATGTAAATAATAATCATTCAATTGATTCACATTTTATGATCATATATTATATTTTTCATGTGTCGAATAAAAATTGACGTTGCAGAGGCTGAGAAATCTCCGATTTTCTTACATTTCATCTTGTTTTTGTTTATACGGGTCATCATTGAATATTATCCCTGATACAAATATATTTATTATCCATGAATATTTCTGTCTGCAAATAAGTTTTGTATATGCCTATCACATCTTTTTTCAATTTTTCACGTTTGTGGAGTGCGGATCGTTCACATTGCTAATGATATTTTATTTTCTGTAAAAAATATTAGCTCAGAATTTTTGTGTTCATTTTAGGTCTGCCAATATTCCTTATCTGAATAATTTGGTTTCTATTTTCGTAGAACTTGTCTTGAGACTAAATCGAACTCACTTATATACCTAAATTTCAGCTCAGTACCTCAACAAAATTTATTCATAAAATATTGTTTTATCATCTTTATTGCTCCTGAGTGAATTCACTTCTTCGATAATTTTTATCTCATCGGCAGCGTGAGCATATTGACAATATTACCATTATGTCTCGAAAACGACCAAGGCAATCTATTCCTTCTCATGTAGAGTTTGAAATGGATACTTCTGACGATAATTGTGACGAGCTCGTCGCGATTCCGAATCCAGACAATTCTGGTTGTTCTAGTGATTCCGATTCTGATTTTGAATCAAACGATCACCTTTCGAGTATCACTTATAAACAAGCATCGGAAAATTACACAGATAATCAATGTAAATTGGAAGGAGATCACCAATATAAGTGGATGGTTGGTGAAAAGAGCTACCCGAATGAGACTGAAGACAAATTATTACTAACTGACGGTGTAAAAAAAAGTATTCAAAAAAGTGAGCCGATACAACTGTTTGAAAAGTTTTTCTGCATGGAAATGAAAACATACATTATTGACTCATGTAAAGAGAATGGGTTTGAATTGCAGTTGGATGATTTGAATACTTTCATTGGCATCATCATTGTAAGCTCGTTCAATAAAAGAAAATCTCAAAGAGACTATTGGTCATCTGATCCCTTCTTATTATGTGAGGTGGTTTCTTCTGCAATGCAACGCGATACATTTGAGAAAATCAAATCAGAATTAAAGTATTCGATGCCTAAAGACAATGATCCCAGTGATAAGGCATGGCGCGTTCGTAAATTACTACAATTATTTCAGAGAAATATTCGTCACTTTGGCTTGTGGAAGACTGCGTTATCTGTTGACAAAATGATGGCCAAATCATATGCAAGAACATCGCTAAAACAGTTTATCCGGGGAAAACCCATACGATTCGGACTAAAATTTTGGGGTCTTTGCACCGCCGATGGATACCTGTTGAATCTCGATTTATATTGTGGAAAAAATTCATCAATTGGAGATAAATTGGGTAAATGTGCTCTAGGTTCTCGTGTAGTGATGCAATTATTGGATCCATTTCTCAAATCTATCCCTCCTAAGAAGATATCTCAGTTCCATCTTTACTGCGATAATTTTTTTACGAATTTCGATCTCCTAGTACATTTGAAAAAGTTAGGTTTACAATGTACAGGAACTATAAGAGAAAATCGAGTCAAAGAAAAAAATGTAATCGACAAAAAGTCTCCACGAGGTACGTATGTTGTAAAGCATGATCAAAACAGCGGAATAAACTACATAACTATCGTAGACTCGAAACCAGTTTCGATCGCTTCTACCGCTGCAGGGGTGACTCCTCTATTACCGTCTAAGAGATTTAGCTCGAGTGCACATTCAAAAATTGAGATTCCGTTTCCACAAGCATTTCATCTCTACAATAAATTCATGGGCGGAGTAGACGTTCACGATGGACATTGCAACAACTTGCTTCCAAGTATCCGTTCAAAAAAATGGACATGGGTCGTCTTTATTAGATTTATACAGGCCGCCATTGTGAACTCAGTCGTGATTTTCAACGCAAATGGAGATAAAACAAAAAAAATTGGTTCAAAGCAATTCGCAATTTCGATTGCTAAATATTACTTAGAGAGGGTAAAACTAAAACGGAACAAAGCACACGATACTTTCCGTCACAGCAAACAAGCTCGTTGTTCAATCTGTCCAATAAGAACATATACGTACTGTAAGGACTGTAATGCTTACTTCTGTAGTGCTTGTATGAAAGCGAAACACGTAATCAGGCTTCGGGGATAAGCAAAGGGCGCATTTACAACCAAGCACCCCAAAAAGTGAGAGGCAAGGGGACTCACTCGAATCAAGCACCCCAAAAAGTGAGAGGCAAGGGGACTCACTCGAATCAAGCACCCCAAAAAGTGAGAGGCAAGGGGACTCACTCGAATCAAGCACCCCAAAAAGTGAGAGGCAAGGGGACTCACTCGAATCAAGCACCCCAAAAAGTGAGAGGCAAGGGGACTCACTCAAATCAAGCACCCCAAAAAGTGAGAGGCAAGGGGACTCACTCGAATCAAGCACCCCAAAAAGTGAGAGGCAAGGGGACTCACTCGAATCAAGCACCCCAAAAAGTGAGAGGCAAGGGGACGCACTCGAATCAAGCACCCCAAAAAGTGAGAGGCAAGGGGACTCACTCGAATCAAGCACCCCAAAAAGTGAGAGGCAAGGGGACTCACTCAAATCAAGCACCCCAAAAAATGAGAGGCAAGGGGACTCACTCGAATCAAGCACCCCAAAAAGTGAGAGGCAAGGGGACTCACTCAAATCAAGCACCCCAAAGGAGAAAGGATTTCTACCACGTCCATGTCGTTTTCTCTGGGTAATGCTCTTAAGTAATTCTCTGGGTAATACTCTTAAGTAGAATAAGGAATTATAAGTTTATCCGTTGAGTAATGCGGAGTGATGAATTTCTATAAATTTGTCAATTTGTCAATATATAAAGTTGTCAATTCTTCAATAAACGTTAGATAATAACTGGGTGTTAACGGGAAGGTGTCCGCCATATTGCATCCGCCATTTTGAATTTTGAAATGATGATGCCAGATTCATTATCAAGGACCTCGAAAACCCCCGAGTGCCACATTTCATCCGATTCATACAGTTTTTGAATTTAGGTCCGCCATATTGGATCCGCCATTTTGAATTTTCGAATTTTGAGGGCAGATTTGTAATCAGCGACCTCGAAAACCCCCGAGTGCCACATTTCATCCGATTCAAGTAAGTTTTTGAATTCGGGTCCGCCATATTGGATCCGCCATTTTGAATTTTCGAATTTTGAGGGCAGATTTGTAATCAGCGACCTCGAAAACCCCCGAGTGCCACATTTCATCCGATTCAAGTAAGTTTTTGAATTTGGGTCCGCCATATTGGATCCGCCATTCTGAATTTTCGAATTTTGAGGGCGGAATCGTAATCAGCGACCTTGAAAACCCCGGGATACCAATTTTCGTTAAGATTTGAATATTTTTTTTGTCGGGCACCGAGAGTGAAAATTGTCTTCCTGCTGAAGGGATGAAAAGCGCCATTTTGGGGGTGAAAATGTCAATGTCGACAAATTAAAAAAATATATTCTTAAACTACAACTATTTTGTGCACTCATGGTTGAAGAAAAAGGGGGGGTCCTCGCGCGTCTTCAATGAGAAAAAAAATATTGAAAAAAAAATGTCTTCGATTTTTTCGGTTTTTTTTGTTTAAAAACGGCCATATTTTTTTTTCTAATGGACAAAACTCAATTTTGACTCCGGATTCGGAAAGGGGACACTCGAAAGTACAAGGGAAAATATTTTTTATTTGCAAATGATTTTTTTTTCGATGATAAGAATCTAGCATGAAAATGAGAAAAAAAAACACGATTCTTCGGCGTTAATGGGTTAAATTTGAGGTGTGCTCATGAAGTGTAATACGGTGAAGGTGTTTGGTAGAAGGTAAAACAGGTAAGTATAGATACTTTATTCTTCCATTCACGAGTTAAAGGAGAATTGAATAATTCGATATGCATAAATTTTCACTTACGTCGAGTGTTAGTATTTGGTAAAAAATTTTGCATAATAATAATAGAAAAAAAACAATATGGTAGTGATAATAATTGATTAAAGTGTATGTAGTAGTAATTGGTTACGAGTGTATGTACGAAGTTATGTTTCAGACGGTGGTTTGCATCGCGGCTTCGTGAATAAAAACAGGGTTAGGTTTGCGAGGGGGGTGGGGTATCGTAGATGTTTTCTCCTCTTCTTTTAGCAGGTTGTGGTGGTTCTTCTTCCCTCTCGATGTCATCATCATCATAGTCTTCGGGGAGTAGAGCAGGTCGTTGGCATATGGTGAAAATCATGGAGGCACAGCGAAGGAAGGATCCCCGTAAGATATTAAGAGACTCGGTAGAGTCCCGGGACAAGTACATTTGACAGGTCTGTCGTCTGCTGGCCCGAGGCTCGCCAGAGTATATTATCTCTGAATAAAGTAAATTTCGGTGGTGGGGGTAAAAACTGAGTCATTTTCTAGAATTACGAAGCTCAGGAGACAGATGATGACTTGAAAATTGAACTGCAGACTAATTAAGAAAAGATCTTTCGATTGAGCTTTAAATCAACACGATTGATGCCGTATTTGCTGAGAAAAAACTTTGCACAGGCTCAAAATTATGCAAAAATTCCAACACATCGAAGAATTTGACGTGTCTGTATATGTCACAATGAAAGGCCTCAGCGTGCCTATCGAGATTCGGATTGGTCACGAGTGTGGTCATTTCTCTATGTTCCGATTGGTCACGAGTGTGATCATTTCCCTGTGTTCCAATTGGTTCCGATACGGTCAAAAGCTTAAATGTTTGCACATAGTGTTGTAGGTGTGGAGTGCGGGGTTACGTGCGGGGACCATATTTTGGAAAATTTATGTACTTCCACCAAAGTCGGTCTCGCGCGATAAAAGGAATGATTTCCGTTTGGTCACGAATGACTCGTCTTCACCGATCCCGCGGAAAGTTCGCACGGATTTATTTGAACGTGTTTTTGTAAAAGCTTTTCTCTGAATAAAACGATTCGCGTCGGTGGGGGTAAAATTGGCATGTCTTTTCGTTTAATTACGAAGCTCAGGAGTCATTTGATATAACGAAAATTGGACTGGAGACTAATTGTCAAAAATGCTTTCGATTGAGCCCAAAATCAGTATGATCGGTGGCGTAATTGCTGAGAAAAAACTTTGCACAGGTCAAAATTATCAATTTTTCTATTATTGTGTGAAGGATTTCGACGTGTTTGTATATAACACCATCAAAGACCTCTTGAAGCCTCTTCAGTTTCTAATTAGTTGGTGTCTGTATCCATGATAACACCATCAAAGGCCTCTTGAAGCCTCTCGAGTTTCTGATTGGTTGGTGTCTGTATCTGTGATAACACCATTAAAGGTGTGTGATCTGTGGTCGTGTTCGTTGGGTCTCATCATTTTGATGTAAACAAGAGCGCATGCGCATAATGATGCGCAACACGTAACTGCGCAATGAAACGAGTCATGCGCAATGTGTGAATCTGTGTGAAACGGAATTCAAAAAATAAATGATGAAAACAGTACAGGACGTGTGGAAGAGTTTGGTTATAAACAGTAATAAATAACCGTTTTATAACCGTTTTAACGCGCATTCGTCGTAAAATCGGGAATCAGTGACAAAATTCGGAAAAATCAATCGGGATAAGTGATAAGTGACAATAGTATTTATTAAAGTGTTTTTTGAGGTTTGAAAGTTTGATCGAAGTTTCGTGAAAACAGTGCGGGATGTGTGAGTTTAGTTAAACAATAACCATTTGACGGACACTTGGACTAAGTGTCGAAATTATTGGAAAAACGTTGTCAGCGATATTAAATTCTAATCGGAGTTTTGTAAAAACAGTGCGGGATGTGTGAGTTTGGTTAAATAATACTTATAATCGTTGAAACGTTTTTACGTGTTTATTCGCCACTTGTCTATTATTCTTCGTTTGTGTCAGGCTAGAAAAAATGTGTGATATCCATTATAAATTTGGAACTTTGGTTGAAGAAAGATATATTATTTTTTTCCCCCTTTCGATCGCGACTAATTAGAATCTCGTGGCTTAAGCAGTATTAAAAATATTAATGTTTTTTCATGAACAGTTGCGAGGTTATAAATATCGTGGTTAGGTTCGATCGACTCTTAGTTACAGTAATAATAAGAAAGTGATGGTGTGAAAATAGTGAAGTGCTTTTAATCAACTTTTGAACAGTGCTGAAATGAATATGTATTTTTTTATTATTGTTAACCCTGCAGTTTTTATTTTCCACACTTAACTCTACGATGGAAACGAAATCGATCTTTTTTCTCTTTCGCGATTAAATGGTGCTCGTATAAGATTTCTTGGGAAATTATTCTTTTCGTTTCTTTGATAACTATGAAATGGTGTACGTTGAACTGTTAATCATGATTAGTGCGAATCGATGTAAATTGTGAAAAGAAACTCTATAAAACTAATAATGAGTGTCAAAAAAATGTATATGGCAAAGTTTGTTATTATTAAGCCGAGTTTTGAGCAGTGTCTAATACATATTTTTTTTAACTCTACACCGTTGACAATTTATTTTAATGGTCCCTTTCCTCTTTATTATAAAATGTTCCTCGCTTGCCATAATTAGATTTGTACATCATAATATGTTCCTTGCATGATAATTGTTGGTCCATTTCGAAAGATTTTCGACGTCGTTTTTCTATCCAAAATATGGTGTAGAATCATGACGCGTTTGATGAATTTGATGATGAATAGACAAATACACTGTCAACCTGCATCTGGACATATATGGATGCATCTGGATGATAACCGTAGTAAGTAATGATATATCTTTATGTGAAAATGGCTCGTATAATATATCTTTATGTCAAAAGACTATGGCGGTATATACTCCATATACTGGTATTATTCAAATTTATATCTTTGAATTGCAACGAATACCTATAGAGTCTAGAAATTCTGTGAAGCGACAAATGTACCAAGTATTTCCACTTTTTAATTCCGATTGTAGCATTATGAATTGAACATTTTGTTATGAAAATTCTTCGGTTGCTCATTTTTCAATGGGGTCAAAAATATTGTCTTCGGAACACCATGGATATATGCAAAATTTCAGAATTTTGTTTGGCTCAATATGCTCTATATTTTTTCACATCTCCGCTTTAGTTGTAGCTTAATGAATTTTCAAAACTTGTTTCAGAAAGTCTTCCGATGTGCTTTTTCTGACATTATAAAAATTTATATCTTTGGATTGCAACGAATGCATACAGACTTTGGAAATTGTGTGAAGCGACAAATGTACGAAGTATTTCTACTTTTGCCTCCGATTTTAGCATTATGAATTGAAAATTTTTTTATGAAAATTCTTCGGTTGATCATTTGTCGATGGGATCAAAATTATTGTCTTCGGAACGCCACGAATATATGCAAAATTTCATAATTTTGTTTTGCTCAATATGCGCTATATTTTTTCACTTCCTCACTTTAGTTGTAACATTATGGATTTTGAAAAATTGTTTCAGGAAGTCTTCCGATGTGTTTTTACTGATATTATCAAAATTTATATAATTGAATTGCAATGGATACCTACAGACTTTGTAAATTCTGTGAAGCGACAGATGTGCCAATTATTTTCCCTTTTTGGTTTCGATTATGGCATTAGGAATTGAAAATTTTGTTATGAAAATCCTTCGATTGCTCATTTTACGATGGGTTAAGAATTGATGGCTTCGGAATGACATGCATACATGCAAAATTTCAGAATTTTGTTGGGCCCAATGTGCTCTACATTTTTTCATTTCCTTAATTTAGATGTAGCATAATGAATTTTGAAAAATTATTTCAGGAAGTCTTCCGATGTTTTTTTACTGATATTATAAAAATTTGTATCATTGGATTGCAACGGATACCTACAGACATTCGAAATTCTGTAAAGCAACAAATATACCAAGTATTTCCACTTTTTGGCTCCGATTGTGGCGTTATGAATTAAAAATTTTGTTATGAAAATTCTGCGGTTGCTCGTTTGTCAATGGGATCAAAATTATTGTCTTCGGAACGCCATGAATTTATGCAAAATTACAGAATATCATTCGGCTCAATTGAGCTATATTTTTTTACTCCCCCACTTTAGTTGAAGCATAATAAATTTTGAACAATAGTTTCAGGAAGTCTTCTGATGTGTTTTTACTGATATTATCAAAATTTGTATCATTGAATTGCAACAGATACCTACAGACTTTGAAATATCTGTGAAGTGACAAGTGTGCCCAATATTTCCACTTTTTGGCTCGAATAGTGGCATCATTAGGACTTGAAAATTTTATTATGAAAACCCTTCGGTTGCTCTTTTTTTGGATGGGATAAAAATTTGGCTTCAAAAAGCAATGGCTACATGCAAAATTCATAAACTTTATTGAGAACAATGTGTGGTATGCTTGAGTTGTGCCATGATTAATTCAAAAAATTGTCAGAAAGTCTTTGGTTCCTTTTTTTCTGGATGTATAAACATTTGTTTTATTGGAACGCAACGTATACTTACAAACTTTGGAAATTTCTTGAAGCAACATGTGTGCTCAGTATTTCTACTGTTTGGCTCCTATTGTGGTACAACGAATTGCAAAATATTTTCCAAAAGATTTGTTCTACGGATGCTCTGGTTTTGATGGTACGAAAATTTGCACGAAGATAATGCAACTGGTACAACTCAACTCGATCTATTTTCTTGGGCATCGTACTGATCTAAGTTTGCCCGCTTTGTTGAATTTATTATTTTAAAATATCCATAACATACTTTCTGAACTTTTCAAAATTCAAAGATAATATTAAAATATCTGTAAGTTCTAGTTTTAAGGCTTTCACGGCCAATAATGTTAGAAATATCAAAATTTATATCATGGGAATGTAGCCGATACCTACAAACTATTAACACTTTGTGAAGCTACATGTGCGCCAAGTATTTCCACTTTCTGTCCCTGATTGTGCATTATGAATTAAAAAATTTATTGCAAAAAGTCTTCGGCTGCTCATTTTTGGATGGGATTAAAATTTCTGTCCTCGGAACGCAATAGATACATCCAAATTTTCTGAACTTTGTTGGGCTTAAAGTGCACTATGTTTTTTCATATTTCCACTTTAGTTGTGGCATTATTATGCCACAACTAAAGTGGAAATATGAAAAAACATAGTGCACTTTAAGCCCAACAAAGTTCAGAAAATTTGGATGTATCTATTTAACAACTTTTTAAATATATTTTTTTAAAAAGTTGTTTCAGAAAGTCTTCGGGTGCTCTTCTTCTTCTGACAGTATCAAAATTTGTATCATTGGAATGTAGCCGATATCTGCAAACTTTAACCATTTTGTGAAGAGGAGATATGTATGCTAAGTATTCCCACTTTTTAGCCCTGATTATGGCATAATAAATTGAAAAAGTTTTATTCCAAAGGCTTTTCTCTACAGTCGCTCTGGTTTTGATGGTATCAAAATTTGCTCAAAGCTAATGTGACTAATACAACTAAATTCATTTCATTCTCTTGGGTACGACCCTGGTCTGAGTTTGTCCGCTTTGTTCAATATATTGTTTTGGAGTTCCCATAACATACTATTTGAACTTTTCTATATTCAATGAGAATATTGAAATAGTTGTAACTTTTCATTTTCATGATAGTAACTTCTTCAATGGTATTGAAAAATAATCATGATTCCACCTTGTTAATAAAAATAAGAATGAAAAAATGCGTAAATTTTTTTCACAATAGATTCGATATGTTTTTTTTAAACATACGTGAAACTGATTTTTTATTTTATCATTAATCAAAAATGAAAAATTTCGAACAAAATCGCTCCATTTTTATCAACAAGCTTAAATAAGCGTAATATTTTTTACCACAAATCTACAAATATATCAAAAAGATACTGCAATTTAATATGTTTCTTTGATAAATACAAATTCAAATAGCTACAAATTCTATGGAAAATTTCTGACTGCTCTAATCTTGCCCTCAAAAGCTTTGTAAATTTTTGTATCAGACTCCCAGTTCCCGACTTATTCTAGCCTGGTTCTTGGAAGGTAAATCGAAATGTCAAAAAAATTGACTGGCTCGAGAATAAAAAAAATGCCAAATTGAAAATTCGAAAACACGTGTCCCTTTATTTCATGAGGAAAAACCTGACTCGAAGTAGAAGGGGTCAGGGTTTGGAAATGAAAAAGCGATAATTTTCCAATATAACCTTTTTCTAATCTATATAAAGCGAGATGTTTGAAAAGAACGAGAAAAAACGAATCATATCATGCAAAAAATCCCCCTCGCAGAAAAAATTGGACAAGCACATTTGCTGATCGCCGTTCCCATATTTTTCCACGAATATACTGTGACGGAAAATCGCAATGCCACAAAATCCCGTTCCTCCCGCTTGTATTAATTTATTATTTTATTTGGGCGCCAGCCGCTAAAGCGACTTAATTCAAGAGAGAGAGAGATATAGGCGGTTGGCCGGCTTTGCAACAGCGGAATCGGCGAGGTCAAGCAACAAAGAAAAATTGAGCACTCTTAATAACGAATAGGGATTATTTATTAATAAATCCTCAGCCACTTTTCTCGTTACAAGTTTATGCCGTTCACCCACGTGGAATCTAAACCATTTCAACAACCGGAATCTTAATTATTAATTATCAAAGTGAATAGAAAAAAAAAAATTATATTCGCAAAAAGAAAAAGTCAGACGGGAAAATATTCGTGAACTCACACACTCTTCGCTCTCACTCTCGCGACCGGGATTCTACATACACATACAGTCTATTACGAGCCCGTTATTCTAACCGTGGAACTACTCACGGAAAGAAATAAAAAAATCGTTAAATAAATTAAATGACGAAATAAAGATGGACAAATATTCACTAATTTACCGAATACCCGATAATCGGTGATTCGGCCGGACTATTTTATTATTGTACCCCGATTATTCTTTCCCGGTCCCACTCACTCATTAATCATCATTTCTCTCACTCTTCTCTCCTCACGAATATCCTCGCGTACAGCACAGGACCAAATTTAAGACGGTAACGATTTAATTACACAAAATATCGGAAGATTTCCGGTCTCGGCCACGAAACTATTCTTATTGCGTGGATTTTTATCGAAAGCTACTTCGCGATCACTTCGAACACAAGGCAATAAAAACAAAAAAAGAAAAGATGGATGATAAAGCAACAGGCGAAGATGCCGCCGCGACCGAATTTTATTTGCATCTAGCAGAATCGAACACTTTTCCAATTTTAACTTTCAGAGTTAAATTGACGGGAGATTAGTCTTAATATTCACTGACCGACTCGGACAGCGAGAAGGAGAGAGATAAAAGATTAATTACCGTTTCTTTACATACGTGCGTCCTGCTCAACGCTCACCGAAAATCTGACGAAATCGAGAGTCACACACGACACTCTCACCCCCCTTTTTCCCTCTTTCTCTCGAATATTCGCAAAAAGGTGTCACAGGCGCGTGACAAGCCAATTAATCACGGGCGTTAGACGGGGCCCCGAATTTTTACCGGGAATAATTAATTAGTTATTAGTTACTTTAAACAACCCCTAGCCCAAATAATAAGTTCGTAACGATGACAAATAATAAGAGAAAGATATGAGGAAGATTACAATAAATATTTTAACGAGATTATCCTCGATTATCAGAACCAGGGTTCGACGTCACCCAATATTGCGACTCCCCTGAAATAACAACGGGAAAACGACGATGACCAATAGCGTCGTTTAGCGATGATAATGTTCTCGAAGATTCCAGATTGTTCGAAATCGAGACGTTGACGAATGAGTGTGTAGATGTTGTGTGCGTGTGAGTCCCCAATAATACGTACGAGCTCCGCTCAAAGTACGCCGAAGATGAACCTTTAAATCTTCCTTCTCTCTCTCTCCCTCGCTCTGACTTCCATGCGGCTGCTCTCCTCCCTCCGACAATTCTCGCATTCAAGAATATAGAAAAAAAGTATGTTCGGGACGCAATCAATTTTCTACCTAGCAAAATAACAATTCTTTTATCGCAAATAGACCCTGCGAAGCTGTATCATGGCCGGAACGTTGAGCAGGAGTAGCGAGAGTCAACCATTTAAGGGACGTTAAAAAATTTTAACGTCACAATACATACACTGCAAAAACCTTTTCTCGCAAAAATCTCAGAGAAAATCAAATTCTATCAAAAAGTAAGAGAAGTGACTGCTCTCAAAAAATGTATCGAATAAATTCAAATCACACAAAACAAAATGAGTTAATCGTCGCGAAAAGCTAAGGTTGGGTTTCGCAAAAAGTTATAAAATAAATTGAGCTATACTAAAACATATGTGGCCAAGTACGGGAGGCTGTATCGTGTGACATAAAATCTTCAAATAATGTTGAATGTTGATAGAGAAAAGAATCCGATTCGAAAATGCAGTTGTTTTACCAACCAGAATGAAAATAAAAACTCTGTATCAATAAGAGTCCGAAGCAAAAAAAGATTGCAAACGAAAAAAAATGAGATGATAAAGAATTTCGGCCGAAGTACTTGGCGAGGTTATCACCATGACCGATACATAATGTAAATTAAGTGAAAAAACATTCGTCAAGTACTTCGGCCGAATTTTTTTTTAATCTAATTTTTTTCTATGTTTTATAAAACAATTTGTAAGTCAAGGATGATGCATCATATAGTTCCGTCATTGCATCTTTGAAAGAATAATAATTCTGAGGCTCCTGACAGTAAAGTTAAATATAAATATCTATTTATAGCTTAGACCGAAATTGCTAATATCCTCGCTGCCATTTCGCCCCTGAATGCCTTATTCTAATACACAACTTGAAAGCTAATGATAAAGTATTTAATTTTCTGAATTTTTGACTTAGGGAAAAACTGGTACTTGAGGTATCTTCTATATATTGAGGTATTCTTCCCGCCAAGATATAATCGAATAATAACCTATCAACGAATTACTAACATCTCGAAAATACTTCGAGTCTGTAGTTAACTCTTTTGAAAACATTATAACTTTTTTTCTTATCAGAGAAACGAAACGCTCCTATATTTAAACATCCTCAATAACAATGAATTTATGGTAGAAAATCTGTCTCATCAAGAGACTCGGTAGAGTCTCGGGACAAGTACATTTGACAGCTCTGTCGTCTGTTGGCCCAAGACTCACCCGAGTATATTATCTCTGAATAAATCAAATTCGGTGGTGGGGGGAATCATTTTCCTCAATTGTGGGGCCCAGAAGAAATATTATGATCTGAAAATTGAACTGGAGACTAATTACGCGAGACTCCCTCGATTGAGCCTCAAATCAGCACGATTGATGCCGTAATGGCTGAGAAAAAACTTTGCACAAGCAAAGTTATGCAAAAGCGCCACCACATTGAAAGATTCAGTGCGTCTGTATATGCGCGCAGACGACACAATCAAAGGGCTTTTGATGCCCATCATGATCCATTTTCATGAAAGTCGGTCTCCGGTGACGCAAGCGACGAGTTTCTATTGGTCGCGAGTGACTTTCTTCTGTACCAATCCGGCGGACAGTTTGAATGTTCGAATGTCTAAACCGCGTGTTTTTTGGGTAAATAGTACGAAAATACGGTAATATGTAAATAGTGCGAAAAAACGGAAATTTATGAATAGTGCGAAAAACCGGTAAACCAGTGGGCACACGAGTGATGTTTTCGAACGTTGCCCTGTGACTACATTCCTCTGCACCCATATCACGGAAAGTTTGAATGTTTAACCAGTGTGACGGTAGTTTTGACTTTTGACAGTGTAAAGTGCGAGTCGTGTAAATCGCGTATTTTTTAGATTGTGAAAAATCGTAATTCATAGTTTGAATATATAAATAGTGCGAAAAAACGGTAATATATAAATATTGCAAAATGTGATGATAATATTTTTTAATATCTCGGAATTAATCATCAGCGAAATTAAAAAAAGATAACCTTGCACCCGCTGGTGAAATCATTTTTGTTTCGGATTCCAGAAAAGCGAAATAAAATCAAACCTCACCACACGTTGAGGTTATCATTTTTATTTTTCCGTATAAAATAATCCGAATAAAACCTTTAATTCGTGTGGCTGGAATAAGTACAAGAAAATACAACGAACATAACCTCAAAAATCAGTGTTAAATGTTCTGAAAAAATGTGAACTCGCAAATAATGATGTTGAAGTTTCAATCGATTTTTTTTTCGATCATGTCACTTAAATTTTTCTTACAGACCAAAAGACTGTGTTTTTCTTTCCAGAAGTGAGTGTATGAAAATAGTTGTGATAAGATGTATCATGTGCTCATAAATAAAAACCTGTAAAAATATTAATTGTTAATAAAATACTTTAATTATAAAAAATTGACAAATTACTTTTGTCGAGAAATCATGATTTTCAATACTTTTCAGGTGCGGTCTACAAATAAACATAAAATTTCCAATATTCTGCAGGTTGTGCTCAGTTCTTTCGGTGTTTATTTTCGGCTTCAAGAAATTTACCAATATACTGAAGGCGCTGCGAGCCGTGAATTGGGCTGAGATTCTCTGTTTCGACAATGTGATCTAAAAAAACTGGTGAAACTTAAAGCAATGAAGCATTTGCTATTCCTTGCAAAAACAAGAGATGCCTTATTTCCTTTGCATACAAGGATCACCGCTTCGTTACTGCGAGCTGTGCTAAGTTCCTTCGCTCTTTCTTTTTGGCATCGCACTACATATTTTATATTGAGTTGGGGTTTTACTGATTACGTCAGCGTAAATAAAGGACCATCTGTTATCATATTTCACAACAAGTCGAAGGATTAGAAATTCAGCAATAGTGTAATGGCATCGCTCGGTCAGGCTTGTGCAAAAGATATAAGTGGAAATAAAAGCATGAGAAAACAATGTGAAAATTCAATATTCATTCAAGTTTTTAATGTGCATTGTGATATGATTTGTTAAGGCATCTTCTCACTTTAAGCGCCTCAAAAATAGGCTGTTTTTGCGATTTTTTTTCGAGGATTTTTGCTTAAAATTATGGGATAAAACGGATCCTATGTAATAAACACATCTTTCAAGTACATGAAAAAATTTTTATTTTATTTTTTTAAACAATTATTATAATACATCAGTAGCATTGAAAAACCCGTGTAAAAATGTTATGGTCGTGGCTTGTTGATGGTATCTCCGAGACGGGTCGTCTGAAACAAAAAAATAAAACTGTTTTAGATTCAGTATGTCAGTGGCTATAGCGCATATCATCAGATTTTTGATATTCGCGAAAATAACAAAATGGCGCACGTTTTTCGAAAAAGTAAAAAAAAACCACGATTTTTTTGCAGTTTTTTGTAAAAAAAAAATTCTTAAAATCAAAATTTAAAAAATCTGATGATATGCGCTATAGCCATAACTATGAAGCATATGTCATTCAAATTTCATGACAATCGGCCGGATAGTTTCCGAAATTTCATCAACAAAGCACCGAAAAACCTTGTTTTGAGATAACTGCGTTTAAAGTTTTGGAGGGATCGCCGGGTACTCTCAGGTAGTCACCTAACGGTCGCCAAAAAATGTAGTTAGACTCGTCCGATCTTTATGAAATTTCGAGATGACATTTTTGAAGATATGTACTTTCAAAATTTAAAAAAAAAAAAAAATCGATTTTTTTAAATTTCCAAAGTGAGAAGACGCCTTAAAAAAAAAGTGTTCCACAAATATTTCTATACGGTTTCAGTTTTGGCCTTTCGCTCATGTTTTTCTCATATTAGCGAAATGCACATTGCTGAGACGCACCAAATATGTATCGAATTTCTCAATATACTGCAGGAGACGCAAGGTGTTATTTGAAATGAATTGCTGCGCTTTGTTTGTGCAAGCTATACTAAGTTCGTTTGCTTTTTCTTTATAGCATCGCATTGCTTATTTGAAATTGAGCTAGGGTTTTACTGATTATGTCAGCGTAGATATTCAAGGATTATCTGTTATCATGTAAAAATTCTGGGATTTGAAGCTGTTCAGAGAAAAAGAAGTTATATCCTGGCCAAAAATCCCCTCCCGGGGGAAAAACCTTGGACAAGCACATTTGTTGACCCCTTTTTCCATTTGTTTTCGCAGAAAAAAACTACCCAAAAGAGTACAAAATTTTTAAAAAATTGGGAAGAACGAGACAGGAAAAAGAAGATTGTTTCTATAAAATAACTAAATAGCAAAAATCCCCTCCCGGGGAAAAAACCTGGACAAGTACATTGGTGGTCCCTCGTTTCCCTATAATATCACAAAAAATCAAAAACCCCACAATTTTTTTATTTATGTTTACTAATTTTATTCATATCCCGGAGGGAAACCAACCATATAGATTATGAAATATCCGGCCAAAAAACCAGACTTCATAATAAATATTACTTTGAATTTATTTCCACAGAACAAAACAGGAATCAAAACATTAAAAAATCAGAGTTATGAAAATGAGAAAAATACCATTTATAATTGGTGTGTAAGAAGTATCCATAGTCTAGAAAAAAATGAAAGAGGTCGACATCTAAGTTACGTGCAGCAGTAAAATTTATGATATCAGTACTAGGACAAGTATTTCTTTGATGACTGAGAAGATATCAATATGGACGTACCCGCAACGTAGGGCATGCTGTTAGTGCATTGCTTCTCGGATCTCCCAAGTCGAGTAGCTACTTTTGGTTTGGCAATGGCGCGACCAATGTTGCCAAATAGTATTTACTTATATGACCTAATGAAACAACATTGCCTGCGCCGTGGCTAAAACAACGAAAAACAAGCAGAAACAGGAAATTTCGCATAAGATCCCGTGCTTTTGTAATGTTAAAAAAAAAACTTTAATTTATGTCTGTACATGATAGCACAGTTTTGTTTGATTGGTAATAATTTGATGAACGGTCACCACCGTACGTTGAGCGTATACGCACAGAATACTTGTCCGGCCCATAACTTTTTATTAAAATTGCTCATTCCAGTAAAAATCAGGGGTCTCTCTCAAAAGTCAAGGGTCATAAATACGCACTTTTTCATTGTTGGTATTGTCTTATTTTAATGTTTATTTTCTTATGATTAATCCCGCATAACGGTTTAAATTCTCTTTTTCAAAACATAAACGGCTATTTTGATAGCTGGCGCCCAAGAACGTCAAAGTGAAATGAACGGAGGGGGATTATTTTGTATGACATTTGCGTGATCTTAAAACTTTGAATACAAATTTGACGGTGCATTCATAGCCTGCATTGATCTTTTGACCATTCACCAGTGGTTACTTAGATCTTCTGCTAATAAATAGTAGCTTTCCAAAATATAATAACTTTCATTTCTGGCAATAGTAGTTTTCGAAAGTATGATACGCTACATTGCTGGCAATGGTTTACTGACAAGGAAAGGTACTTTGGTGTCCCCCTCCGATTTTGATAATTTTTATATATGTTATAGTCCATCGAAAATTAAGAGACACGTAATTTTTTTTATCGGCTTAAAGTTATTTTTAAGGGGTGAAATCGACCCCCAAAGTTGAGCATGTTTTGCATCTGGTAGAGTGTTTCATATAGAAGCACTTAACCGATCGTAACGAAACCAATTGCAAAACGTTTTTCACGTCAAATAACCTGTATATAATGTTCAACTTCTTATGCACCCCTATTACATGGGGATGATTCACCCCCGAATATCCAGAATTCTTTTGTATAAAAAAAACTTGCAATCCGATTTCAATAAAACAAACGCCATTTTGCAGAGCAAAAAAAATAAAATTGACGTATTTTTGGGTTTTTCTCAGATTAAAAAAATTAAGGGGGTAAAACACCCTTAAAATGTCAAATTTCATTTTGAGCACTGTCCCCTTCCGATTTCAATATTTTTTTTATAAAATGTAGCTTATCGAAAAATAAGACCACCTATTATTTTTATTGGCTCAAAATTATTTTTAAGGCGTGAAATCAACCCCCAAAGTTGGGCATGTTTTGCATCTGGTAGAGTGTTTCATATAGAAGCACTCAACCGATCGTAACGAAACCAATTGCAAAACGTTTTTCACGTCAAATAACCTGTATATAATGTTCAACTTCTTATGCACCCTTACTTACTGCAGGGGGCTGAACCACCCCCTGACATTCATAATTTTTTGTATAAAAGAAAAATTGTCATTCGATTTCAATGGAAAAACCAACATTTTGAAAAGCAAAAAAAAATTATAGTGAATGTGTCTAGATTTTTCGAATAAAAAAAATTAAGGGGGTAAAACACCCCTAAAATCTCAAATGTCATTTTGCGCACTTAAATGATAAAATTCAATTCAATTGGTCTCATTATCATTGCGTATCGACTTATATGCTAAATAATATTTATTTCGCATGTACATCCGCTGCCCTTCTGACATGCTTCACGTTTATAAAGAAGTGTTGGTATCCGGTCTATTTATATAAGTTTCTATTTTGAACGATTTACGAAAATAAAAAAAAAACTCAAATATCAAAAGAGTCGCATCAGCAATTCACCGCCCAGAATGTAAACAAAGCTGGCTCATGCCTTGCCATATTCTTATTCATATCAAGAACCGCTATAGTGGCTCGACCCCAAGTATTCTTGAAAAAGCCAGTTCGCTCAGGCTAATGTTTGAGGTATATCCGAAAACCAAATAAAAATGCTGTTTTCGTGGTGATGTCAGATCAAACCGCCCACTCAAGATGAAAAAGGTAAAACTGACTTTATATTATTCCAGAAGTTAAGTTGCTGTTCGACTGTTGATCAGTCATTATCGTGTCCGCTATCGTGAATACCGTATTGTTATTAACATGTCCATCAATCCAATGAACGTAATAAGACTGTTGTTTCTTACATTCGAGGTAATGAACATTCCTGACAGTCCTGTTAACAATAATGAAGTGGAATTGAAAGAGAGTTTCGCGGAAATTCTGAAGGCCTCTATGGCAGAGTTCAATCAGTTAGAAATCGTCGAAGATACGACATTAGATTTTCAAGAACCGTTTAGAGATGTCATAGTAGAACCTGTCGAAGATAATGACATCGAATGGGGTCTTGGAGAATCTCCATTAAGCCCTGAAACGTGTACTGACGATGAAGAAGATTTGAGCTACGACTACAAACAAAGAGCTGTTGAGTACTGGAGAAGTGCAAAAACGAAACAAAATAGGAAAATAGAAACAGTCCAAAACCGATTTAAACTCGTTAAATCTGTGCGCCAATTAAGGCGCTGGGCTCAACAAATTAATAAAGGAGGAACTTACAAGGAAAAATTGTCGCGCATTTCTGAATATACAATCGATAATTTAAAAAGCGCCATAGAAGCAGGTCTCATTGTACACGATATCGATCTTCGGAGATGGGCATTACAAGCCCAAAAATTGATTGGGCATGAGAATTTGCGTTTCAGGGCTTCGCCAACATGGATAAAAAAGTTTAAAAAAGTTCATCGAATAACAAGTAGAAAAATAAATAAATTCGTGACAAGAAAGACTCTCGAATCAAAGGACATATTACAAAACGATGCTAATAAATTTGTCTCCGCAGTTCAATTGAAAATTGAGGAATATGGCTTGGAAAATATTTATAATTCTGATCAAAGTGGTTTCCAATTAGAAGTCCATTCAGGGCGAACGTTAACAGAAGAAGGTACAAAACAAGTAGAATGCCTTGTACAATCCGTTTCAGCGACAACCCATAGCTACACCATCCAGCCGACAATATCAGCAGCAGGAAAATTGTTGTCACCTCTTCTGATAATTTTAAAAGAGCCATCCGGGCGGTTGGGGCCAATCGTAGAACGAACCATTTTTCGACCTCCCAATGTTTTTATAAGTGTTTCAAAATCTGGCAAGGCTACATCAGGTACGTTGGTATGTAATATTCAAATATAAAAAATAGATGTGCTATTAATTTTTACATATTGATTTATAGAACATTTCAAAGTATGGCTTCAAGAAGTGTTCTTCCCAAATGTCGGTGAGAAAAGTGTGCTTTTAATAGACTCATGGAGTGGACATTGCCCTAGTGTTGTCACGGAAGTTACACCACATAACAAAGAAATTGTTACAATGATCATACCGAAAGGAACAACAGGGAATATCCAGCCACTTGATGTCTTCGGATTTAGAATTTGGAAAAATTATGTCAGACATTTTTCAGACAGTGTCATGTTACTTGATTATGATTTAAGTCTACATTTACGAAATAATATAATCAAGCTGCAATCTCTAGTACATAATCAATTATCATCTCCGAGGTACGAAAATTTATTTCGATATGCCTGGTTCAAAAGTGGGTACATAGAAGAACGACCTGAGCATTTCGAAAATCCCGTTGAATTCGCTTTTGGTATGTCATCTCAAACACAATGTGAAATTGAAGGCTGCACAAATGTGGCTGTAGTAAGATGTTCATGGTGTAAAAAGTCACTTTGTTTCAAACATTTCTTCGAAGAACATCATTACTGTTCAAAATATAATCATTAAGTTCAGGAATGATAATTGAAACGAAAATTTGAATTGGAATCTATTTTTACTACATGAAAGATTTTAGCGCCTATGTATAACCTATATATATATATTTGTGTACAGACCATGTGTATACAAAAATAAAAAATCGTGAAGCTCACGACCACCGAAGATGTAGGAGTACTCAATTTTTCATATAATTAAAAAGCCGATGTACATGCGAAATAAATATTATTTAGCATATAAGTCGATACGCAATGATAATGAGACCAATTGAATTGAATTTTATCATTTAAGTGCGTAAAATGACATTTGAGATTTTAGGGGTGTTTTACCCCCTTAATTTTTTTTATTCGAAAAATCTAGACACATTCACTATAATTTTTTTTTGCTTTTCAAAATGTTGGTTTTTCCATTGAAATCGAATGACAATTTTTCTTTTATACAAAAAATTATGAATGTCAGGGGGTGGTTCAGCCCCCTGCAGTAAGTAAGGGTGCATAAGAAGTTGAACATTATATACAGGTTATTTGACGTGAAAAACGTTTTGCAATTGGTTTCGTTACGATCGGTTGAGTGCTTCTATATGAAACACTCTACCAGATGCAAAACATGCCCAACTTTGGGGGTTGATTTCACGCCTTAAAAATAATTTTGAGCCAATAAAAATAATAGGTGGTCTTATTTTTCGATAAGCTACATTTTATAAAAAAAATATTGAAATCGGAAGGGGACAGTGCTCAAAATGAAATTTGACATTTTAAGGGTGTTTTACCCCCTTAATTTTTTTAATCTGAGAAAAACCCAAAAATACGTCAATTTTATTTTTTTTGCTCTGCAAAATGGCGTTTGTTTTATTGAAATCGGATTGCAAGTTTTTTTTATACAAAAGAATTCTGGATATTCGGGGGTGAATCATCCCCATGTAATAGGGGTGCATAAGAAGTTGAACATTATATACAGGTTATTTGACGTGAAAAACGTTTTGCAATTGGTTTCGTTACGATCGGTTAAGTGCTTCTATATGAAACACTCTACCAGATGCAAAACATGCTCAACTTTGGGGGTCGATTTCACCCCTTAAAAATAACTTTAAGCCGATAAAAAAAATTACGTGTCTCTTAATTTTCGATGGACTATAACATATATAAAAATTATCAAAATCGGAGGGGGACACCAAAGTACCTTTCCTTGTGAGTCGCATCTTCAGAAATTTCATAACTGACTGCACCTTATGTTAATGTAATTTTATGATGACTACGAACACCATTTTATTCCGATTGAATCGACGTCGAATGTTGTGTACGATACAAGGCCAAACTGAAATTCGCAGAAGAATTGATTTTCTTATAAATTTCTGACGACGAAAAGCAACGCATGCAATGAAAAGCACCTCCAATTTGATTTTCACTTGAATGAGCAATTTTAATAAAAAGTTATGGGCCGGACAAGTACTCTGTGCGTATACGCTCAACGTACGGTGGTGAACGTTCATCAAATTATTACCAATCAAACAAAACTGTGCTATCATGTACATACATAAATTAAAGTTTTTTTTTTCAATATTACAAAAGCACGGGATCTTATGCGAAACTTCCTGTTCCTGCTTGTTTTTCGTTGTTTTAGCCACGGCGCAGGCAATGTTGTTTCATTAGGTCATATAAGTAAATACTATTTGGCAACATTGGTCGCGCCATAGCCAAAACAAAAGTAGCTACTCGACTTAGGAGATCCCAGAAGCAATGCACTAACTACATGCCCTACGTTGCCGGTACGTCCATATTGATATCTTCTCAGTCATCAAAGAAATACTTGTCCTAGTACTGATATCATAAATTTTACTGCTGCACGTAACTTAGATGTCGACCTTTTTTCATTTTTTTCTAGACTATGGATACTTCTTACACACCAATTATAAGTGGTATTTTTCTCATTTTGATAACGCTGATTTTTTAATGTTTTGATTCCTGTTTTGTTCTGTGGAAATAAATTCAAAGTAATATTTATTGTGAAATCTGGTTTTTTGGCCGGATATTTCGTGATCTATATGGTTGGTTTCCCTCCGGGATATGAATAAAATTAGTAAACATAAAAAAAAAAAAATTGTGGGGTTTTGGATTTTTTGTGATATTATAGGGAAACGAGGGACCACCAATGTACTTGTCCAGGTTTTTTTCCCCGGGAGGGGATTTCTGCTATTTGATATCACTTCTTTTTTCTATAGTATTTTCATATATTTCGCTTTGTATAGACTCCAATACAGCCTGTATATAATAAAAAAAACTTACAACGTGTCTGCATCATTACATCATCGATCTATTTCAATGTCACAGGAATCAGTACTGCTCACACTATTAATTCGACATAAGAGAGTGAGACAGATTTTCTACCATAAATTCATTGTTATTGAGGTTCTTTAAATATAGGAGCGTTTCGTTCCTGTGATAAGAAAAAAAGTTATAATGTTTTCAAAAGAGCTAACTACAGACTCGAAGTATTTCCGAGATGTTAGTAATTCGTTGATAGGTCATTATTCGATTAGAGCTCGGCAGGAAGGTGTTATAGAAGAGACCTAAAGTACCAGTTTTTCCCCAAGACAAAAATTGAGACAACCAAATACTTCATAATTAGCTTTCAAGTTGTGTATTAGAATAAGGCATTCAGGGGCGAAAAGGCAGCGATGATATTAGCAATTTTGGTCTAAGCTACAAATAGATAATTATATTTAACTTTGCTGTCAGGAGCCTCAGAATTATTATTCTTTCAAAGATGAAATGACGAAAGAATATGATGCATCAGCTTTGACTTACAAATTGTTTTATAAAACATAGAAAAAAATTGGATTAAAAAAAAATTCGGCCTAAGTATTTGACGAATGTTTTTTTCACTTAATTTACATAATGTATCGGTCATGGTGACAACCTCGCCAAGTACTTCGGCCGAAATTCTTTTTCATCTAATTTTTTTTCGTTTGCAATCTTTCTTTGCTTCGGACTCTTACTGATACAGAGTTTTTATTTTCATTCTGGTTAGTAAAACAACTGCATTTTCGAACTTGAATCTTTTCTCTATAAATATTCAACATTATTTGAAGATTTTATGTCACACGATAAAGCCTCCCATATTTGGCCACATATATTTTAGCTCAATTTATTTTATAACATATTTGGCCACATATATTTTGGCTCAATTTATTTTATAACTTTTTGCGAAACCCAACCTTAGTTTTTCGCGAGGATTAACTCATTTTGTTTTGTGTGATTTTAATTTATTTGATACATTTTTTGAGAGTGGCCATTTTTCTTACTTTTTGATAAGATTCGATTTTCACTGGGATTTTTGCGAGAAAAGGTTTTTGCAATGTATGTATATTCGTGGAAAAATATGGGAACGGCGGACAACAAATGTGCTTGTCCAGGTTTCTTCCGCGAGGGGGATTTTTATGCATGATATGATTCGTTTTTTTTCTTTCTTTTCAAACATCTCGCTTTATATAGATTAGAAAATGGTTATATTGGGAAATTATCGCTTTTTCATTTCCAAACCCTGACCCCTTCTACTTCGAGTCAGGTTTTTTCCCCATGAAATAAAGGGACACGTTTTTGAATTTTCAATTTGGCATTTGTTTTATTCTCGAGCCAGTCAATTTTTTTTGACATTTCGATTTACCTTTCTGGAATCAGGCTAGAATAAGTCGGGAACTGGGAGTCTGATACAAAAATTTACAAAGCTTTTGAGGGCAAGATTAGAGCAGTCAGAAATTTTTCATAGAATTTGTAGCTATTTGAATTTGTGTTTATCAAAGAAACATATTAAATTGCAGTATCTCCTTGTTATATTTGTAGATTTCTGGTAAAAAATATTACGCTTATTTAAGCTTGTTGATAAAAATGGAGCGATTTTTTTCGAAATTTTTCATTTTTATTAATGATAAAATAAGAAACCAGTTTCACGTATGTTTAGGGAAAACATATCGAATCTATTGTGGAAAAAGTTCACGCATTTGTTCATTCTTATTTTTATTAACAAGGTGGAATTATGATTATTTTTCAATACCATTGAAGAAGTTACTACCATGAAAATAAAGTTATAACTATTTCAATATTGTCATTGAATATAGAAAAGTACAAATAGTATGTTATGGGAACTCCAAAACAATATATTGAACAAAGCGGACAAAATCAGACCAGAATCGCACCCAAGAGAATGAAATGAATTTAGTTGTATTAGTCAAATTAGCTTTGAGCAAATTTTGATACCATCAAAACCAGAGCGACCGTAGAGGAAAGCCTTTGGAATAAAACTCTTTCAATTTATTATGCCATAATGAGAGCTAGAAAGTGAAAATACTTAGCACACATGTCTCCTCTTCACAAAATGGTCAAAGTTTGTAGATATAGGCTACATTCCAATGATACAAATTTTGATACTATCAGAAGAAGAGCATCCGAAGACTTTCTGAAACAACTTTTTAGATTTATTATGCCACAACTAAAGTGGAAAAGTGAAAAAATATAGTGCACTTTAAGGCATCTTCTCACTTTAAGCGCCTCAAAAATAGGCTGTTTTTGCGATTTTTTTTCGAGGATTTTTGCTTAAAATTATGGGATAAAACGGATCCTATGTAATAAACACATCTTTCAAGTACATGAAAAAATTTTTATTTTATTTTTTTAAACAATTATTATAATACATCAGTAGCATTGAAAAACCCGTGTAAAAATGTTATGGTCGTGGCTTGTTGATGGTATCTCCGAGACGGGTCGTCTGAAACAAAAAAATAAAACTGTTTTAGATTCAGTATGTCAGTGGCTATAGCGCATATCATCAGATTTTTGATATTCGCGAAAATAACAAAATGGCGCACGTTTTTCGAAAAAGTAAAAAAAAACCACGATTTTTTTGCAGTTTTTTGTAAAAAAAAAATTCTTAAAATCAAAATTTAAAAAATCTGATGATATGCGCTATAGCCATAACTATGAAGCATATGTCATTCAAATTTCATGACAATCGGCCGGATAGTTTCCGAAATTTCATCAACAAAGCACCGAAAAACCTTGTTTTGAGATAACTGCGTTTAAAGTTTTGGTTGCAGAAAAATCATGAAAAAACCTTACCTCGGGTTAATCAGCGATGCCTGCTCCATACAATGGACCTTCCGATTCTTCGTAGAAGGTGTGTTCGTCCAAAGTAGCTTCCCTTCGTCTCGACCTAGTCTCTTTTGAAGCGTTAGAGCTGCGGCGGTTCCCTACGCGTACGCGATCACTGTCGCGTTTCTCGGCGTATTGAACGGCGATAGGGCCTAGTTTGACACCCATCACCTCCAAAATTTTTAAAACAGGTTGTAGCCCTTCGTTATAAATGCATGCCGCTGTTTGGCAAGCAATTTCCACGGTTTTTCTTCCCGTAAAAACGTGTTTCGGCGCCATTGCCCAGACACAGCTGTTGAAACACTCGTTGTTATTTTGGGTATTTCCTCCGAGGCATCGTTCCAGTAACTCGTCCTTCGTCAGTTCTTCATAGATCGGTTTCAAAACCTCTTGAACATCATCAGCTAGAGCAGGAGGATGTTTAAAAGTTTCTATCTGATTGTTTTTCACTGCTTTCTTGTACTTGCACCATGAGTCTGAACAATACGTATGCTGTGGGTTGCTGTCGGTTGAAATTTTATGATAGTATCCTGCCCAGATCTCCCTGCGCATATCTTCGACAGAATTCAGGTTTCTTCGAATTGCCAATGAGTAATTTGTTGATAATTCTTTCATCAATTTTATTGTTAAATCTTGGGTTTTTACGACAGGAACTTTTTTTATAACAACTTTTTTTTTTTTTACTACAACTTTCTTGGCTGCTTTTTTCTTTGGTGAAGGTTTTTCAGCGTCTTTCTTTGCAGCTTTTCTCTTTTGTGTAAGAATTTTCTTAGCGTCCTTAGCACGCTTGAAAATTCTTTTCGCAACGTGTAATACGCACTCCAACTTCTTAACCACAAAGTCTTCACCATACGGTGCTGTATCGAACAATATTTTAAAAGTTTTAGTGTCGCCATCACCGATGTAAAAACCGTAGTGCACAGCAAATTTTTCGAGTGATCGCAAAAACATCTCACATATACCGTCAACCTCCATTTTTCCAGAACTACCTGAATGATTAGCACTACAAACTAGTTTGTGCTTTTCATACCACTGTGCATATTCGATCGTGTCTTTCATACCTTTTTTCGATTCACAGCTTTTGCAGTGACTCGACTTCACAACGACGTCTGCAATTTTTTTACTGTGTTTATATATTAATGACACGATTCCAATAAGAGAAGAAAATCCTCTTTTCTGCCAGGAACCGTCACCTGAAACGGTTAAAACGTCTTCGGGTTCTCCGTGTTGAGCGTTCAACAGTTTTTCTTCTTTGACAGACTTGCTCGTCACTATATCGAACACACTTTGCACTGCGATGGCGATCGAATTGAGTATTTGATAATAAACGGTGGAATTGATTCCATGTCCCAGTTCCATGAGCCCACAAAACGTATTGATACCACTCAATCCAACACCAATCAAACGCATAACGTACACTAAACGACGATTGATTTCGTACCCAGTTGAGATTAATGGGCATGAGTTAATATATTTTTCTCCGCAATCACAAGTCACACAAATTTTGAAACCGAGTCCTCGCTGACCGTACTTTGTAAAAGAAACATCTTTGTTACAAACTTTACACTTCACATATTGTTGTAATGTAGAAAAAACAAGAAAAAACTGAATAATACTATATCCAGCCGTTGGATCGATGTGTACATCGAAACTTGTATCGTCCGATTTTTTTAATTTTGCTGCACTCGCACTAGCATGACTCGTATCTGCTTCAGACTGGTGTGGAAGCACTCCACGAAATTTTCTTTTTTTAGATTTCGAACTTGGACGTCGCCACGTGGCACTTTGTTGCGAAGTCTTTTTATCCATTATAACAATCCTGAGCGCAGAGATGTTGCCGTTACGAAGTTTCAAATTAGACTGATGAAATAACAGTTTAGCATCGTTGCCGAGTGATTTTCTTTTGAAAAATGCACGTGTTAAGGTCTTATTACATGAGTATAGACCCGAAAACAGAATATACCTAAGCAAGGGGTACTACATTAACAAAAGAACACGGCTATTCAATTGTATAGAGTCAGATATACAGGGACCGTCCGAGCGGCGTGAAAGGGATCGCCGGGTACTCTCAGGTAGTCACCTAACGGTCGCCAAAAAATGTAGTTAGACTCGTCCGATCTTTATGAAATTTCGAGATGACATTTTTGAAGATATGTACTTTCAAAATTTAAAAAAAAAAAAAAATCGATTTTTTTAAATTTCCAAAGTGAGAAGACGCCTTAAGCCCAACAAAGTTCAGAAAATTTGGATGTATCTATTGCGTTCCGAGGACAGAAATTTTAATCCCATCCAAAAATGAGCAGCCGAAGACTTTTTGTAATAAATTTTTCAATTCATAATGCCACAATCAGAGACACAAAGGGCAAATACTTGGCGCACATGTCGCTTCACAAAATGTTAAAAGTTTGTAGGTATCGTCTATATTCCCAAGATACAAATTTGATACAAATTTTGATATTTATAACAATAATGGCCTTATTGAAAGCCTTAAAACTAGAACTTACAGATATTTTAATATTATCCTTGAATTTTGAAAAGTTCAGAAAGTATGTTATGGATATTTTAAAACAATAAATTCAAGAAAGCGGGCAAACTTATATTAGTACTATGCCCCAGAAAATGGTTCGAGTTGAGTTGTACCAGTTGCATTATCTTCGTGTAAATTTTCGTTCCACCACAATCAGAGCATCCGTACAGCAAATCTTTTTGAAAATATTTTTCAATTCTTTATGCCATAATAGGAACCGAAAAGTAGAAATACTGAGCACACATTTTGCTCCAGGAAATTTTCAAAGTTTGTAAGTATACGTTGCGTTCCAATGAAACAAATTTTTTTACTTCCAGAAAAAAAGGAACCAAAGACTTTCTGTCAATTTTTTGAATTAATCATGCCACAACTCAAGCATACCACACATTGGGCTCAATAAAGTTAATGAATTTTGCGTGTAACCATTACTTTCCGAAGCCAAATTTTAATCCCATCCAAAAATGAGCAACCAAAAAATTTTCATAATAAAATTTTCAAGTCCTAATAATACCACTATTCAAGCAAAAAAGTGGAAATATTGGGCACATTTGTCACTTCACAGATATTTCAAAGTCTATACGTATCTGTTGCAATTTAATGATACAAATTTTGATAATATCAGTAAAAACACATCCTTCCTGAAACTTTCTGAAACAATTTTTCAAAATTTATTATGCTACAACTAAAGTGAGGAAGTGATAAAATGATGAAGTGATGAAATTCTGAAACTTTGCATATATTCATGGCGTTCCGTAGACAATAATTTTTATCCCATTGACAAATGAGCAACCGCAGAATTTTCATAACAAAATTTTTAATTCATAATCCAACAATCGAAACCAAAATGTGGAAATACTTGGTACATTTGTTACTTTACAGAATTTTCAAAATCTGCAGGTATCTGTTGCAATCCAATGATACAAATTTTGATAATATCAGTAAAAATACATCAGAAGACTTCCTGAAACAATTTTTCAAAATTCATTATGCTACAACTAAATTACGGAATTGAGAAAATGTAGTGCACATTAAGCCCAACAAAATTCTGAAATTTTGCATGTATGCATGGCATTCTGAAGCCAGCAATTCTTAACCCATCGACAAATGAGTAAACGAAGAATTTTCATAACAAAATTTTCAATTCCTAATGCCATAATCGAAACCAAAAAGGGAAAATACTTGGCACATCTGTCGCTTCACAGATATTTCAAAGTCTGTACGTATCTGTTGCAATTTAATGATACAAATTTTGATAATATCAGTAAAAACACATCCTTCCTGAAACTTCCTGAAACAATTTTTCAAAATTTATTATGCTACAACTAAAGTGAGGAAGTGATAAAATGATGAAGTGATGAAATTCTGAAATTTTGCATATATTCATGGCGTTCTGAAGACAATAATTTTGATCCCATCGACAAATGAGCAACCGAAGAATTTTCATAACAAAATTTTCAACTCATAATGCGAAAATCGGAGGCAAAATGTAGAAATACTGGGTACATTTGTCGCTTCACACAATTTCCAAAGTCTGTAGGTATTCGTTGCAGTCCAAAGATATAAATTTTGATAATGTCAAAAAAATCACATCGGAAGACTTTCTGAAACATTTTTTTAAAATTCATTAGGCTACAACTAAAGCGGGGATGTGAAAAAATATAGAGCATATTGAGCCAAACAAAATTCTGAAATTTTGCATATATTCATGGCGTTCCGATGACAATAATTTTTATCCCATTGACAAATGAGCAACCGAAGAATTTTCATAACAAAATATTCAATTCATAATGCTACAATCGGTGCCAAATAGTGGAAATACTTGGTATATTTGTCGCTTCACAGAATTTCCAGAGTCTATAGATATTCGTTGCAATCCAAAGATACATATTTTGATAATACCAGGATATGGAGTATATACTGCCATAGTCGTTTGACATAAATATATATTATACGAGCCGTTTTGACATAAAGATATATCGTTACTTACTACGGTTATCATTCAGATGCATCCATATATATCCAGATGCAGGTTGACAGTGTATTTGTCTATTAATTCATCAAACGCGAGATGATTCTACACCATATTGTGGATAGAAAAACGATGTCGAAAATCTTTTGAAATGGACCGACAATTATCATGCAAGGAACATTTTATGATGTATAAATCTAATTATGGCAAGCGAGGAACATTTTATAATAAAGAGGAAAGGGACCAATAAAATAAATTGTCAACGGTGTAGAGTTAAAAAAAAATATTTTTTAGACACTGCTCAAAACTCGGCATGATAATAACATACTTTGTAATATACGTTTTTTTGACACTCATTATTAGTTTTATAGAGTTTCTTTTCCGAATTTACATCGATTCACACCAATTATGATTAACAGTTCAACGTACACCATTTCATAGTTATCAAAGAAACGAAAAGAATGATTTTTCAAGAAATCTTATACGAGGAACATTTAATCGCGAAAGAGTAAAGAGATCGCTTTCGTTTCCGTCGTAGAGTTAAATGTGGAAAATAAAAACTGCAGGGTTAAAAATAATAAAAAAATACATATTCATTTCAGCACTGTTCGAAAGTTGATTAAAAGCGCTTGACTATTTTCACACCATCACTTTCTTATTATTACTGTAACCAAGAGTCGATCGAACCTAACCACGATCTAGAGTCGCGGTAGCGACTCGAGACAAGTATATTTACGTATACTATAAGATGGCGAAGACGAGTCGCTACTAGAGTCTTTACAGCAAGAAGAGTGATTCTGAACGTATTCCGAAAATTGTTTCGGCGATATTTAATGAATAACATCGTTTTGAAAGATGCTGCGGGTTTACGTATTTTTTATTTTTTTTTTTCTTTCGATCGTGACTATTTAGAACTCTGTAGCCTAACGCATATTGGAAATATTAATATTTCATCTTTCCAAATCATCAAAAAAGGTAGCATTTTTCGCACACTTTTGACGCTTTGCGGTCGCTGCCTAGTGATACTAACTAGAAATTGGTAACGTTCTGATGATATGTGAGAGTGCGTTCGTCGATGTGACAGCCGATTTGACTTTTCTTCATGATATTTTATAATAAACAGTGACAGCTGTGAGTTAAAAAAAAAGGTTATAAAGATCGCGGATGTGCAATTCTATATGCATAGTGATGTGAGGTTAAAAAAATAAGGTTATAAAGATCGCGGATGTGAAAGTTGACGGATATTTTTTTTAATATGGATCAGCCGTATGAGTGCGACAGAGATAGCTACAAATTTCCAAGTGGAAATTAAAAAAAAAATAAGGTTATAAAGATCGCGGATGTGAAAGCTGACAGATATGATTATATATATATATATATATATATATATATATATATATATATATATATAAGTGACAGTTGTGAGTTAAAAAAAGGTTATCGGAATCGAAAACGTTCCCTTTTCTCTTTTACCATAAAATGTTCCTCGAATGCAATAATAAGGTTTATTTAGAGACCATTCTCTTCATTTTTTTTTTTGATAGCTAAGAGAATGGTGTATGATAAACTCGTATTCGGTGAATATTTAATATCTTTGTCGTGAAGTTATAAAGATCGCGGTCAGTTTTAACTTGTGATTAAAGTGACTTTTATATATATGTAGAAGAATGATAGTGCAAAAATAAAGTTTAAATCAATAAATAAACTTTTGAACAGTGTCTAAATAAATAATTTTTTTTATTAACCCTAGCCCCAACAATCCATTTTTCCGAACGTAAACTCTAGAACGGAATCGAAAACGGTGCTTTTTCTATTTTAACATAAAATGTTCTTTGAATGCAATAATAAAGTTTATTTAGAAACCATTCTCTTTATTTTTTTTTTTTTTTGATAATTAAGAGAATGTTGTATGATAAACTCGTATTCGGTGAATATTTGATATCTTTGAACAGTCGTAAGGTTATAAAGATCGCGGTCAGTTTCAGTTTTGGTTAAAGTAACTTTTATATATATAGATAGAAGAGTGATAGTGCAAAAATAAAGTGTAATTTAATAAATAAACTTTTGAACAGCACCTTAATAAATAATTTTTTTTATTAACCCTAGCCGCAACAATTCAATTTTCCGAACGTAAACTCTAGAACGGAGTCGAAAATAGTGCCTCTTCTTTTTTACCATAAAATGTATCTTGCATGCAATAATAAAGTTTATTTGGAAACCATTCTCTTCATTTTTTATATAACTGAGAGAATGATATATGATACCACCCTACGTTTGAACCACCCTAGGTTTGAATTATATATGGTTTTAAACCACCCTAGAGTGGTAGAGACCTTAAATACATGAAAATTCTATTTGCATTTGTCACCCAAAACGGAATCAAGCGATGCGAAATAATTTTGAGCGAAAAGATATTTGATTTGAGAAAAAACAAATTTCATAAGTACTTCACCAATTTTTTTTTTTAATCTATTGCTCACGAGATATAATTCGTAATAAATAAACATTATAAAAGCAAAACTCGCGTAGTACTTCGGCCAAAATTATTTTTTCCGATTAAACTTTAGCTCTCGAAATTTTGTACGTATACTTTTTTGTTTCAAAATCTCGTTTCGTTATGATTACTTATATTTAAAAATTTTCGGTGCATTCTGATGCTATTGGAGTATTTCTTCGGCATCATTTTTATGGAATATTTTCCGATCCGTTGATCTGTTGACAGGGATGTTTCGGTGCAATATTTTTTGAAATTTTTTTATACAAAATTTAAAAAAAATTCGTTTTTACTTGTTCGTTGTTCTTTTATGCGTCGTATCTTCTCAGAACTACTGTACGTTTTAAGTAATCTAATAATTTTATAAGTATTGACGGTTAATTACGAAGATTGAATTCACTTCAACACTTCTTAGAACAATATTTCACATTGCATTTTTAGTCTGAATATAGTCGCGATACACCAGCTCGAAATTTGATCATGTATCCATTTTTAGCCGAAATCATTAAAAAATCGCTTGAGCGACCTCTAAAATTTTTATTCAGGATTCAATTCTTGAGAGAATCACTTTTTGATAAAATGTTACCATATTTTGCTGTAATGCCGAAAAAATGTCAATTCTTTTGCATCACCCAGATACATATATAATATAGACATGTTTAATTGGCAAGCTATAAATTTCATACCCGAATACGTACACAATATTGAAATATTTAATTAACAAGCTATGAATTCCATACAAAAAGTCGACAAATCCTAGCCAAAAACAGCATAAATGCTGTGAAAAAAGCTGAGACAAGTACATTTACGCCCGCCCCAAATAGTCGTTCTAGTTAATCCCCCCCACTACCCAACGCCAAAATACCGATTCCCACAAAAATTTACAAAAACCCGTCTAAGTCGTTTATGCAAAGATCTCAGAACCGCTCTCATTATGATCAAATAAAATCAAATTGCACAGAGGTGATAATTTCATTCTCGTAAATGTTGTGAGTTCACAAAAAGTTGATAAATAAATAGAGACCTACTAAAGTATATGTGGCCAAGTACATGGGATTTTATTATGTTTATAAAATCTCCAATTATGTTCATATGCCATTTCTCTAATTAATGCTTTATTACAACGAATTATTATCATATGATTTGGAACTGCGAGGGCTTTCAAAAAAAAATACAGAATTGCATTAGCCTGCGTAGTAAGCTTGAACGCTGCCACACTCTCATTTGTAATATTTGTAGTATAGTTTTATTGGTAACAAATTGATAAAAGTTTACTATCGTACGTAGAGCGGATACGCACAGAGTACTTGTCCGGCCCGAAAATTTTTCAACTAGTTAGCTAAAAATATGCTTTTTTGTTCACGGCAAATTTTTCAACCACTCCGAACATTCGGATCTCCTGATGCAGATTCGAATTTTACCCGCTTTGGAATGCATTCAATTGATGATCGCTCTTACATGGCAGGCTTATTCCGTTTTGTAAAACCTGTTCTAAAAGTGCGTGTAAATGGTACTGGATTAGTTATTCCGGGTGTGCAGTACCGTTTAGATGTTCTGTAACTCTAGTTTTCCCTTGGATGTTACAAAACCGGAATAAACATGCCGTGTAATAACGTGAGATATGCTCCACATGAGCATCAATTCATCGATAACAATTGGTTAAAGGAAAGGAGGATAATTTGGGATACAAAACAATCCCCATATTGTGATTCCAAATTAGCTGTGTTTACTTTACTAGTTAATGCCAAAATGTATGGTAGATTAATGTTGACTTATGTGACAAATTTTATGAAAAATTTTCGGGCCGGACAAGTACTCTGTGCGTATCCGCTCTACGTACGATAGTAAACTTTTATCAATTTGTTACCAATAAAACTATACTACAAATATTACAAATGAGAGTGTGGCAGCGTTCAAGCTTACTACGCAGGCTAATGCAATTCTGTATTTTTTTTTGAAAGCCCTCGCAGTTCCAAATCATATGATAATAATTCGTTGTAATAAAGCATTAATTAGAGAAATGGCATATGAACATAATTGGAGATTTTATAAACATAATAAAATCCCATGTACTTGGCCACATATACTTTAGTAGGTCTCTATTTATTTATCAACTTTTTGTGAACTCACAACATTTACGAGAATGAAATTATCACCTCTGTGCAATTTGATTTTATTTGATCATAATGAGAGCGGTTCTGAGATCTTTGCATAAACGACTTAGACGGGTTTTTGTAAATTTTTGTGGGAATCGGTATTTTGGCGTTGGGTAGTGGGGGGGATTAACTAGAACGACTATTTGGGGCGGGCGTAAATGTACTTGTCTCAGCTTTTTTCACAGCATTTATGCTGTTTTTGGCTAGTATTTATAACCTCACAACGGTTCGTGAAAAAACATTAATATTTTCAATACTCTTTAAGCAACGAGATTCTAATTAATCGCGATCGAAAGGGGGAAAAAATAAAAAATACGTGAATTTGAATGAAACTTTAAATTGCGGTCATTGAATTTATATTAAGGCAGTATTCTACTTTACAACTTTGAAAAAAAAAAATTTTTTTTTTTACATTTTTCGAAAGTAATTATAATCAAGAATGTTAGCTCAAAATTTTAGAAAGAATCAAGCAGTCTAACTATACTTTTTCACCTTTCGAACGCACCTACTTGAGCGCGCTATTCTGACCCGCCCAGAGCGCACTGTTCAGACAGCTGGTGCAAGTATAAGAAGGCCGAAGCAAACAACGCTTTAAAAATCTATAAACATCCTCCTGCTCTTGCTAGTGACGTACAAGAGGTGCTGAAGTCGATCTACGAAGATCTAACAAAAACGGAATTACTGGAGAGATGTTTGGGTGGTAACACTCAAAATAACAATGAGTGTTTCAACTCAACAGTTTGGGCTATGGCACCGAAGCATGTCTATAATGGTAAAACAATCGTTAAAATTGCATGTCTCACTGCTGCCTGCATTTTTAATGAAGGATTCTGCCCAGTTTTGAAAATAATGGAAATTATGGGCGTGAAAATCGGCCAAACCGCCATGCAGTTCGCCAATATGCGCGACCAACGGCGCATCGTTCGAAAGAACCGCCGAGGCTTCTAAGGAGAGCAGAACTCAAAAAAAGCAGGCTAAATTAGATGACAATACTGACCTGGAACAAGTTGAAGGCATGTTATATGGCCCAGGCATCGCTGATTGAGCGTAAGATAATTTTTTCTACGATTTGTCACTTACGAAAACTTTAAACGCGTTTTTCTCGAAACAACGTTTTCAAGTATCGTGGTCGTGAAAACTCAAAAACTATTGAACCGATCCTTATGAAAGGTTGAACACATATTCTACATGTTTGTATCAACCGACCTAACTACAATCAACTTAAAATTTTAATTCTAACTATATTTTTATTGCAAAAAAACACGCAAAAAAACGCAATTTTTTTTCTTTCGTATTTTAGCCGCCATTTTATTGATTTTGCACATACATAAAATATTCTAGTTAGATCGGTTCCTGGAGTCATACTGAATATAAAACTATCTGATTTTTTTGCTTCAGACCATCCGTCGGCAAGATTTTACGACCACGGCAACTTTTTGAGGTGTTGGCTTTGACCATACTTTACATGTATAAAAAATGTATAAAATAAATAAAAAAAAAAAATTTATGTACTTCAAGAGTGTATTTATTAAGCATTTCAAACCCTATATCCATATCTTCAATAGTATTCTCAGAAACAATTCATAAAAATAGCGTTTTTTTCAAAGTTGTAAAGTAGAATACTGCCTTAAAGAAATCATTTTTGGATTGTACGTCTCGCACTCTTCCGCGGTAAAAGTATATACACTCGATAAGACTAGATCCAGTAAACGTTAAAACTGTCACTCTTAATATTTCACTCTTGATATTAGGATTATAATACCAGCACGTTTTTTTTATTTATCCCGCAATTCGTAATGTCGAAACTCCGTTTGTTTATACCATCAAATACTGACAGATGGTTGTACAATATATAGATATAGATATTATCATGTGACGTCAGTTCGCGACACTGCCGTGAAGTTCGCCCCGGGGACATGAGGTCTTTGATGGTGTTATACGCAGGCACATTAAATCCATGAATGTGTTACTAACTTTTGCATAATCTTGAGCCCGTGCAAAGTATTTTCTCAGCAATTACGACACCGATCATGCTGATTTTGGGCGCAATCGAAAGAGAATTTCTTAATTAGCTAACAGTTCAATTTTTAAGTTCCCAAATGACTCCAGAGCTTCGTAATTAAATAAAATGACATGCCAATTTTACCCCCACCACCGCGAATCGTTTTATTCAGAGAAAGTATAGTCTCGGCGAGCTCGGGCCAGCAGACGACAGGGCTGTCAATGTACTTGTCCCGAGACTCTACCGAGTCTCTTGATCTGGCCAAAAATCCCCTCCCCGGTGAAAAAACCTTGGACAAGTACATTTGTTGACCCCTGTTTCCATTTGTTTTCACAGAAAAAAAATACCCAAAAAAGTACAAAATTTTTTAAAAATTGGGAAATCGAGACAGGAAAATGAAGATTGTTTCTATAAAATAACTACAAATAGCAAAAATCCCCTCCCGGGGAAAAAAAGCTGGGACAAGTACATTGGTTGTCCCTCGTTTCCCTATGATATCACAAAAAGTCCAAAACCCCACTTAATTTTTTTTTTTTAATGTTTACTAATTTTATTCATATTCCGGAGGGAAACCAAGCATATAGATCACGAAATAACCGGCCAAAAAACCAGACTTCACAATAATTGTTACTTTGAATTTATTTCCACAGAACAAAACAAGAATCAAAACATTAAAAAATCAGAATTATCAAGATGAGAAAAACACCACTTATAATTGGTGTGTAAGAAGTATCAATAGTCTAGAAAAAAATGAAGAAAGATCGACATCTAAGTTACGTGCAGCAGTAAAATTTATGATATCAGTACTAGGACAAGTATTTCTTTGATGACTGAGAAGATATCAATATGGACGTACCGGCAACGTAGGGCATGCAGTTGGTGCATTGATTCTGGGATCTCCTAAGTTGAATAGCTACTTTTGTTTTGGCTATAGCGTGCCCAATGTTGCCAAATAGTATTTACTTACATGACCTAATGAAACAACATTGCCTGCGCCGTGGCTAAAATAACGAAAAACAAGCAGGAACAGGAAGTTTCGTATAAGATCCCGTGCTTTTGTAATGTTAAAAAAAAACATTAATTTATGTCTGTACATGATAGTACAGTTTTGTTTGATTGGTAATAATTTGATGAAGGTTCACCACCGTACGTTGAGCGTATACGCACAGAGTACTTGTCCGGCCCATAACTTTTTATTAAAATTGCTCATTCCAGTAAAAATCAGTGGTCTCTCTCAAAAGTCAAGGGTCATTAATCCCGCATAATGGTTTAAATTCTCTTTTTCAAAACATAAAGGGCTATTTTGATAGTTGGCGCCCAGGAACATCAAAATGAAACGAACGGAGGGGGATTATTTTGTGTGAAATTTGCGTGATCTTAAAACTTTAGATATAAATTTGACGGTGCATTCAGAGCCCACATTAATCTTTTGACCATTCACCAGTGGTTACTTAGATCTTCTACTAATAAATAGTAGCTTTCTAAAATATAATAACTTTCGTTGCTGGCAATAATAGTTTTCGAAAGTATGATACGCTACATTGCTGGCAATAGTTTACTGACAATGAGTCGCATCTTCAGAAATTTCATAATTGACTGCACCTTATGTTAATGTAATTATATGATGACTACGAACACCATTTTATTCCGATTGAATAGACGTCGAATGTCGTTTATGATACAAGGCCATTCCGAAATTCGCAGAAGAATTGATTTTCTTGTAAATTTCTGACGGCGAAAAGCAACGCATGCAACGAAAAGCACCTCCAATTTGATTTTCACTTGAATGAGCAATTTTAATAAAAAGTTATGGGCTGGACAAGTACTCTGTGCGTATACGCTCAACGTACGGTGGTGAACGTTCATCAAATTATTACCAATCAAACAAAACTGTACTATCATGTACAGACATAAATTAATGTTTTTTTTTTTAACATTACGAAAGCACGGGATCTTATACGAAACTTCCTGCTCCTGCTTGTTTTTCGTTATTTTAGCCACGGCGCAGGCAATGTTGTTTCATTAGGTCATGTAAGTAAATACTATTTGGCAACATTGGGCACGCCATAGCCAAAACAAAAGTAGCTATTCGACTTAGGAGATCCCAGAAGCAATGCACCAACTGCATGCCCTACGTTGCCGGTACGCCCATACTGATATCTTCTCAGTCATCAAAGAAATACTTGTCCTAGTACTGATATCATAAATTTTACTGCTGCACGTAACTTAGATGTCGATCTTTCTTCATTTTTTTCTGGACTATTGATACTTCTTCCACACCAATTATAAGTGGTGTTTTTCTCATCTTGATAATTCTGATTTTTTAATGTTTTGTTTCTTGTATTGTTCTGTGGAAATAAATTCAAAGTAACAATTATTGTGAAGTCTGGTTTTTTGGCCGGTTATTTCGAGATCTATATGCCTGGTTTCCCTCCGGAATATGAATAAAATTAGTAAACATTAAAAAAAAAAAATTAAGTGGGGTTTTGGACTTTTTGTGATATCATAGGGAAACGAGGGACCACCAATGTACTTGTCCAAGTTTTTTTTCCCCGGGAGGGGATTTTTGCTATTTGATATCACTTCTTTTTCTATAATATTTTCATATATTTCGCTTTATATAAACTCCAATAGAGCCTGTATATAACAAAAATCTTACAACGTGTCTACATCATTACATCATCGACTTATTTCAATGTCAGGAATCAGTATTGCTCATACTACTAATTCGACATAAAAGAATGAGACAGATTTTCTACCATAAATTCCTTGTTATTGAGGTTGTTTAAATATAGGAGCGTTTCGTTCCAGTGATAAGAAAAAAAGTTATGTTTTCAAAAGAGTTAACTATAGACTCGAAGTATTTTCTCGAGATGTTAGTAATTCGTTGATAGGTTATTATTTGATTATAGCTTAGCAGGAAGGTGTTCTAGAAGAGACCTCAAATACCAATTTTTCCCCAAGGCGAAAATTCGGAAAATTAAATATTTTATCATTAGCTTTCAAGTTGTGTATTAGAATAAGGCATTCAGGGGCGAAAAGGCAGCGAGGATATTAGCAATTTCGATCTAAGCTATAAATAGATAATTATATTTAACTTTACTATCAGGAGCCTCAGAATTATTATTCTTTCAAAGATGAAATGACGGAAGAATATGATGCATCATCCTTTACTTACAAATTATTTTATAAAACATAGAAAAAAATTAGATTAAAAAAAAAGTCGGCCGAAGTACTTGACGAATGTTTTTTCACTTAATTTACATAATGTATCGGTCATGGTGACAACCTCGCCAAGTACTTCGGCCGAAATTCTTTTTCATCTAATTTTTTTTCGTTCACAATCTTTTTTTGCTTCGGACCCTTATTGATACAGAGTTTTTATTTTCATTCTGGTTGGTAAAACAACTGCATTTTCGAACTTGATTCTTTTCTCTATGAACATTCAATATTATTTGAAGATTTTTTCACACGATAAAGCCTCCCGTACTGGGCACATATATTTTGGTATAGCTCAATTTATTTTATAACTTTTTGCGAAACCCAACCTTAGCTTTTCGCGAGGATTAACTCATTTTGTTTTGTGTGATTTGAATTTATTTGATACATTTTTTGAGAGTGGTCACTTTTCTTACTTTTTGACAGGGTTTGATTTTCTCAGGGATTTTTGCGAGAACAGGTTTTTGCGGTGTATATATATTCGTGGAAAAATATGGGAACGGCGGTCAACAAATGTACTTGTCCAGGTTTCTTCCGCGAGGGGGATTTTTATGCGTGATATGATTCGTTTTTTCTCTTTTTTTCAAACATCTCGCTTTATATAGATTAGAAAAAGGTTATATTGGGAAATTATCGCTTTTTCATTTCCAAACCCTGACGCCTTCTACTTCGAGTCAGGTTTTTTCCTCATGAAATAAAGGGGCACGTGTTTTGGAATTTTCAATTTGGCATTTTTTTTATTCTCGAGCCAGTCAAATTTATTTGACATTTCGATTTACCTTTCTGGAATCAGGCTAAAATAAGTCGGGAACTGGGAGCCTGATACAAAAATTTACAAAGCTTTTGAGGGCAAGATTATAGCAGTCAGAACTTTTCCATAGAATTTGTAGCTATTTGAATTTGTGTTTTTCAAAGAAACATATTAAACAGCAGTATCTCCTTGTTATATTTGTAGATTTGTGGTAAAAAATATTACGCTTATTTCAGCTTGTTGATAAAAATGGAGCGATTTTTTTCGAAATTTTTCATTTTTGATTAATGATAAAATAAAAAACCAGTTTCACGTATGTTTAGAGAAAACATATCGAATCTATTGTGAAAAAAGTTCACGCATTTTTTCATTCTTATTTTTATTAACAAGATGGAATCATGATTATTTTTCAATACCATTGAAGAAGTTACTACCATGAAAATAAAAAGTTACAACTATTTCAATATTCTCATTGAATATAGAAAAGTTCAAATAGTATGTTATGGAAACTCCAAAACAATATATTGAATAAAGCGGACAAACTGAGAACAGGATCGTACCCAAGAGAATGAAATGAATTTAGTTGTATTAGTCACATTAGCTTTGAGCAAATTTTGTTACCATCAAAACCAGAGCGACTGTAGAGGAAAGCCTTTGGAATAAAACTTTTTCAATTTATTATGCCATAATCAGAGCTAAGAAGTGGAAATACTTAGCATGCATGTCTCCTCTTCACAAAATGGTCAAAGTTTGTAGATATTGGCTACATTCCAATGATACAAATTTTGATACTATCAGAAGAAGAGCACCCGAAGACATTCTAAAACAACTTTTTAAATTTATTATGCCACAACTAAAGTGGAAAAGTGAAAAAACATAGTGCACTTTAAGCCCAATAAAGTTCAGAAAATTTGGATGTATCTATTGCGTTCCGAGGACAGAAATTTTAATCCCATCCAAAAATGAGCAGCCGAAGACATTTTGTAATAAATTTTTCAATTCATAATGCCACAATCAGAGACAGAAAGTGGAAATACTGGGCGCACATGTCGCTTCACAAAATATTAAAAGTTTGTAGGTATCGGCTACATTCCCATGATACAAATTTTGATGCAAATTTTGATATTTATAGCAATAATGGCCGTGAAAGCCTCAAAACTAGAACTTACAGATATTTTAATATTATGTTTGAATTTTGAAAAGTTCAGAAAGTATGTTATGGATATTTTAAAACAATAAATTCAACAAAGCGGGCAAACTTAGATCAGTACTGTGCCCAAGAAAATGGATCGAGTTGAGTTGTACCAGTTGCATTATCTTCGTGCAAATTTTCGTACCATCACAACCAGAGCATCCATAGAGCAAATTTTTTTGAAAACATTTTTCAATTGGTTATGCCACAATAGGAGTCAAAAAGTAGAAATACTGAGCACACATGTTGCTCCAGGAAATTTCCAAAGTTTGTAAGTATACGTTGCGTTCCAATGAAACAAATTTTTACACTTCCAGAAAAAAGGAACCAAAGACTTTTTGACAATTTTTTGAATTAATCATGCCACAACTTAAGCATACCACACATTGGGCTCAATAAAGTTTATGAATTTTGCATGTTGCCATTACTTTTCGAAGCCAAATTTTAATCCCATCCAAAAATGAGCAACCGAAGAATTTTCATAATAAAATTTTCAAGTCCTGATAATGCCACTATTCGAGCAAAAAAGTGGAAATATTGGGCACACTTGTTACTTCACAGATATTTCAAAGTCTATACGTATCCATTGCAATTCAATTATACAAATTTTGATAATATCAGTAAAAACACATCGGAAGACTTCCTGAAACAATTTTTCAAAATTCATAATGTTACAACTAAAGTGGTGAAGTGAAAAAATGGAGCGCATATTGAGCCAAACAAAATTCTGAAATTTTGCATATATTCATGGCGTTCCGAAGACAATAATTTTGATCCCATCGACAAATGAGCAACCGAAGAATTTTCATAACAAAAGTTCAATTTGCAATGCTAAAATCGGATAAAATAACTATACTCCAAATGACAAATGGAAATGAAAAAATTCACATATTTTATCGACACCCCAAGAAAAAAATCAATAATGCCCATCGTGAGTATCCGGTAAAAACAGAGTCTACAAGTAAATGATCAATTTGTGCATAAAAAAATAATTACTTTACAAAAACAGAAATGGTAAAGTCAATGATTTACGTTCAGCACTAAAATTTATAATATCAATAATAGGACATGTATTTTATTGTCGCGTGAGGATGGAGTATTTAAAAAAAAGCAAAAATTAGTTGGTTATTGAAAAAAGTCACCAATGTACGAAAATAAAAATTGGTCAAAAGAACGGAATCCAGAAAAAAGCGGGATGAAAAGAAACTTGAAGAAAAAAATTTCAAACGAAAAAAATTAGATTAAAAAAAAATTTCGGCCGAAGTACTTGGCGAGTTTGTAACACATCAAGAGACGCGGTAGCGGCTCAACGCCAAGTATTAAAAGAAAAAGCCATCGCGAGGCCTACCGCACTCTTATATACGCGAATATGCCGGTTTTATGACGTCACGGCGTTTTCAAACCGTTCTAACGTACGAACCGTTTGATCAAAAAATCTGAATATTGGTGACGTTTTTTTCGATTTTTCTCTTTCTATTGCTCTTTGTTGCAAGTAAATCCGTCCAGCCAATCTTGGGATATGATGATTTAGCGACATAAAATCGAACATTTCAGGATACTGTGCTTTTCTTAGGATTCTTAGGATCAGACAGGTATAAGTCGCGCTCGAATGGGCGGGACATACGCCCTTTTAACGATAATCTACATTTCTCTACTGTCCGTCACGCTGCCCACTGAACGAGGCTACCCTCTCTCCTTGCGCGCCGCTGAGTGAGAGAGACAACGCGCTAAACCTTGTCCCCTCTCTCTCGCTTGTATAGAGTGCTTTCTCTTTCCCGCTGTTTCGCGCGCTCTATATATATATATGCCGGCCGAAATCGTAAAATTTGGAGCCGCACTAAAAGTTCGATTGCTCTGCCAAAAAAGTGGATATTCCAATTTTGCAAACAAGATTTTGAAGAGGGCATATACAGCTTCATTCTGGATTATTTAAATACTTTTACGATTTTTTTCGGACCTTGTATACATTTTTGAACATGGTCGTTTTTCACTTTTTTTTCAGTTGTTCAAAATTATTTTAAATTACATGAATTAAATAATACGCGTAGCATTTCTTCCTGTACTTCCTGTATGCACTAACTATCGAGTCGCTACCGCGTCTCTTGATATGTATTGTAACGTGACATTTTTGGCCACGTCACCCGCACGGATTGATCGACCAGTGGACCGGAGGTCCGGCCCATTGTGACGCCGCTCTACGACTCGCCGTGGGGAACGCTACGAGGATTTCTGTCATAATTATAATTTTAGTTTTAAGTTACCTGGATCCGTCCTTCGGGAATCTCATTACCGGCGTTAATCGCTAAAATTTGTGCTCGTGAGAGAGCGAGAGAGAGAAAGGAAGTCACGTCATTATCGAGTACCGTATTGCATCGCCCTCGAGTGTCGTTCCGGTCACCGTCCTCGCGCCTCAGCTCTCTTTGATTTCAGCGGTTCCTTTGCAACGATCTCACTCCTCCAGGCGTTGTTCTCGGTCACCAGAGTCCAACCAGCGAACGGTCGAAAGACCACGCCGGATATCGGCCATTATTGAACGCCGCCCGTGGCTTTCTCACCATCGCAACCGAGAGTTGCCCCGTTCGCCTCCACGCCTGCAGGAGCTACAGCCCGTGTGCAACGGCGCCTCGTCGGGTGGGGCCTGGGATTCCCTGGGGTGGAGGTGCTGTTTCGCCTGGTGATATAGTGGACCCACCGTGACGCGGAGGGATGCCTCGCGTCACGAGGGAGGTCTCCCCTCCACCTTTCAGTCGGACATCGGCCGGGTCCCCAAGAGGAAAAGCTCCTGCAGCGTGGAAAGCTCGCTGGAGGTGGGATCCGAGCGAGGACATCGTTCGATATTCCCGCGTATTAATTTCAACGCGCCGCCGAGAATTTCGGCTAATTCGCAACAGAGGCGCGAGAGCGAGGTCCGGCGGTCCTCGAGTGGTGGGGAGAAACAACGAGAGCGCGGAGCCTTACCGAAGCGTTAGAACAATCATTCTTCATAATTGTGTCCCACCGGCGAGTTGCTGTCTCACCGAGCTCCTGAGCCCTCAACTACCACGTGTGGAGAGATTTCGCCTCGGTAAGCCCGTTCCTCTACTTTCTCCGATTCGTCGGATTATTGGGGTTTTTAAGTATTAATTGTTAGAGTTTTGCCATTTATTGTTGGCGTGGAAGAATGAGGATGATATTTGAGCGGGAATGTGGCTCTTTTGTCTTCATTCTCTCCTAATTATTAAGTTTTTTTTGGAGTACCCAATTTTCCGTCGAATCCCCCTTGGTGACTTGCGATATTCTTTTAGTTTCGTTATTCAATTTTTATCGACTACGATAAATAATATATAAAGTTTAATGAGTAATTTTATAGTATGATATTGGCCAGTCTAGGCTATTGTATCTCGTCGCAATTTCGTGTTACGCGTTCAAGGCCGGCCGCGAGCGCGTCGCGCCGGTTTGTCTTCGTGCTATCTCTCTCTCACTCGGCCTCAAGTACGTTAGGCATTGTTATCATTCTTATTTGCCTCGGATCCCTTCAGTATTTTGTTCTCGAATTTATTTCACCCGATTTTCGTCTTTCTTTTATCTCGAAATATTATTTCATATATGTCGTTCTGTGTTAACTCACCTGTACTACCTACTTCCGAGCCTTGGCTACCTAAATTCTGATGGAATTACCTGAGTTAGTGTCGTGCACACTAACTCTATTATTATTTCATTTGTTTAATTAATTTTGCGATAAGTTACCTTTGCTACCTGCTTCGGGCCTTAGCTACGTGAAACTCGGTCGAACTACCTGAGTTAGTGGCGTGCACACTAACTCCGTTATTATGCCAGTTGTTTAATTAATTTTGTGATAAGTTACCTTTACTACCTGCTCTCGAGCCTTAGCTACATGAAGCTCGGACGAACTACCTGAGTTCGTGTCGTGCACACTAACTCCGTTATTATTTAGGTTGTTTAATTAATTTTGTGATAAGTTACCTTTACTACCTGCTCTCGAGCCTTAGCTACCTGAAACTCGGACGAACTACCTGAGTTAGTGTCGTGCACACTAACTCCGTTATTATTTCGGTTGTTTAATTAATTTCGTGATAAGTTACCTTTGCTACCGGCTTTCGAGCATTAGCTACCTGACTCTCGGTCGAACTACCTGGGTTAGTGTCGCGCACACCAACTTCATCATCGCTGAATGCTCTCGGGATTATTTTTCGGATAGATTGCTTACTACTATCTATCTTCGTGTCTCCATTACCGTTTCTTTTAGTTCGCGTTATTATTGAGTTGAGTTTAGTGTTTTCATGTTCAGTCGCCTCCACTACCTGCCTTTGGGCTTCAACTACCGGCGCTTCGCTAATCGTCGAGTTTACCTGAATAAATCGTTGCTTAAACGAAAGTATTAGTCTTTGTCTATTTTCTTCCGTTAGTCCCGATTCCTTACTCTCGCCCCGAACCAGCCCCTCTACCCCTAAGTATCTCAGTCGCGCTGAGTAGTCGGACCACCCTGAATCCTCGTAACCCTTGGGATTATCTTGTTCGCCGCATCCGCGCCGGAGTGGACAAACAGAAAGTCGGTTTCACCGGCGGTACGTTCGTACCTGGCGCCCAGTCCGCTCCAGCCGGGTCACGATGGTCCGGGGAGGAATTGCGGAGGAGTTCAGAAGGGACAGATGGACCCGAGTCGGGAAAATCATGTTACAGTATACACATGAGAAATAAACCACATGTAATAATATAACCACATGTATTAAAACATTAATATATAATATATGATATCGCGTGTCATTGACAATGAGTAAGAGTAAAAAAAAAAATAGAGCGCAAAGCCGCACTCGTTTTATCTCTTTCTCATTTGTTTTCAATAAATAATGAATGAAAATATCGTATGTTTTCTGTATCGCGCGCTCTAACACTGTGTTATTCTTTATTTTTTACTAAAAAAAAAATGAAGTTTTTGTATAAATTTTTCTACAAATATAAGGATGACATTTATATATCGATCAGTATAATTTTGGACACGTTTTGTCACCGCTGTGTAATCTCGTTGAATGCCAGTCAATCATCTTCGTAGATACTTGAGATGGCTGCTCCCCTGCGAGACCGTCAGTGCGCGTATTTTGTAGTAATATACGATAAAATGTGAGGGAAACATAATTTTTTAAATGTTCGTCTTGAATTTAAATTTTATTATTAACTCTGTTTAAGTTATATTAATTTGAATATGAGTGAAGTTTCAGTGCAAGTATAGTGATTCCGAAAAAATTGTGTCCTGTCTTCAGTTTTTCCATCAGCTGTCGCTTTTAGTTTTTGACACACCCTTATTGTTTTGTCCTCCCTTTCTGTACCCTGAATTATCATTTTTTTATTCAAATCAAGAGACGCGGTAGCGGCTCAACGCCAAGTATTAAAAGAAAAAGTTAGCGCGAGCCCTGCTGCACTTTTATATACACGAATATGCCGGTTTTATGACGTCATAGCGTTTTTAAATCGCTCTCACGGATGAACCGTTTGAGTAAAAAATCTGAATATTTGTGACGAATTTTTTTCGATTTTTCTCTTTCTATTGGTCTTTGTTGTAAGTAGATCCGTTTAGCTAATCTTGAGATATGATAATTTAATGAATTAAAATCGAATGTTTCGGGATAATCTGTCTTCCTGGAGACAAACGGGCGTAAGCCACGCTTGAATAGGTGAGACACATGTCCTGTTGATAAGAATCTTCTACATTTCTCTGCTTTCCGTCCCCCAGTCCCGCTGAACGAGGTTTATACCCCCTTTTATCGCGCGCCGCTGAGTGAGAGAGATAGCGCGCGAATCTTCGTCCCCTCTCTCTCGCTCGTAGCGCGCTCGCTCTCTTTCTCATTATCGTTATTTCTGTTATTTTAGTTAGTTTAGTATTTTAGTTTCTGTTATTTTTTTTATAAAACAAACTATTATTTTTTTGAGAAATTTGAAGCATATTTTAAGTGTGATCGTTGGGAAATCATTCGTTGTATATTATTATTATAATTAAAATATCGATTTTTTTTACAATCTATTATCTATAGCTCCTTGAAAACTCGAACAAAGCGAATCGTCTAGAAGGTTAACATTTTTGTTCTGAAATGTACTTTGTTTAAAACTATGTGAAAAATTATTCGAAGTTTACATCACCTACCTTTTTTTATCCTAAGATAAAATAACCTTTTTTCATAGCGCTTGTACTAATTAATTTGTTTCTTAACAAATTAATTAGTTACAAAAAAAAAAAAAAAAAAAAAAAAAAATTAAAGTTAAAAATTAAAGTTAAAAATTAAAGTTAAGTACAAACATGAGAAAATAGCTAGTTCTATTTTTCGAATTGTTAATTTTAATAAACATTTTTGTTGTTGATTAGACTAATATTTCCCCATGATTATACTAGTCTTGAAATGCATTGAATGAATAATAGTTTCCTATGAAAATTTAACAGCAAAATTAAAAGGGACTATCGCTGCGGGAAAAAACATTTTTTGCTTATAATTTAAAAATTGATTTACGTAATCTTTAAACAATTGTTGACATATTTTTCAATGAAAGCATCTGTCAAAACGAAAAATTTGACCCACTTATCCATTCGGTTTGTATGATTTTTCAGAGATTAGTGCATGATTAATAGTAAAAAAAATCCACAGTTCAATTATAAAAAATCCAACGAACGATTTCCCCATCATCAAAGTTTTTGATGAAAATGGAAGTAGTTTTTGATAAAAATTCAAGAGTAATATCGAAGGGGGTTGACACTGTGGAGAAAAACATTTTACGCTTAGAATTTGAAAAATTGTTGTATGTAATACTTTGGAAAGGTATTAAAAATGTACGCCAAATATTAAAAAATTGTAACCTTAGTTGTCAAATGACCACCTTACATCCGGATATTACTTTGCAAAAAAATTGATTTTCTTTAAAACTATCATTTTCTTTCCATTTCATTGTTAAAACTTGTTTTCCTCGTATAATACTCATTTAGCAGTATTTGTGCGTCAGTGATGGAAGAAATTACTGTTTAGCTCTGCGATTGGTTTTTGTCATATGAAGGAAGTTACTCAACTTATGTCAAAAAAATCTGATTAATCATTGTTCCCGAATGAGATTTTTTTTTACCTCTATAGGACAGTTGGTGAGTATGGCCGTTTTTCAAAAAGAAGTGAAATCAATCGCAAAAAACTTTAAAAAAGTAAAAAAAGAACGCCAAGTATTAAAAGACGCGACCTTAGTTATAAAATAACCATTCAATATTTTTTCTGTTATTATATTACAATTTTTACACCTCGAAAAAACCAAACAAAAAATGTTTATACTTAATTTCCAAAAAAATAAGTAAATATCAACATCCATTTCTCTTCCGTAATACTGAAAAGGGTACTTCACCCCAAAAACAATGAACAAACATACTAGAAAAATTTTGGCATTCATTATCGAATAAAAACCTATTTACATGTTTTATTTTGTTTTTGTCTTGATATGTGATGAGTACATAGAAAAAAGATCTAGTTGTAAATTGTTGCCGATGATTGAAAAAAAAATGAAATCATTTCAACGTAGTCAAGAATGGTGAATGAATTACGAGTTTCGGAATGGAATCATGTACATCTTGAAGATTGACCTGCTAGAGGTTTTTGTCACCTCAAGGGCTTCAAAAAAAATTCTGCGGATATAAAGAAAATGTTATTCTGCTTTTAAGCTCGCTAAGCACTAAGAATGTACAACACAATTCCACAGAGAATAATACAAAAAACAATTACATATAAATGCGCAAATACGTGTACAAATGCACGCGTTGTATTTACACGTATGTACCGCACTAATTCACTGCAAATACTACACACAAACTTGGCGTGCATGGTTTTCAAATTACAGCTCGAGAAGACACATTTGATTAAATATGCTATCCAAATCAATATTCAACCAGTTCTTCTATCAATAGTGAAAGAAGTCCGATCCGTGGATAGAACGGGAGAGTACCGATTAATGATTTGATCAACGAAATACATGACTAGGTTGTACAGATTAGGAATGAAAATGGATGAAAAGGACGAATGGATAATAAAATGAGATGAACTGTAAAGGTGGATGAATGAAATGGGTGAATAGTAGATAGTTGAACAGTATGTATCGATGAACGAATCGAATAATTGAATCGATGAAATGATGAATGGATGTGATGAATGGAGAGTTGGATTGTACAAATAAAAGAAATGGCAAAATAAGATAAATGGATCGATGAACGGGATGCATTTATGAATGGACTGGCCCACCGGCTAAATAAAATTGATTCATTGATTGATGATTGATTGAGTTCAGTGAATAAAATAATGGATCGAATCGTCAGACGGATAGAAAAAAATGAATGGATGGGATGACGGAATAAGATGTACGCACGGAACTTGAACCGCTTATACGTCTTAATTCTGAACCCATCTATCCGTTCTACCGTATACTCATTTTGTGAACGTACGGACAGACGATTAGATAGGCTACATGAATAGATGGTTAGGATGAACGAAGAAATAAATAGGCGAGTAAATGAATTCATGGGTGGACTTTATGCCATAAGCAAACTGTAGAATTTTCAACACACTTTAAAACATGTAGAAATCGGCTACAACGAATCTATAGTTTGCTTATGGCGTTAAGCACAGAAGACACTCAATGTGTGTTTGAATAACACACTTGGTTTTTACAGTGATTTGAATTCGCTCAATATACAGATGGATGGAGCGTTCCTTCACTGAGCTGTAGTTTGAAAACCATGCACGCCAAGTTTGTGTGTAGTATTTGCAGTGAATTAGTGCGGTACATACGTGTAAATACAACGCGTGCATTTGTACATGTATTTGCGCATTTATATGTAATTGTTTTTTGTGTTGTGCTCTGTGGAATTGTGTTGTACATTCTTAGTGCTTAGCGAACATAAAAGCAGAATAACATTTTCTTTATAACCGCAGAATTTTTTTTGAAACCCTTGAGGTGACAAAAACCTCTAGCAGGTCAATCTTCAAGATGTACATGATTCCATTCCGAAACTCGTAATTCATTCACCATTCTTGGCTACGTTGAAATGATTTCATTTTTTTTTTCAATCATCGGCAACAATTTACAACTAGATCTTTTTTCTATGTACTCATCACATATCAAGACAAAAACAAAATAAAACCTGTAAATAGGTTTTTATTCGATAATGAATGCCAAAATTTTTCTAGTATGTTTGTTCATTGTTTTTGGGGTGAAGTACTCTTTTCAGTATTACGGAAGAGAAATGGATGTTGATATTTACTTATTTTTTTGGAAATTAAGTATAAACATTTTTTGTTTGGTTTTTTCGAGGTGTAAAAATTGTAATATAATAACAGAAAAATATTGAATGGTTATTTTATAACTAAGGTCGCGTCTTTTAATACTTGGCGTTCTTTTTTTACTTTTTTAAAGTTTTTTGCGATTGTACAATATTACGTGAAATACATTACGTGATCCAAGCTAAGCAAAAAAACTCGCCAAGTACTTCGGCCGAAATTTTTTCCAATCTAATTTTATTCGTTTGAAATTTTTTTCTTCAAGTTTCTTTTCATCCCGATTTTTTTTCTGGACTCTGTTCTTTTGACCGATTTTTATTCTCGTACATTGGTGACTTTTTCAATAACCAACTAATTTTTGCTTTTTTTTAAATACTCCATCCTCACGCCACAATAAAATACTTGTCCTATTATTGACATTATAAATTTTAGTGCTGAACGTAAATCATTGGCTTTACCATTTCTGTTTTTATAAAGTAATTATTTTTTTTATGCACAAATTGATCATTTACTTGCAGACTCTGTTTTTACCGGACACTCACGATGGGCATTATTGCTTGTTTTCTTGGGATGTCGATAAAATATGTGAATTTTTTCATTTCTATTTGTCATTTGGAGTATAGTTATTTTATAGAAACAATCTTCTTTTTCCTGTCTCCATCTTCCCAATTTTTTAAAAATTTTGTACTTTTTTGGGTAGTTTTTTTTCTGTGAAAACAAATGGAAACAGGGGTCAACAAATGTACTTGTCCAAGGTTTTTTCCCCGGGAGGGGATTTTTGGCCAGGTAGTTATTTTATAGAAACAATCTTCTTTTTCCTGTCTCGATCTTCCCAATTTTTTAAAAATTTTGTACTTTTTTGGGTAGTTTTTTCTGTGAAAACAAATGGAAACAGGGGTCAACAAATATACTTGTCCAAGGTTTTTTCCCCGGGGAGGGGATTTTTGGCCAGGATAGGTCAATAACCCAGGGTACTTCGCCCCAAATGGTAAACATGGTATAAGCAGTTTGTCCTTGTTTCTCTCGTTCGTGAGAACCCATCTCCCGAAGTTCTTGCTGTATCTCGCTCAAGGTATTGTCGAAAGTCGGAACTCCAGCTGAGTTTCGGGTTATGTTTGTTGGTGCGAGACCTGATGTTTTGGTATCTTACAAGGGTTTGTAATGTGAAATATTCGGCACAGGTATGTTTATGTCAATGTTGGCCTCAGGGATGTATGTTTCTTTGATGATTTCTTCAATGATTGTGAACCAGATACTGTGACGTATTGAGTTATTGTGATGCATTCTGGTTTTAATTGTAGCATTCCTATTTCCTTAATTTCTATTTTGTAACCGGTGTATTGTCGTTGCATAAAATTTGTATTCTTTCTGGTCGAGGTAGTGAGAATAACCATCCAGACATGGAGTCTAGTTATTTCCAGTATGGTGTTTGTTTCTTTACGACCCTTATCTCGCAGTCTTCGTACGGTTGGTGCCCTCCGTTCGTTTATAATAGTAAATCGCAATTTTGGTGGGCCAATACTTCGTAAGAGGGTAAATTTGATAATTCCGTAGGTGTTGACAGCGATGAAGATCGTTCTCAGGTACAAGGGCGTATCTGTCCATTTTCCTCGAGATTATTATGTATGAGGCTCTCGGTTGAACATATGTGACTCCTTCGATGTTATTTCCGATGAGTTGAGTGGTAGTGCACGGATGGAGTTTGTAGAGAAGGCATGTGTAGAACGATGATAATTTTTCCGTTGTAATAGGAGGCGGCTAGTTGGGATTCTTGCTAGGGTTCCAGAATGAATTTCGTCGAGTGGGACGGGGAAAAGGTATTTAGGGTTGCTTTTTAGGAAGCCTTTTACAGCTTGTTCCAGTATAGAAGTGTGCAACAATTCAGAATGTAATTCTTCGAGTTTTGCGGAGTATATAGCATCGATTATTGTTCTAAGGCTGGTGAGGTGTGTGTTGGCGACAATACCTGCGTTGGCTCTCCAGGCTATTAAATGTTGTGTGTATAGTATGGTGACTTGTTTGTTGGTAAATCCCATCATTACTTGAGTCCATGTTTTATTATGAGTTCCGTTGATTTCGTCTATCCGTTGATGCATGTTGTGTCTCATGTGTTGGTGAGGCCTAGACCTCTCGGAGTCCAAGTAAAAGAACAATTATGATCGCCTTAGCAGTATACATTATAGTCTAAAAGAGACAGTATACATGTGAGTACAGGGTAAAGCATATAAGGTAAATTTCAATTTTGTGTTAGGTAAATGTGTTATAAAGGTTAGTAGTTTTATTACTTAGTCACATCGCCTCTTCCTCGTATATATATGTATATACATTGTAACGGTACGCTTTTATGCACACGCCGCTACGCGTGAATTCGAGCTTCTTAATAGTTAAGAGCAGTTATGAAAGAAAGCGAGAAAAGGCAGGGATTTGATTGTAACAAAATAACAATATAATTTATTAATGAAAACACAAAGATAATTTCTGTTGTTCAGCAATTTTGTTCAAATAAAGTAAATTTTTATTCTTTTCACGTATTTTATCTATTATTTTATTCGCATGTTTCTTTTCTTTTCACGGAAGCAATGATATTTGTTCTCTTATTATAATTTCATCAATCTTTAGCGGTTTGGTGTCTTTCTTTACAAACAAAAGGAATTAATGGTAAGAAATAATCGATTTATCGCTCAAAAATAATAATAATGATAAATTTCTCTGATTAATGTTCCAAAATAACCAATTAGAATTTGTAATGATTCGATACATTAATAATAATATTTTTGTTCATGACTCCATATAATCTTAGAATAATTGGATTATTTTGGACGATGAAAAATAAATTATTGACTTATTTCATGTATGACTCCTTATTTCCTTATTATTCAATTAATTCAAAAATTCAAAAGATTTTTCTATTATGAAACCCCAATGAGACAGAACCACAATAAATTTGCATCGATTTCTTTTTGAGTATTCTTTATTACTTGTAGGCCCTATTTAAATAACCGCTTAATAAAAGAAATCGATTTTTGAATTTATTGGTAAATCAATAATCAAATAAATTTTCTCGAATTTAAAAGTGTTTAAATTAATCCAAACAGAAATCTTGATTCGAACAGCAAAATCGTTTTCATTTAGGATCGGGTAAAGGTTTCCACACCTCAAATCTTGGAATCGAACGAAGCCGAACGATTCCTGCCCTCTTAGTATGGAGGTAAGGAGAGCTCTATACTGAAAATCTTGAAATCAAACTAACCTGAATGATTCCTGCCCTCTCAGTATAAAACAAAGGAAAGGTGTTCACACCAGAAATCTTTGACCCAAACGAAGCCGAATGGGTCCAGCCCTCCCAGTGTGAATGGATGGGAAATCTCACACCTCAAATCTTTAGACCAAATGAACCCGAATGGTCTCTGCCCTCTTAGTGTGAAATTATATAGGAAGGTTAGGTTTCTTGCTGCTTGAATCAGAGAGAAATTCTGTTAGTCAGAGTCTCTTATTTGTCTCTTTAGAGAGCCAGGTATGAGCTGAGAGTGAGCTGCTGATGCTTCAGAGCACGGTCTTTTATACCCGAGAAAATCCTTTGTTCTCTTTTACTGGACGCGGATTGGCCCTTAAAATAATTTCGAAGAAAAGTTCTTGCTGTAAAATTCCTCATTGGAGTTTCTCTTTCCTGCGGTTTTCTCATTGGCCCGACGCATGGCTAGTGCGCAATGCGCATGCGCGAGAATTATTATTTTCTTAATTCTACCTTATTTTATAACATTTTATATTCTCTTCGTTCCCCTTCAATTTTATTCATTGATAATTTCCATTTTTATTGACAATAATAGAATTTTCTCAAAGTTATTGATAATTGAAAAATAAATAAAAACGCTTTTCTGATTCGTTGATTCCCTAGTACTATCGCCATGCGCATGCACAGACGTAGTTGACTCACTTGTTTCGTACAAATAAAATCATATAATAGAGAATTTTGTATCCCTCATTGCATGTTTATTCGCACTTTCATTTTATCTAATTCCTGATTATTCATTTTCTTATAAAAAGCAATTAATTATTATAATAAAATAAAGAAACGCGTAATCGAAAAATTAGTTGGGATTTTTCCCGATAGGAGGCGACGCTAATAAGCGACGTGCGCATCACGTAAGCGCAGCTCTGTTCGTGCTACAAGTTAAGGGAGCTTTCCAGTGTGACAGCCCGAAAAATCGCTGTTTTTCGCGATTTTTTTTTTTAAAGAAAAAATAATCTAATCGGTCTGGTTTTTTTTTGTATATTAATTGGGTATTGAAGAATACAAAACAATTTTTTAAAGATCGATTTATTTATTAATTAATATCTATAAAAATGATGAAACAATTGTTGCAGAAAATGCACTTGGATGTGGTGTCCACGTTGGGGGTCACAATTTTGATCTGAAACAAAAAACACAAAAAGATTATTGATCGGTATATAATTGGCTTTCGTGCTATGGAGGCTTTTTTTTTTTTTTTGCAAAAATGGCGCCGGTTTGAACAAAAAGTATCGATTTTAGCATTTTTTTTGGCAGTTTTTTTTACAAAAAAATAGGAAGATGTCAAAAAAAAAAAAAGCTTCCATAGCACGATAAACAATGACGTTAAGAATATTGTGTAAAAAATTCAACTCGATAGCTTTAAAACTCTGCCCTCCAAGTTGGACACCGTTTTGAAAAATGCTGTTTCGAGAAAAACGCGTTCAAAGTTTCAAGTGAGGAAATTTTAGGTAAATCGTTTACTTACGGTCAATCAGCGATGCCAGGTCCATACAATATCCCTTCTGCTTCTTCGAAAAGATCGTGCTCAATGGATTGTTCAGTCCGACGAGCTGTCCTCGCCTCTTTACTATCCAGGGACGCCCGGCGCCCCTGGATTTCAGAAGCCAACTGAACACAAATTTTAAAGCCCAATCCGCGAATCGATTTTTTAAAAAACTTCACGTCGCTATTACACTTTTTGCACTTCAACAGTTCCTGAAGAGCACCGAAAACCAAAAGGAACTCCAAAATCACATAGCTAAACGTTTGATCGATTCGGACTTCAAACTCTGGACTCTTTTTCAAGATTTTTGCTGCCGAAGTGCTCGCAAACGTTAGATCCGTTTCGATATCGTGTCGATTTGTTCCCTTGAAACCCGCGGATCTTTTTCGTTCATTTCGCGGATGTCCGCTTCTCGAGCCTTTTCTATCCTGCCACGCACATTTCTCTTTCGTAGATCTATCCATTTTGAATGTCGAAACCGAACTGAAGGACGAACCGGACTCACGTTGGAAGGTACACGAGCAGGTAGGAACGAGACAATAGAAATAACGGTCGTACGGGCAGACGGCCGACGCGGCAGCTGTAGCGCTCCGTTGCCTTCTTCCAAGAAATTCTGTACAGTAACCGAAATAATCTGAATTTCGGCATGAAAATTTCAGGGAATATTCGGAAGAGTGTATACTATTCGATAAAGCAAAAAAAATCGATTTTTTGAAAATTTCACACTGGAAAGCTCCCTTAAGATGGCTGCCGACGTAAACAAACGCGCGAGCCATAAGTGCAGTAAAAACGAGGAGAAAAGTGGCGAAAACGTATTTATATTAATTAAAATATAGTTTAAAAAAACTAAAAAAACACGCTTTTAAAAAATATCGAACTAAAAAGTTTAAAATAATTTTAAAAATAAAATTATGACAATAGTACATAAAAAATACTAGTATAATTGAGGGAAAAGCGTGGGGCGCTTTGTGCTATAATTATCGTATATCAAGCGCCCCACGCTTTTCCCTCAATTATACTAGTATTTTTTATGTACTATTGTCATAATTTTATTTTTAAAATTATTTTAAACTTTTTAGTTCGATATTTTTTAAAAGCGTGTTTTTTTAGTTTTTTTAAACTATATTTATTTTTAACTTTTTAGTTCAACATTCTTTAAAAGCGTGTTTTTTTAGTTTTTTTAAACTATATTTTTAATAAATAGTAGCTGTAGCTATCTACAGTATGTACGTTTTCGAACGAAGTATCACAGTATGTAATATATGGCCAATATATGGTATGACTCATCGTTATGAACTCGAATACTAAATATCAAGCAATTCGAATGAACTTTTGCATTTTTGGTCCGCCATATTAGATCCGCCATTTTGAATTTGAAAATTTTGAGGATGGAATCATAATCAGCGACCCCGAAAACCCCCGAGTACCAAAGATCATGCGGTTTGAATGAATTTTTGCATTTTTGGCCGCCATATTGCATCCGCCATTTTGAATTTTGGAATTTTGAGGGTGGAATCGTAATCAGCGACCCCGGAAACCCCCGGATGCCAAATATCAAGCGATTAAATGAATTTTTGCATTTTTGGTCCGCCATATTGGATCCGCCATTTTGAATTTAAAAATTTTGAGGGTGGAATCGTAATCAGCGACCCCGGAAACCCCCGAGTGCCAAATATCAAGCGATTCGAATGAATTTTTGCATTTTTGGTCCGCCATATTGGATCCGCCATTTTGAATTTTGAAATTTTGAGGGTGGAATCGTAATCAGCGGCCCCGAAAACCCCCGAGTACCAAATTTCAAGTCGATTGGACTAAATGAAATAAAAGAAAAAAGAAACAAAGGGTTAAAAAAAGGAGAGTTACAGACAAACTGACAAACTGACAGACAAACAAACAAACATACAAGTGAAGCTAATATAAAGCGTGTAAAAAAGTAATAAGTGAGTGTATTTTGTTTCAACATATATATATATATATATATATATATATATATATATATATATATATATGGACACAACTCTCTTCTTTTTCTTTCCGATTTTCTTTTTTTTTTCTTTTTTTATATAAGTTTGCAAAATAAGAGTTTATAGAACGGAATTGGGGTGGCCTTTCTCTTCGGGGAAAGGTGAATAAACTTGGTATTGACATTTTTCTGAAAAATAATAACCTTGCCTGTGTATTCATTTATTTGTTTAATTTTGTATTTACGTGCACCCCCCCTCTATGTGGATTCCATCTCCACACTCTCGTTGTTTTGTCCCGTCTCGTTTTGTCATTGCTGGAGTTTTGTTTTTGGATGTCTGTCATCGATGGATTTTATTGTTAAGTTAAAAAGTTAATCCCTATCGATATATCTATTGTTTATTATATATTGTAACGACTTTTTCCCCCTGAGTCGCACAAAATATATTTATTCTCGATAATCTCTGGACGCCAGTTTAAGAAAATTCTTAAACAAATTTTATTCGAAACCATCGAGAACAAATAAAGATGTTTTCCCGGTCGTAGCCGTAGTTTGAAACGATTTGGTAGAGGGGCGAGGTCAAATACAAAATACAACAATAATCACTCTCAATTCTCACACAAATCCGGAATTACAATTGATATTTATTCAGTGAAAACAAATTAAGGATAAATTGGATTTGGTTTTTCCGGAAAAATATAACTTTACAATTTAATAATTACAATTGTATAAAAGAGAAGAAAAATAAATTTCGATACAAAATGTTTCAAAAAATAAATTCAGAAATACAATGTCCTTCTGTTAACCGTCGAAATTAAATTAACAATAAAGTAACCTTTTTAGTCGATCTATCGTACCAAAATTGCGTAACGTTAAAGATCACTCCATTAACGTACTTTCCAACTATAAAATAATATAGATCTACATCGACAATTATATAACAATTTTTACAAACTATGGATCTCGAGATTGGACAAAAGAATATACTAGAATTCCTCTCGGCAATTCAAACTAATAAAAGACAACGACAATTCGCGAAAGATTTAAATCGCAAGACAAGACGTAACCGAAATTTTCCAAACGCGTGCGTACCCCGAAACAATATCACTCTTTTACTCTCAAAATTCCAAGATATTATTCGCGAATATTACTCAAAACGGTACAACAAAATTAGAGCGAAACGACGGCTCACCGCTATAGTTTCAGTAGGACGAGATCCGGAAAAAGACCACGGATATTCTCTCCATCGATAATTCGGGGCGTCGAATTCTTGATCGGAACGGCCACGGCTCGAGAAAAAGACGTCCTCCGTCGTTGCTGCCCAAAACTCGAGTCCTCGATACTTGTACCGAGAGTCAATACGCGAATTAGGGTCCTAACCCCCCACCCGTTGCCTCCTCACGAGAATCGCAACTGTTTGTTCTCGAATATTCTAGAGTCTTCTCTCGCCGACTTGACCTCAACGATATATTTTGAATTTCGACGATATTTCCGAGCGACAGTTTTTGTTTCGCTGAGCGGTAATTTCAAAGATTCGTTGAGAGGCAAATTCGATGTTTCGTCCCGATAAGATGATGACTGTGACTTCTAACGAGAACACGGCAATCTCTGGAATGCTGAAAGACGCATCCTGAGTTCGACAGCTCAGGGTGAGGGCATGGAGCTAGCGACCCACGCTTGATGACCTTGAACTTCGCCATAAGCCTTTCCTCGACGATAAAACCTCCCGAAACCGACGATAATCCGATTTTCTTCGGTATAAGAGAGCGTCGTTCGCTCGTACAAAAATAAAATAATTCAAAATAAAATTAGTAAGTGAGAAATACTTACTATTTTTTTAATTTATTATATAATATTATATAATATAATAAATTAATAAGCATTTGGCCCTTCTGGATGTACTCGAGAGAAATTCTTCATCGACGAAAAACGCTTCCCTCTCGTGCCGTGCCAATTTTTAAACATTTTGGGACGTGGGCAAAATTACCACGTCACAATATATTGTTTTTATTTTAAATTCGTGTGTTTTGATTCATTGATTAATTCTTACATTTTCTTTTCAATTCATTAAAATTATAATTTCGTTTCTTTATACCCCTTTTTCGTGAATTTGTCTCGGGTGGTGTAGTTTCTTCAGGAACTATCGATCGAGATTGACTGAGATTTTCCAATATTATTATTTTTATTTATTTATTTTTATTTAGGAAAATTGCTTTTGGTAGAACATTATTTTATTTTAAATATTTTTTCCTAGATTCTATTTCATAAGTACCGAGTTCAATATATTTGAGACAGTATGTTTCGAATCATGGGTCCTTCATGTCGATACCGGCAAGAGGAGGGGGTGATATATTGTATTCTATTGCTTGCAATTTGTATTGGGATTGAAAGATTACAATTTTAGTTGAGAGAGGCTTTTTTTCAATTATGCGTGGTATGTGGTTTTCTGTATCCTGCTATACCCATTGGTGATATTGGAGACTTGAAGGATTCCAATATACCCTTATTAATTTTTTTAACTGATACTTTCAGCCAGCGCGGTGAGTCTTACGCATTGTGAATAATAGTTATAAAGAAGTGGTAGGTAAGTGGGAATTTGCGTGAAGGAACAAGTGGGCAACAACCAATTGCCTCGTCTCGCTTTTTCGGAAGGAACAGGTGGGCAACAACCAATTGCCTCGTCTCGCTTTTTCGGAAGGAACGAGTGGGCAACAACCAATTGCCTCGTCTCGCTTTTAGGGAAGGAAGGGAATATGTAGATTTGCTACACTATTCACAAGTACCGGTTCCCTTAGTTTCAGTTAGTCAAAATTTAAATCTCGCAATTGATTCGGTTTTGGCAGGATACCGAATTCCAGACGACGTGTAATGATTTGGTTATATTATTTTTATAAAAAAAAATTTCTTATTTGTTCTCCTTTGTTTTATTTTGTTTTACTATTACTATTATTATTATTATTATTATTATTATATTATTATTATTATTATTATTATTATTATTATTATTATTTTTTTTTTTTTTTTTTTTTTTTTTTACAAGGAGTTGCGGAATCCTTTTTACGGATTCCCCTTAGTCTAAGGGGGTATGTGGGACTCCCAAAAAAACAGGCCTACCCACTAAACCGCCACCTCCTTGATGTCCTCCCCCAGCCAGGGACTATGTTGATATTACTTCTGACTGGGGGTTCTGTCCGTGTACGTCCGTTCGTGCCGTTCCTCCGTATTTCGTTACGTCACGTCGCTCCGTCTGCTTAGTCGTCTGTTAAGCAGCCGTCCGCGTTCTTACGTCTCAGTATGTTTTCCGTGTAGGCGGCGACTAAGCGCCACCATTCCGGTTCGTGCAGCATCACCTCCACGATGTTATCAGGAGTGATGCTGCCGACCGTTGTCTCCAGTTCTCGTCTGAGTCCTGTCCAGCGGTCACATACGAATAACGTGTGTTCCGCGTCGTCTCGTTCGTGTCCACAGTATTTACAGTCCGATGTCCGTACTCGGTTCATGTTACATAGGTACCGTCGGAAGTAACCGTGCCCCGTCAAGAGCTGGGTGACGTAAAAATTCACGTCGCCAAACTTCCTTTCGAGCCACGGCCTCAGGTCCCGTATGAGTCGTCTCGTCCAGTTTCCACCTTGTTCTTCTGTCCACCGTCTTTGCCATACTTCCATCGTCCTTTCGCGCTCGGCGATTGCCGCGTTCTTTCGTCCTATGTCCGCGCTGCTTCCGTAGATCCTCTTGCGCTCGAAGGCAAGGAGATCCACGGGTATTACGCCCGCCACCACCAGAACAGCTTGTGCAGAGACTGTTCGGTAGGAGCAAGCGATTCGCAGCGCGCCTTGTCTCTGTACCATCGTCATCGTCTTACAGTACTTCTTTGTCTTCAGGGAGTCTGCCCATATTTCCGCGCCGTATAGGAGGATCGAGTGGGCGGTCGCCATCAACAGTCGTCGTTTCCCCGGCCTCGGTCCCGTCGTGTTTGCCATCAGGCGGCTCAAGGATGCTATCCTCTCGGCCGCCCTCCGGGCTGTCTTCTGTATGTGAGGCCAGAAGGTCATCTTCGTGTCGAGGGTCACCCCCAGATACTTGACTTCCCCCTTGGTCTCCGTCTCGTGTGTCCCCACTCTCATGGGCAGTATTGTCTGTATACGTCTTCTCGTAAGAAACGTCAGTTCCGTCTTTTCTGTTGCGAGTTGTAGTCCGTGGTCTGTCATCCAGCGTCCTACTCGTCTCATGGTCTGGTTCAACGTCAGCTGCGCCAGCTCAGGAGACCGCTCTGTGATCACCGCCGCCACGTCATCAGCGTAGGCGACGAGGAGCACTCCGAGCGGCATCTCCAACCGAAGCAGGCTGTCGTATAAACCATTCCAGAAGTCAGGTCCCAGTATCGACCCCTGAGCAACCCCAGCGGTGACCTGTCTTGTTACCTGTCCTTCGATCGTCTCGTACGTTATACGTCTGTTTCTCAGGTAATCCTCCACGACCCGGACCAGGTACGATGGGATCCGGAAGTTGCTGTTAAGCGCCTCCAGGATATCCACCCACCTGGCCGAGTTGAAAGCATTCCTGATGTCGAGCGTCGCCAGCAGTACGATAGGTCGTGCTGCGTGGCAGTGTCTGTCCAGTTCCAGGAACGAGTCGACCACCTTTTGGATCGCTCCAATCGTCGATCGACCCCTCCTGAAACCGAACTGCAGGTCTGAGAGGCCCCCTCCAGCCTGCATCGCGTCCGTCAGTCTCGGTCTCAGTAATTGTTCAAAGAGTTTACCTGTCGTGTCAAGTAAACTCAACGGTCGGTAGGCCGACGGCATGTTAGGGTCGCCCTTACCTTTTGGGATAAGGACGAGCCTCGCCTCTTTCCACCGATCGCTGAACGTTCCTGTCGTCAAGCACGTGTTGTACAGGTCGAGAAGTATCCTCGGCCGTAGGCGAGCCACGAGCCGGAGGATCTCGGCCGGTACTCCGTCTGGTCCCGGTGCCTTGCCAGTCTTCATCGCGTTCGTTGCTCTAGTGAGCTCCTCTGCGGTAAAGACCGGGGGCTCCGGCGCGTCAGCATCGTCCGTCACGTTCGTTCGAATCGGGTGCGTCGGAAACAATCCGTCGACAATCCGTCCTGCTGTTTCGGCGTCCTTGAGTTCCGGTGGAACTCGGGCCCCTAGTTTACCGGTCACCATCTTGTAACCGGTTCCCCAGGGGTCCTCGTTCACCTCCTCGCAGAGCTTCCTCCAGCATCTCGTCTTGCTGTCCCTTATTGCTTTGGTCAGCGTCTTCCGTGCCGTTTTGTAAATGGCCTGGAGGTTTTCCCTTTCGGGTCCGCCCCCAGCCCTCGTGACTCGTCGCCGATTTGCCAGGCATATCCTGCGCAATTCGGCTATCTCGTCCGTCCACCAGTATTGTGGTCGTCTTTTTTGTATTTGTCGTCGTTTCGGCATTGTGCTGTTGCACAAACCGTCTATTAGTTTGGCCGTCTCGTCTGTCAGTCTTTCCGCCCTTCGCCGGCCAGTCAGCTCAGGGGGAATTTTCGTCACAGGAGCTGGTGCTGCCATCAGTTCCTCAGAAAATTTTCGTACGTCGAGTTTGTCAAGGTTCCACCGCGGGGGCTGGTGGGTTCTCGTTCGTCGCGTTTCTGTCTGTCCTGCCACTTCGAAGGTGATGTACTGGTGGTCGCTGGCTGTGTAGTCCTCGATCACCCGCCACCCCCTCAGCCGTGGCAGGATTCTGTCCGACGTCAGCGTCACGTCAGGGATGGAGTCTCCAAACCCTGGTCGTCTGTACGTCGGCGTATGTCCCGTATTTACCACTGCTAGGTCCAGCCTTGCGGCTATCTCCAGCAGTAGTCGTCCGCGTCGGTTCGTTTCCGTCATTCCCCACTCGATCGCCCTCGCGTTGAAGTCCCCCGCAACGACGACATCCCCGGGCAGGTCCCTGATACCGTCTTCCAGGAGTGCCACCTTCCTCTCGAACTCCTCCGCGGTGCAGTTGGGTGTCAAGTAGACGCTGACATAAGTGACAGCGCCGACTCTAGCCCAGACGTAATCGTCCCCGCCACCGCGGTTAGAGACTCGAGATTGGGCGGTCCCCCTTACCCAGATAGCGGTAGTCTCTGTCTCGTTCGTGATGTACGTCTGAGTCGTCCTTCTCCTGTATGGTTCACACAGGATCAGGATGTCCGCGTCATGTTCGTCAGCTATCTGTGGTAGGAGCATGTCTGCAGTCCTACTTCGGTTCAGGTTTCCCTGAACTATTCTGTCCGTCTTCCGGCCTGCTTCCTGCACTCCTCCAGCGCGGCTCGGAACACGGCGCACCTGCCGGTTCCGGCGAGGTGCGCTACGTCCTTGTGCCCGGCTTCGGAGCACAGTGGACAGACCGGTTTGTTCTTACAGTCCGTCGCGTGGTGTCCGGATGCGCCGCACTTGCGGCAGCATTTGGTCCTGTCCGTGCCTTTGCATTCGGCCTTCACGTGGCCGAAGCCCAGGCACCTGTAGCATTTCGTCACCGTCAGTCTTTTTCGAACGCGGCAATACACCCAGCCGATTCCGATCCGACCCCGCCGAAGCAGCGCATCGGCTTCCCGCGAATCAAGTTCGCAGACCGCCATGTACTGCTCAGCGCGGTTCGGACCGAAAATGTGGACTCGGAAGTCCGCATCTCGTCCTGTCTCTCGTTTCAGTGCGTCCGTCACGTCGTCGGGGGTCGCAACACAGTCCAGGTCCATGATCTCCAATTGAGTTTTGGGGGTCACGGCCCTGACACTGCCCGCCTCCCCGATCGCGTCTTGGATCTGTCGCTCAAATTCGTCCCGTCCGTCCGGTTTGCTTGCGTCTACCTGCAGTTTCAGGAGACACGAGCCGTTTTTCGTTTTCCTCAGAGTCGTCACCTGCACGTGACTCCTCTTTGGGTCCACTGTCGACCGTATTTTTCGTACTATGTCCGAGTACGTGGTGTCTGAACCCGGTCTAACCAGAACAACCGATCCCCTTTGACGAGGGGCCGGTCCGCTCCGGTCAGCCCGGGTTTTCGCGTCCGTTTTCTTATTTGTCTTGTCCTTGTCTTTTCGCGTAACGGTCTGCCAGTCTGTGGCCGGTTCCATCGTCGTTGGCCTCTTTTGCGAGGATTCCGGCGTGGTCCCGGTCGACGATCGTTTCCGTTTCGTCCGTGGCGTCTCTTTGTTATTGTTCGTACCTGTCAGTGTCTTCTTACTATCTACAAGACGTCCCTTTGTGGCCGCTTCCATCTGCATGTGCAGTGCAATGTCCGCGGTCTCGAGGATCGTCTTGATTCCCGTCTTTACAGTCATGTTCATGTTTTTCTGAACATTTGCTGCTTCGGCCATTTTCGTCGCCGTCTCGTGGATGAGCCTCAGCAGTTCTGTCAAGTCTTGTTTGTCATTCGTTGTTGTGGCTGTTTGTCTCGTCTTCAGTGTTGCGTTGTCCACGGCGGAGGCATAGCTTGCCGCGCTGCTACCGCTTGACACACTGTCCGTCCTATTTTGTCTCGGTGGGTTCAGTAACGTCTTGTTCGTGTCGTTGTTTCGTGTCGTCCTCCTTCTCATCGTGCACAAGTTGCGGTCCTCAAAATCCGTGCCGCTGCCCGTGGCCACCGGGGCTTTCACCCGATCGGAACCCGGGGTGGATTCCCCCTGAGAAGGGGTTACCACTTGAGGTATATCAAAATGTTTCAAGTGCATTGTCATGGTTGTTTGTCCCATCGTGCTAAAGGTCCCTCGTGGTCGCGACTCTACGAACCGCGCTGGGACTACGCACGGCCCCTGAGGTCCCCCCCCCCTCCCTGTGTGTTCGGTGTTCCCCCCTGTAGAGTGTGCGTGAGTATGCGTGCCCGTCGTGACGAACCGGGCTCCATTCACGGGGAGGGCCCGTTTATAGGGATCCCCTTCATTCACTTTCGGACGACCCCGTTTATAGGGATCCCCGAGCATTCGCTTTTCGGTAGGGCCCGTTTATAGGGTCCCCGAGCATTCACCTCCCCGGTTTGTCGAAGGGCGTGTATGTGTGGGTGTTTGTGTAGTATGTGAGTGTGGGTGTGTGTGTGACCAGTGCCCTGTTAGCCGTATGCAAAACACACGTTGCCCGCCCTGCACGTGAGAAGTCTCGGACGTAGGGTTGGATTTTGCAGAGCATTATTATTAGTATTATTATTATTATTGTTATTATTATTATTATTATTATTATTATTATTATTATTATTATTATTATTTTTACAAGGAGTTGCGGAATCCTTTTTACGGATTCCCCTTAGTCTAAGGGGGTATGTGGGACTCCCAAAAAAACAGGCCTACCCACTAAATCGCCACCACTTTGATGTCCTCCCCCAGTCAGGGACTATGTTGATATTACTTCTGACTGGGGGTTCTGTCCGTGTACGTCCGTTCGTGCCGTTCCTCCGTATTTCATTACGTCACGTCGCTCCGTCTGCTTAGTTGTCTGTTAAGCAGCCGTCCGCGTTCTTACGTCTCAGTATGTTTTCCGTGTAGGCGGCGACTAAGCGCCACCATTACGGTTCGTGCAGCATCACCTCCACGATGTTATCAGGAGTGATGCTGCCGACCGTTGTCTCCAGTTCTCGTCTGAGTCCTGTCCAGCGGTCACATACGAATAACGTGTGTTCCGCGTCGTCTCGTTCGTGTCCACAGTATTTACAGTCCGGTGTCCGTACTCGGTTCATGTTACATAGGTACCGTCGGAAGTAACCGTGCCCCGTCAAGAGCTGGGTGACGTAAAAATTCACGTCGCCAAACTTCCTTCCGAACCACGGCCTCAGGTCCCGTATGAGTCGTCTCGTCCAGTTTCCGCCTCGTTCTTCTGTCCACCGTCTTTGCCATACTTCCATCGTCCTTTCGCGCTCGGCGATTATTATTATTATTATTATTATTATTATTATTATTATTATTATTATTATTATTATTATTATTATTATTATTATTCCCCTGACTGTATATACTGCCCAGGAGACAAGGACTCTGCGGAAAATACGTTTTTCCACTGCGAAAAATGGGAAACATACGGGAGATGTCTGGAGGAGATGATAGGGATCTGGACACCAGACACGGCAGTAGATATCATGCTGGCCCAGGAAGAGGACTGGAATCTCGTGGCGGTGTACATCCAAAAGATTCTGCAGAAGAAAAAAGATGATCTTGACATGGAGGATAGAAACCTAGCATGAGAAAAATGACGAGCTATAGGAGTGAAGAAAAAAAGCCTAGCCTGAAGTAATGTGATAAACGGTTCCGGGCTAGATGCTTAAGGAGAAATGGGGTGTGTGGTTTTTTAGTGGGTAAAAACCCCACACTGCGAGGTAGTGCGTACCCTACCTCGGCGTCTTATTGAAGATTTTCCACACATCCCGAAAAAAATTATTATTATTATTATTATTTTTATTATTATTATTATTATTATTATTGCTATTGCCATTGCCATTGCCATTGCCATTGCCATTGTCATTGCCATTGCAATTGCCATTGCCATTGCCATTGCAATTGCCATTGCCATTGCCATTGCTATTGCTATTGCTATTGTTTTTGTTTTTGTTTTTGTTATTGTTATTGTTATTGTTGTCACGTCCCGTTTTATCGAAGTTTTTTTATTATTCTTTTATTATTAGTGTTATTTCGGTATTAATCACACATGTGTGTGTAAACACATGTGTGATTCATATGTAAAACGTCATATTTCACTTAATTACTTTATATTTTATATTTTATATTTTATATTTTATTGCCCTTGTCGCGAGCGGTCTCTGTGCGAACGCCCTGGTTGGCCGCTGGATCGCTGTCGCGAACCGGATGTGTCGTGCCGAATTCCGCTGATCGCTCATCGCGCGACCCGAGGAATTCGACAATGAAAAGACTCCAGGACTGTCCCAAAAATGCCGAGCCAGCAAAAAACCCCACCGGGACGATAGCTCTTCGAGCTCTCGTCGTTCCTGTGGCGGGTGCGGCTCAACAGTTCCAACTTTGCTACGGTTCACTCCTGGGGTTGGGGAAAAACTCCGTGTTAAAGCCATCCTCGCGGCGGTGTAGTAAGACCCGGTTGGTCACCAGGCGGACCCGCACAGAGACATAAGTCTTTAACCCGATAACTATTTCGCGCTTTGTTCATTGTGCAATGCTCTGCGACAAGGACGTATTTTAATCCTCACTATAATTATTAATCTACTAAGTTCGTTCTCAAGATTGTTCAAACGTGTGTGAAACTCCCTTAAGCGATCGAAGCGTGTACCGAGTCAAGATCGCTCGCTTATCGGAATTTACGAAAGAGTGTGGCGTGCAGGAGCGATAACGCGGGGATGATTGTCCCCGCGTCGTATGAGTGTCATAATCGAAGGAACGTAAGTTAATATACACAAGTAGTATGTGGGCCACTATGGCGACCCCCACTCCTATCCCCACTCCTGCCCCCACTCCTCGGTCTCCCCCGCCGGCTCGGTTTGGTCGAGCGGTGGTGGGGGAGGTGGACGAGATGGTTGGGGCGGTGGAGTGGGGGTGGTGGATAGAGTCGTCATAGTGGCCCGTATACTTTTTCAAATTTATTTATTAATTTTACATACACAACCCTTTGGATACATAATAATAATAATGTTTGAGCTTAAATACATAATAATAGCGTTTCATTAAAAGTAGAAAATTTGTAAGCGGTTATTATTAATGTGTATTGAGAACACTTTTAATTATATGATTAAAATGGCTCGTCATAAGCTCATGCGTTAAAGCTGCTTTAGAACTAGCAGATAGTCCACAGTTAACACCCGACATTTCTAATTTTTGACTAATTTTCTCTCGTATTTTTTCTCGTCTTGTTCGAATTTTACGACGTAAACGCTGCCTTGAGATTTTCGGGATTTCTGATGCGATGGTTGTACCAACCGTATCCCGACACTTTTTAACATCGCTGGAAACACGCTCGAGCCATATCTTGTGCGTATTTATACTGAGCTCCTCTGTGAGTAGCCGGAAGAACTCAGCTTCCGTAAAACGAATGTAGAACGGGTTGTCCTGCCACGCAGCTTCTATGTCGTGCCCCGTCTCTTTTTGAATAACTACGACTGGCTCATTAAGATATTCCTCATATTTCAGGATATAACGATCGCCTTTTATGATGGTGTGAAGAGACGGTGGTGGCGGGCTCTTTTCACCCGTAAAATAGGGGGCTTCTTCTTCTTCTTCTTCCTCAACGAACGGGGGAAGAGTCTTAACATACCAAGGGACTTCCTTTTTCTATTTTTTCTGAAGAACCTCGTGATAGTCGAAAAGCGTTTTTGAAAATCAGCCCAGGCTGCAGAATCCAATGACACGCAGTTACCACTGTCACATGTAATATGAATTATTGGGTGCGGGTTGCTACTATTATAAATATTTAACCCAACCCATACGCGTTTTGTTGTTTCATGATTCAGATAGTATAATGCTGATAACAACGACCGATGTGGTTTCAGGGTTGATGCTGATGCCGAAACGTGGCACAGCTTCTTCTTAACAGAGGCCATGAAGTTTAAACGATCACCCGCACTTTAACGCACACCAAAAATCATATAGCGGTTTACTTTTGAATAGGCTTAAACTCTATGCTGTGGTACTATCCGCCGTGGTATCGCATAAGTAATGCATTGTCACGAGTAGATTTCACCATTTGTTCAAAAAGCTCTGCGTCTTCCTCGAACGCTCTTGTAAATCGCGACGGTAAATAACACGTAAATTGGTTTTCCGCATCGATTGTAAAGCGTACCCTATATTTGGAATCAACGCGACGAATATCAGAAATGTTATAGTCTTTGCTGCTGGATAACTCGGATAGTTTCTTGACCTCCAAGGAGGTCTGTATATAGCTTATCAAGAGACGCGGTAGCGGTTCGACGCCAAATATTAAAAGAAAAGCTTGCGCGAGCCCTGCCGCACTCTCTTATACTCGAATATGACGGTTTTCGGTCTTGTTTATTTTTCGAGCCGTTCTCACGGAGGAACGGGTTGGGTAAAAATTCTGAGTGTATGGGCTAATTTTTTTTCGATTTTTCGCTTTCCATTGGTCTTTGTTGCATGTCGATCCGTCGACCCAATCCCGAGATATGATAATTTTGTGCATTAAAATCGAATGTTTCGGGAATTTCTATATCTTTTGGAGTCAGAAAGACGTAAGAAGCGTTTGTTTACATTGGGCATACGTCCTTTGCGAGACTGATGTACATTCGTTACCTTGTGACGTCACCGCTCGCTGAACGAGGCTACCCCCTCTTGTCGTGTCGCTGAGCGAGTGAGACAGTGATAATATAAGAAATGTATTGTTAGAACAAATACTATTTTTTAATAAGAATACAATTCGAACCCGGGGCAATGGGGGTCGCAGGGAGCGAAGCCACCATCGGGAGGTTCGGGGGGCGGAGCCCCCCGAGAGGACACAATTACAATTTTTAAAGTAATTTTTACATATAAAAAAACAAAATAAAGAAAATAAAAAATGAACAATGGGGCAAAAAACTTATTTCACGGATATGCAGACATAAGCACAGAGGCACAGTAACAAGAACAAATCCAGACATAAAAATGTACACATATACAAATGTGTATTCATTCAAATATATACAGATCCAGATCCAGACGCACAGGCACGTATACATGGGTATAAACACACATATAAACACACACACCCACACACACTCACACACACAGACAGTAGAAGAGCTAGGGGGATTCTGGCTCAAATGGCGGCGAGGGGAATGCGGTGCGGGGGCGGAGCCCCCGCGCCGCATGCCGCTCGCCGCGACTTCATCCAGAATGCCTCCTAGCTCTTCTACTACACTCCCCTCCGCTGCCCTCGCCACGACCCGGCAGTAGGCCCAGAGGGGAACGAGGTGTGTGGAAGAGAGACGGTTAGATGTGAAGGATAATGAGTGGAAGAGAGATGGTAAGGTTAACATATGAAAATGAATGCTGAAACCATTCAGTTTAAAAAAAATTATATAATACAAATAAAAGAATAATACAAAATTTATAGACTCAAATATTGTGTGTGTGTGTGTGCGTGTGTGCGTGCGTGCGTACGTACGTGCGTGCGTGCGTGCGTGCGTGCGTGCGTACGTGCGTGCGTGCGTGCGTGCGTGCGTGCGTGCGTGCGTGCGTGCGTGCGTGCGTGCGTGCGTGCGTGCGTGCGTGCGTGCGTGCGTGCGTGCGTGCGTGCGTGCGTGCGTGCGTGCGTGCGTGCGTGCGTGCGTGCGTGCGTGCGTGCGTGCGTGCGTGCGTGCGTGCGTGCGTGCGTGCGTGCGTGCGTGCGTGCGTGCGTGCGTGCGTGCGTGCGTGCGTGCGTGCGTGCGTGCGTGCGTGCGTGCGTGCGTGCGTGCGTGCGTGCGTGCGTGCGTGCGTGCGTGCGTGCGTGCGTGCGTGCGTGCGTGCGTGCGTGCGTGCGTGCGTGCGTGCGTGCGTGCGTGTGTGTGTGTGTGTGTGTGTGTGTGTGTGTGAATTTTACATGTTTATTGGAACATTTTTTTTATTCAAACAGCGTCATGGATGATCAAGCGCCTGTATTACATTTGAGCAGAGAGGAGGAGGGGCGCAATGTTGTTCCGGTTCTCCCAATGCAACGCGGCAGAATTTGGCGCCGCTTGACAGAGAGCAACGGCAGCAGGCATTGCAGCGAGAGCTCCGATTGCTGCGGGAGCTGCGGGAGCTGCAAGAACTAGAAGAACATCAGCAGCAAGCGCAACTTACGCAGGCTGAGCAGCTGCGCGAATACCGCCAGCGACAGCAGCAGCAGCAGCAAGGAGAGCCGCAGCAGCAGCAGCAACGAGAGCCGCAGCAGCAGCAGCGACGAGAGCTGCAGCAGCAACAGCGACGAGAGCCGCAGCAGCAGCAGCAACGGGAGCCGCAGCAGCAGCAACGACAGCTGCAGCAGCAGCAACAACAGCTGCAACAGCGACAACGGGAGCCGCAGCAGCAGCCGGAGTGGCCGAACGGTAAAAACGACCCGGTGCATCGGTAAATTAAAAACTGAAATATCTTTAATTACATTTCCTTTTGGAAATATCGAATCATTCAAATAATCGAGCGAAAAATGTGTCCTTAAAAAATCTCATCCACAAATATTTCCATCAAAAAATATATCTATTTCTAAATATACACTACCGCTGGAAAGTTTCCGGGCAAAAGTTCAAAAAATTCTCAGCGCTATTACTGATGCCATTTTGTTGGTGATATACATAAACGAATTAAATAAACGGCATTTTGAAGGGGAGGAATTCAGCTTCATTGTACTCCTTCTAAAAAATTTCCACGAATTTTTTTACGAATAGTACATCATTTTGAAAACGACTGTTTTTCGTCTGTTTTTTCTTTTACAGTTTTAGCGGGTTTACAGAAAAAACATGTTCTTCCATTTCTTTAACCGGATCCTTAACTCTTTAAGCATAAGTATAAGCTTCCCTCTGGAAGCTTATGCTTCAGTTTTGTTTTTTTTTTAAAGGTCGATGTAATAGTTTTTGGCAAAGTTATCCCGTTTTTGGTAAAATAATACAAAATTTGGAAATTGCCGCGTAATACGAGAACTATTATGTTTAAAAGGAAATCTTGAGGGAGTAAAAAGTTGCTCCTATGATTATTGAGTACATTACAATTTTTTCAGATTTTTTTTTCGAAATGTTTTTTTCATCATTTTTCAGTATAACCTCAGGTATATTGATTTCCGTAACTCGAAAAGGATGGTGTTTGTGATAAAACGTCAAGAAAGTAAAATTATGAAACGATTATAAACAAATTAAAAGTCAATCAGCTCAAGAGGAAACATGAGAACGGAATAAAATGAATATTCATTTTCAGAGGACAGACTGAAGACATTTCGAATTCGAATTCGGGCCGATCCTTGTGAACAAAATAACTACTCATTTTTTTTATTCTGCAGTTCTCTTCCTGAAATGGATAGATTTACTTTTTTTGTACATATAAAAGAATGGGAAACTCTTTCTTTAAATATGGTTCAATTTTGCTTTTTCGAACAAAATATATTCAAAATTAGTCTCATCTATAAGTCGCTAGACTTTCAAAATGAAGTCCTTCCATTTTCTGTCAGAGAAGGCATTAGGTACTGACACAATTCGAATAAAATTTTGAAGTAAAAATCATTCATTAAATATGATGACAGCAAAAAAATGAAATAATTCAAAAAGTATGTATTTTTTTAATGTTATGCCTTTTTTGAATTAGTCGTTCGTGTCCTTCCCCTGCCGCTTTCACGGAACTGTCAGCGTGAGTATCTCTGAACCACGTCGTTTCATAGTTGACTGATTAATTGTTTTCCTTCTTTTATTAACGTTTCATTGTGCTTCAATTATAGAATTTATCGCCTACTGGAACGACAATATGACGAGCTCCGCAGGGAAAAAAGCAAAGTATGGGATGTAAGTACAGTTCGAAGTAGCTTTATCTGCAAGGAAATATTTTTGGTATAAAAAATATTTCAAATTTGTATGTTTCAGAAAGTACACTTCGAGCGACGAAACGTCGCCTTCTGGAAACAAAAAATCAACAGCATAAAAAATATGTTGTAAGCCATTTTTTTGCTCTAAATAAATTTAAATCTATAATATAAAACAACATGCAATGCGTTTTTTTTAAAGTAAAAAAAGTAAAAGATGTTTTGCTGAAATCCCGACTTTACGATTGAAACCACTACCATTTTGAAAAATGAAAAATGCACAAAATAAAATTCGGCCTCGACAAGGACTGGTTTTTTTTGACAACTTTAAGGAGGTACGACTAATTCCTCGGGGTCAAAAACGAGCCTAAATTTATTTTACCCACAGCCTTTCTGATTTGTGTCGAATATTCATATATTTTATTTTTGTTGATTCTAATGTGCGACCATCGTGGTAAATAATTAGTTTACAAAAATAAAAACTCACGAATTAGATTCTCAATGACTCGAGAGTCAAAGAAAAGTAAGGTTAGGTTTGCCGATCGCATCAGCTGTTACGCGCGACCGTGCCAAATCTGTTGGTGCTATCTCCTTTTTGACCGCAAATGGAAACTTTTGTAATATCGTGTTTCAAACTACGCGGTGAGGTATGATTTCTCGATTGTTTACAATATTTGTAATGTTCAATCTATCAGAATCCAGTTTTTCAATGGCTAAATTTGGATTCTGAAGCAGAAAAACCATGTTCACGACGCTTCCGGTCGACCGTCTCCATAAATCGACGTGTTTCAGTGGCTTAAACTGCTCGACTTCGCAATTTTCTTATTTATTACGAAAAAACCATACAGCAATATAGCTCAAATTTTGGCAATAGGCGCATAAAGTATCCGTCAAAATAATATAAAAATTTGAAGTCCGGAAGTCGAATTCGACCTTATGATCGTACCTCCTTAAGAAATAAAATCCTTTTTATTTTTAAATTAAAGCGTATACTCGGAATCATGGTTACCACAAATAGAATTTTGTAAATCAAGAGACGCGGGAGCGGCTCGACGCCAAGTATTAAAAGAAAGCTTGCGCGAGCCCTGCCGCACTCTTATATACTCGAATATGACGGTTTTCGGTCTTTTTTTATTTTTCAAACCGCTCTCACGGAGGAACGGGTTGGGTAAAATTTCTGAGTGTATGGGCTGATTTTTTTTCGATTTTTCTCTTTCCATTGGTCTCTGTTGCAAGTCGATCCGTCCACCCAATCCTGAGATATGATAATTTTGTGCATTAAAATCGAATGTTTCGGGAATTTCTATATCTTTTGGAGTCAGAAAGATGTAAGAAGCGTTTGTTTACGTTTGACATACGTCCTTTGCGAGACTGATGTACATTCCTTACCCTGTGACGTCACCGCTCGCTGAACGAGGCTACCCCCTCTTGCCGCGTTGCTGAGCGAGAGAGACAGCGATATAAGAAAATTCATGTTGTTGAATTAATATAAAAAATTAGTGTTTCAATCATCATATCATACTATTGCGAGAGAGAGCGAGAGAGAGAGAGAGAAAGAGAGCGAGCGAGAGCGAGAGCGCGAGAGCGGGAGCGAGAGAGCGAGAGCGAGAGAGCCACAGCGAGAGTGAGAGAGCGAGAGCGGGAGCGAGAGCGAGAGAGCGAGAGCGAGAAAGCGAGAGCGAGAAAGCGAGAGCGAGAGAGCAAGAGCGAGAACGAGAGAACGAGAACGAGAGCGAGAGCGAGAGCGAGAGAGAGAGCGAGAGATAGCGAGAGGGAGAGCGAGCGAGAGAGAGTGAGGGAGAGCGAGAGAGAGAGTGACAGAGAGAGCGAAAGATAGCGAGAGAGGGAGCGAGAGGGAGCGAGAGAGAGAGAGGCGAGAGAGAGAGGCGAGAGAGAGAACGAGAGAGAGTGAGAGATGGAGCGAGAGCGAGAGCGGGAGCGAGAGAGGGAGCGAGAGAGAGAGCGAGAACGAGAGCGGGAGCGAGAGCGAGAGAGTGAGAGAGAGCGCGAGCGAGAGAGAGTGAGAGAGAGCGCGAGCGAGATAGCGAGAGAGAGTGACAGAGAGAGCGAGAGATAGCGGGAGAGAGAGCGAGAGAGGGAGCGAGAGAGAGAGCGAGAGAGGGAGCGAGAGAGAGAGAACGAGAGAGAGCGAGAGATGGAGCGAGAGAGAGCGAAAGGGAGCGAGAAAGAGAGCGAGAGGGAGTGAGAGAGAGAGCCAGAGGGAGCGAGAGAGAGAGAGAGCGAGAGAGAGCGAAAGACAGAGAGAGAGCGAGAGAGAGTGAGAGAGAGAGCGAGAGGGAGAGCGAGAGATGGAGCAAGAGGGAGAGCGAGAGAGTGAGAGAGAGAGAGCGAGAAAGTGAGCGAGAGAGGGTGGGTGGGCGGGAGGGAGGGAGGAAGGGAGAGAGAGAGAGAGAGAGAGAGAGAGAGAATGTGCACTTCCGAAACCGCAAGCAGGTGGCCTGACTGATCCGTACCCTCAAGTTCATAGGATTGAAGTAAAGTTCAATAATGTCATTGAAAAAAACACAAAAATTTGTTCAATCATATGCTTATGTCCTTTCGTTATTTTCTATGTAAGTTTCACTAATCGAATGTTGTCTTTTACATTCGCATATAAAATGTAATAAGTTGTCCTGAGTCATATTAGCGAGCTCTGTATATATTTTTAAGAAGATTTTAACGATAAAATCCTTTTCGTATGTTTAACAGTTTGTCTTATTACCAACTTCAAATTTGTCTCGTCCAAGAGACATGGTTATTGATTGTCCTATCTTGAAATTCATCAGAATAAAACCGACCCAACAGTTTTTTTCGTCAACGATGGAAAAATCTACTGTTCAGGACTTTGATTTTTCTTCATATGAAGGAAGTTACTCAATTTAAAAAAAATCATCCAATGAATCATTGTCTGAGAATGAGACATTTTTTTTACCATTTTGTTTATCAAAAAGATAGGAAATCAATTTGAAAAAACTTTAAAAACGTAAAAAAAGAACGCTAAGTATTAGAAGATCGCGACCTTAGTTATAAAATGAGCATTCAATATTTCTCCTAATATATGAAGAAAGTTACTCAATTAAAAAAAAATCATCCAAAAAATCATTGGCTCCGAATGAGACAATTTTTTTACCTTTACAGGAAAGTTAGTAATTATGGCCATTTTTTAAAAAGATATGAAATCAATCGGAAAAAACTTTAAAAAAGTGAAAAAAGAAAGCCAAGTATTAAAAGATCGCGATCTTAGTTATAAAATGACCATTCAATATTTTTTCTGTTATTACTTAAAACTTCACCTCACCTTGAAAAAACCAAGCAATAAATGTTTGTCCTAAATTTCCAGAAAATGAAAAAAATATTAACATCCATTCCACTCCCGTAGTACGCAGAGGGGTACTTTATCTCGTAAACGATGATCAATAATGTTCTTCTTGATTTTGAAAAAAATTGAAATTCCACGTTTCTGATGTCGCTATTGGAATATGCTCAAAGTTACTTTATCCTGAAAAAAAACATACTAAAGAAATTTCGATATTAATTTTCAAATAAAAACGTATTCGCAAATTTTATTTTTTTATCCTGATATGTGAAAAGTGACTGTACACTAAAAAAATATCTCGCTAGAAATTGTTGTCCATGATTGAAAAAATAATGAAATGATTTTTTAACATAGCCAAAAATGGTGAATGAATTACGGGTTTCTGCATGGAATCATTTACACCTTGAATGGTACCTACTAAAGGTTGTTATCGTCTCAAGGGCTTCAAGAATAATTCTGCGGATATAAAGAAATTGTTATTCTGATTTTATGCTAGCTGAGGACTTATAAACATACAACAAAATTCCACAGAAAATGATACAAAAAACAATTACATGTTTACATATAAAAGTGCAAATACGCGTACAAATGCACGCATTGTATCTACACGTATGTACCACACAAATTCATTGGAAAGATTGCACACAAACTTGGCGTGCATGGTTTTCAAATGTCAATTCGGCGAAGGAACGTTCCATCCATCTGTACATTGGGCGAATTCAAATACTCCTTCATTTTATTTTTTCTCCATCCCAGCATCCCTCATTCGACCATCCACGAACCCATTTACTCTCCTGCCTATTTATTCATGCGTCCAAGCCATCTATTCATTTAGCCCATAATATAAATACAAATGTCTTTCTTTTATTACTGATAACGTATTATATTCAACAGATTTTATTTCTTTGCGTTTGTCATATTTGTTCAGATAATTCTTTTGGAGATTAATCATGATTGACAGTTTTAGAAAAGCGAATGAAGTAAAATGCATTCGGATATATCGATGTTTCTATCCTAATGATTGCTATCGTTGTAGAGAAGATTATATTCAACTTGAAGAAGAGATCGCAACAAGTCATAGGAACGCTCAAACGGCCACGTAAAACGACAATTTTTCGAAAGAGATGCCCAGAGTGTTAAAAAGTTCGAGTAGACCAACAGCACTGAGGACGGCCATTAATTATTATTATTTTTTTTAATTCCATCCCAAGATCAAGAAAAATAATCCCGTTTACATATGTGCATCGAACCCGAACAAACCTCACTCCCTCCTCAATAATTGGGGAAAAAATGCGACTTTTCAAAACTTCTTTTTCAGCGTATGGTTTGTAGAAAGCCATTGAATTATCTCATTTTGGAGGAAATTGGAGAAAGGAGAAATAACATTACCTTGAAGCATTTGTCTATCATATGGTTAGTCATAGCCATAGCGGATCGTTTCACTAGTCTCATATTGTGACGATTGGTTGTAAAATTTTGCTCTAAACTATGAAGTCCTTCGAATACTAAACGTTTTCATGGAAATCTGAAGTAAAATACTCGGGTGATGTATGATCGTTGTTCTTTTTCACTGTTGTTCAAATCCCCCCTTCGTGCTTGCTCAGTTACATATGGAATCAGTATGAAATTGTTTTATTTAAGTGCCTTTTACCAAGTCGTTTTGAAAGTGTTGCATATCCATGGAATATCCAAGTTGTAATAGTGCTTCATGAAAAAATGATCGAATAAATAAAACATGACATATTATTTTTGTATCAAATTTTTGTTTATTCAGCACCTTCCCATCAAGTATTGTAGCTGCCAACGTGAGGAGGAAACATCCAGTATTCTATACTTTTACCATTCTCGTCCGGGATTGAAATTGATAATCTTTTTGTAATGTTAAGTTGTAAAGATCATAAACAATACATGACTAAAAAGGATGAAATGCGATTGATATGCAGAAATATTTTATTCGTGAAGGTCGCGGATAAATAATGTGAATATTATTTTACGCGGCACTCATCCGAAGCCACCGACTTCTGCAATACGTTTGATACTATATATATTCAACAAACTGGGAAAAGTACTTTTGGAAAATCTTAACAAAAGAGGCACTGGGTCATAATGATGATAATGAGATTTTTTAACTCTCTTCAATTATTAAAATAGAAAATATAAATGAAGAAAATGCGTACTCAATGTATCGAGCACGTGCTCAGTCTCTGCCGATCTTTTTACATTAAGGATGTTATTGCATTTCCAAGAGTGAAAATTAAATTCTGAAATTTTTTGTATTGAATATATACTAGATGTATTGAATATATAATGGAGCTATGTTGAAACTGACAGATTTTTTAAGATTTTCTCAACGTTAGGTTTTTCAATCATTTAATTTCAGAAACATAGCAATTCAACATGATAAGTATAGGGGAAACAGCGTTAATATGTATGTACATTTCGATTTCGAAGATTTTCTAAGCAAAGTTTGTTTTTCAAATGCACAATTTAATTTTTAACAAAGGGAAAAAAGACTTATTCACCGTCTGGTCATTTAATTATTAATATTTATTACACGCAATACGCGGAAATCATAATTGATACCTAAAAAGTTTGACAACGTCGCAGCAACCACATTTCATGATGTAAGGTACCTTTTTGAATGCCTTTGGCGGGGGAATAGAAATTAATCTAATACACTCGAAGACAAAGTTACTCCTACAACGTGGAATATAGTAAATCATAATTAAATCCGATTAATAATCATCAAAATATAAGAAAGAGGAACGAGTACCCGTAAAAGGTGATTATAAACGTTTTTTATTCTAAGTATAATACACTAGTCTCATATGGGAACACCGTTTTCAGTTCAGAAAGTTACATACAATGCACGCTTTCCGATAAATTGTTTTTGAATTTCGTTCATGTAGTGTTCGTATGTATTTTTTCGTTTCGTTCATGTATTTTTCGGAAATAATTGGCAAGAATTCTGAATTTTGCAAAAATCAAACTAGTAGAACGGATAACTAGCCGTCATCTAAACTGTACTGGCAATGCTGTCAACGTGTCACCCGTTGGACGAACCTCTATTCTTCCCGGTCTCACACTGTTCACAACGTGCCATGCGACGTTGCCACGATCCTTTTCTCATTGTGGGCGTGAGCACTGTCCCGCATTTTCCTTACTTGTATGTACATCTAGTAAGTACAGGCCAGCGACAGTGTGGGGGTAAAATTTTCGAATGACGAAATTTCGAACAGCTAAAATAGCGAATTTTAACATACAGTTATCGATATATATATATATATATATATATATATATATATATATATATATATATATATATATAATTGTATGTTAAAATTCGCTATTTTAGCTGTTCGAAATTTCGTCATTCGAAAATTTTACCCCCACCCCCAGCGACAATTCATTAATAATGGCAAAAACACGAAGAATTGTAGTCAATTTCTTCACCATTCATTTCGTAAAATTTTGTTTAATCTTTTCAACAAGTACTTTTAGCAATTGTTAGTACCTCTCAATTCAATAGAAAATTGAAAAAAGCTACAATCATGATTTCTTTATGAGACATGAATATACACTTTTTGCTCGGAATTCGGATTCGACTACCCTACGGGGGTTCGTATACGCGCCTGTCGCGTAAAAAAAATTAGAACATGGTCCTTGCAGTATACAGATTTGCAGCAGCTGTCATGTCTTTTTTTTTCATTCGAAAATCGATTTACTACCGTGAATCTTAAAAATAACAACGGCAATCCGACATTTGTCTCTTTTCTTCTGGTCTTCCACCGAATTATTTGAGCACGTTGTTGGAATATTTGTTGGTTTTGTTGACGCATAATTTTGATATTTCTTACAGTGGCTACGGAAAATATTATAATTGACACAAAATTGTTCATAATCATTCTTTAATCTGCCGGAACCTAAAGGAGTTAAATTTCAAAAAGACATGAAATAAAGACATTTTCGCGTTGTACTTAAATCTACCGGAGCCAAGAACCACGAATATATGTAAAAACATATCAATAGATGAGAAAAATAATTGTGAATGCCCATTGACCGTAAAAAAGTTTTTCGGAAATTCAACTCCTTAAAAGAGTGCGTTCCGTAACCGAAAGATTCTTGACAAATTTTTAATAATCATATCGTCACATTACCAAACAACATGCAAAATAAAAATCTTGCCATTGCCCTTATTATGTTGATTTTTTTTTGTAATTGAACGATATGACAGAATGCGATCTGGTGCCGTTAATTTCTCGACAATTTTTTTCTCATAAATATTTAATCTTTCTAATGATTTGTGAAACACCGATGTTGCGAATAAACGGACAACGTAATATGCTGTCTTTTCAACTGTTCAGTTTCACTGGAGAATGATTTTCGGAAGAGCAGGTTGTTTGGAGTCTTCCGATTATTTTCTAAGCTTTCCTGTAGTCTACAGCTAATGAAGAAAAAAGACCAAGTACTGGAATAGAAGTTCGGTGTTTGTTCCATGACAGCGGTAAGCGCTCACGGATGACGTGTACACTGCTGTTCATTAATGCCTGGAGTGACATTTCTACCGTGTCTTTTCTGTTCTATACAAATTGCCATGCTTCAGGTTGTAGAATACTGCTTTGCAAAAGCACGAAAACCCCAGATGCTGTGACGTCATCTGTCATCGGAACTTAGTCGCAATAGACATGTATCTGATTGAGGAAAATTGCTATGTCAATGGCATTGAGAATGGATTAATAATTATTTGGATTTATTCATTTACTAATGTTATTCTTAAATAATTAAAGATTATTATTAACATTATTATAATGTTTTGTTATTATAAATAAATAGAGTGTTATTATTAACATATTATTTAATTGATTGGATAAAGAAAGTGAGACTGGCGATTGAGAATTACCATTCCAAATTCATATTTTTTAAATTATAATTTTACGGAAAACGCCATTTTTTTACACTGTCAAATGTGGAAAACTAAAACACAATTGGTTTCATCAACTTTAGTAGTGTGGACGGTATCGCCAGAATTTTTATCGAAAAAATTGTTCCATGCCATTTGTAGACAATTTCTTTAGCTTCAAATCGTTTTCCCAAAAACTTACGTGGGTCCATTATTATCTGTTATTTGCTATGACAGCAAAAAAGTGTAATTTTCTCTTTGGCAGTCTAACTCAAGAAGGAAGGGTTCTGCAGAAAGTTGAAAGGCCGTTTCGGAAATGTAAAAAAAAGTTCTAGACGTAAGACAAGCCATTTTTTGAAAATTTCAACACAGGTGTGACGTTTGTGGATCGAGAGCGCATAGTAAAAAATAATTCATTTTATGAAATTTTTTCTGGTTCTCAAAACCAAATTTCGAACATGAACCCAGGTTCGACAGCAAACGTCTGGTCAAATACGCTCTACATCGAGGATAAATTAGACCAGATATTGGGATAATTTTTTTCAGAGTCTTTTGCAGTGGTTTTGGTTTTCCAAAATCTATCTGTAAGCTTTGAAGGGACTACAATTACAAGGGACAAAATTCAATTAAAGCAGATGAAAGAAACCGTCGTGAACATTATTTCAATAATCGATTAGAAAACGTGACGTAAAGAAATAGTCTCTCACATTGTTTTCAGCTGAATTGTTCCAAAATAATTCATTTTATTCGTATTTATGATTAAAACGAATTAAATAAACGAAATCAATTTTTGCTGTAATTTATTTTTTATTTAAAGCGTATTCCATAATACACACATAATGCATCTTAACCAGCGCGCCAATCAGCATCGACGCGCTGAGCCTTTCCCCCACCACGCGACTACCAGCCAATCACGCACGAACGGCTGTGTCAATCACACTTCGTCTCCGTTCGATCCAACAACTGTCATCGAGTGTCGTCTCAAAAATTTTCGGCCCTTTTCAGGGCCACCAAAGAATCTTAACGTGGGTCGCTCAAAGTTAATATTTCGTAAAATCTAAACGCGGGTATCTATTTTTTTGAATTATTCGTTTCGATTAATGCTGCATTCCGCAATCCCCCGCTACAAAATGTAGCTGATAACTTGGGAAAAAAAAAAAAAAATTCAACCAAGTAACGATCTAAGAACCTTCTGTTTACCAGAATGGGACTCACCCATGCTACCTACGCACTTGTATGAAATTGCATACTTTTAAATATGCTTAAATTTAACATATGTTTTAAATATGTTTAAATTTATAGCAAACCGAGTCGGGTCTATTATAAACTGATCATGATTGACCCATGTAATCACTACAGGAAAAAAATATAAAAGACAAATTTTTTGTAGAAAACATTGTTTGAAAAAAACATTTTGTAAAAAAATGGAATCCCTATAGGATTTCTATAGAATCTCTGTAGAATCTCTGTAGAAGTCTGAAACGATGAAAAGTTTGTGGAAAAATGTGAATAAAAAATTCATGACCTTAAACCCCTTCGGATAATATGAAAATCTCTTAAGAAATATTTTATTTTTATTCTTGAAGTTAAAACATAAATGACGATACGGTGCGGCAGCTTATCTGACTAGCGCACCAATCACAATGCGTTACGACCATATTGACTAGCGCACCAATCATGATTTTCGTAGCCGCTCTAATCGGCGCACTTTGTTTTAACTTCTACTTTCTTGCACGCATTACAAAATTAACCTGTTAAAATGAAAGTATTATTTCCCTACGTTAACGTTCGAAGAACGGAGAATTATTTAAAAAATAATAAAATAAGATTGAATTAAAATAAGAACGCAGAATTAATTTTAAAATAATTAAAATAATTCTCCGTTCTTCAAACATTAATGTGAGCAAACAATACTTTTATTTGAACAGGTAAAAGTAGATTACGTACAGCTATGGCGCCCCCCACTCTCATCCCCACTCCTCCCCCCACCAGGCGGCTACCCACTCCAAGCTATTTTTACCCCCATTCCACAGGTAAATAGCTTGATGGCCTGGTGAGGGGAGAAGGGGGAGTTTTTGTGAGGGGTACCATAACTGTACGGTTTTTTGTGTTTTTATTATTTTTTTTCTTTTGAGGGTGGGGAGAGTCAATAACTCAATTGAATACATTTTATCAGCTTTTATTTTTTTCTTTTTTTATCCATAGAGTACATTGGTTTTATAAAATTATGAAAAAATCCCATTTTTATTATGAGAATGATATTGTTAATAAAATTGATGCACTCTGTTCTCTCTCATCGACGCATACAACATCCCTGTGTACATGCAGGTTTACGGTCGGTGAAACTACCCCCACCGTTCATAGAATTATTTTTGCGAATATTATTATTCACCTGTCGAGAGGCAAAGGTTTTATAGTATTCACGCACTATTTCATCATTTTTTCGGGGGTTATCAGAGAAGAGATTGTTGAATTTAGCCATACCAAAACCACAAGACATAAGGTGCAAAAAAATAATACAAAATTGGCCACACACGTCTGAAGAATCACTTTGGAGTTGTTTAACGTTGAAACGGAAGAGTTTGCAATTTCTCCGAAGTCGTGCGAGGTGTTGTGGGATGACTGGAGGCAATCCGCAGCTATCGAAGTACCATCCTCTTCCAGCTCGATCGACGTACATTGCGACCCAGTGCTCACCAGGTTTGGTGTGCTCATCTGTGTTGTCGATTATTCCCACGGGTCTTGTCCACGTGTGAGGAATTTCGTCAACCGGAAATACACCAGTGGTAGCGATCGGTAAAAATCGTAGAGCGTCCCGTATTTGCTGTGTGTTCATGCTCCGTCAGCAGATAAAGAAATGGCGAAAAGATTTACTTTTCAACTTTATATGTAATTCCACTCCTGTAGCATGGCAACAGTAGACTGGTGATTATGCTGATGATTAATTTTTTATTCCTTCAAACGAGACTCTCGTTTTGAGAAATATTTATGCACGGGAAGCAGTCAATATACTCGATGAATGAACCATCACTTTTTTCTTCCGTCTCTTCATTTTTTTTATCCTCTAGCGGGAGTAGTGCATCGGTTGCAGAATTTCTTCGGAAAAGAAATTTCTTCAACATGAGAGCCTGTGTTAAAGCACAGCGATTCGATGGTTTTACAACTCCCAAACTATGTCGTAGACATCTGCTGCGTGATGTGGATAATTTTTTAAAACTTGGACATCCCCATTTTGGATTTTCAAGATCGTTGATTTCTCGGGTGATCACTTGACTCAATAAATGAGCTTTTTCATGCCCACGGGTCCAAATAGTTTTAGCATGACGTGTTATTTCTCGCAAATTAGCATAGAGTTGTTTACAGGAAACATCTCCCTCATACCACTCCAAACCATGGTGGTAAAGTGTTAAACTTTGATTTTCATGTCTTATTTCGCTGGGAAGTTCGCTGAATGCATACGGAGGAGAAACGATCCAATGCATTGTAAACGGTTGGAATAGAGCAACAACGGCTACTTCTTTTGGAAGGAAATTGTGCTCTCTGTCACGCATTCCTTGGATATCGATAATTATTTGCATTTTTACAGCCGTACTGGTCAGAGGCACACGATAAACTGAGCTGTTTTTCTACCTTAAAATCACTTCGGCAACGAATGAGAAATGCTTAGTAACACGATCCCCTCCTTTGTCGGTGCTCAACCGCTGAAGTCAGCAATTATCTGTCGCGAGGCGTCGATCTCAAGAACATTATCATATTCAGCATAGACGATGCAATTTACAGTTGACGTCAACGCTTGGGCAAATCGTACCTCGATCCTCACACTACCATGTTTTACCAAATTCCAATGCGAACTGGTGTTCGCAGAAAGATCAGGTGTCAAGTCGAATGCAAAAAGACAATATCCATTTGGATAATTTTCTCGACTGATTGAATTACCCTCGTTCAGAAAATGTATACCGGTACCCGAAAATAATGTATGGTAGGCATCGACGTAGAGATTATTTTGCGTAAAATCCGGTTGCAGTGGTCCAGAAGGTACTTGTGTTCCATCCATATACAATGATAGATAATTGATTTTATAGTTTTCAAAATTAAACGGGTTCATTTCAACGTTCCCGTTGTATGCTCGGTTATCGACAAAACCGATGATGATCCGTTTTGGTAGTTGTCCGAGCACGATATTGTCTATCGTTTCCCCATGTATACCTGCATGCAGTGAAACAGCTTTAACTTCAACGCGAGTAAGCGAATATTTTGCTGTTGTTTTTGCCAATGCACGAGCGTGAGAGAGTAAAACTCCTGGTGAAATTTTGGTTCGTCGTACTAGTAGTGTAGCTTCGAGGATACTTAATCCATATGGAATATCCTGTTTAGAGCTCATGAGACAGAACGAGTCTCTCGCGCGTACAAGTCGCAATCGCATTTCTACTCCATTCAAGAGGAAACGTTCTTGATTGAAAATGTCACAATGTAAATGACCGAGTAAATCAACCGTTTTTCCTATGGAAAGTAGTTTTGATCGTTCTCGCAATCCGGTATTATTTATGAAACCAGTATCATCCATTTTTCCCGGGGTATCATCATACCACAGAACGGAAGTGAGATGAGATTTTTTAGCTGCTGGTCCGTAATTCAACAATGTTTCTATGTATGCTCTATACGCATAAGCGTTATTCGGTGGTGAGACGAGTTTCTGGTTTAAGTACACATCCACCTGGTTGAACATAGAATGCAGTAAATTATTTACCGGGCCAATATCTGGTAACATGCTACCTGCATCTTTCAACCCTTCTACTTTGGAGGAGGAAGGAAGAGCAGTAGAATTTTTTATTTGCACGCGAAGACTGAGCATAGTATGAGCGAGATCAATGTACTCGTCACCTTGCCCTGGAATGACAAATTCTATCGGAGAATCATCTGTCAAGGAAGAAATGGGTTTATAATGCACCCAATTTGAACCTTCTATCGTAGTTTGTGTAGGAGGTAGCGAAAATAGTTCGTGTTCTGATTTCAAACACTCGCAAGAGTGAGTATATAAGAAAGCCATTCTTTTTTATACAGCAATCTCTTTTATGCAAATATGTCAGCAACAGTACGAAGATTTTTTTTCTTTTTCGATGATTTTTTCCGTTTGTTGACAGACTTCTTTTTTTTACTTTTCTTTTTCGCTTTGGTAGTACTCTTCTTCTTCTTCTTCTTCATCTTCAGAGCGATTCGTTTCGTGGCACGGTCGCTGCGAGAATGGTTGAATTGTGCAATTTTTCTCATTTTATAGCCAGACCCTGTCATCAGTTTTTCGATTTTTTCCTCAGCCTTGCGTTTCAATTTTTTTCCAGATTCACGTACTCTCGTATGGAATGCTTCCTTTAGATTCATGTTGTTTCTGACGACATCGGATGCTATGTTAGCTCCCGTGCGAAGCGCCTCCTTTCCTATCACAGCGGCTCCTTTACGCAGTAGCGGCAATACACGTCGAAAGAGCCTTCCGAGAAAACTTCCGATCCCGTGTCCTCGTTGGTTTGGAGTACCAATATAGACGTGACTTATCCCGGCATATCCACGCCGTCCCAACCCTATCAGTGAATCGTCGTCCTCGTAGTAATGCTCCATCAATTGCTTAATGTAAGCGTTTGAAGTGTAGTGTCACGGTCAACGTCCCCTCTTCGAATGGAATAGGTTGACCAAACTCGTCTCTTATATCGATCTCGATCGTGTGAAATTCATTGCGTATGAGAGGAATGTATCGTGGAGCAGGGAAATGTTTAATTCTGTTCGAACCATAGACATATTCACCATTCATCTCTATGGGGACCACAGACAATAATGGTGTTTGAACATCACCAGTTATATAAGATTCGCAAATATCGGAATACACAAACATGCTATTTGGAATTGCGAGAGCTAGCGATGCAGGTTGAACACCTCTATACGGATTTTTGAAGCTGATACCCGTTTGTTCTCGAGCCGCTTCACCGAACCCTAAGACTTTTGCAATGAATGGAGAAAGATGAAAACCGTGATACCGTGGTTCGTCATGTTATCGCGAGACTTTAACACATCCATTATGCTCCCGTTTAAATTCTAAACGATCTGATATGCATGGTAATTTGTTTATTGTCTCCAGTAGAGTATCGATAGAACGATACACACCACTAGAAATAAAATTTGTTTCTTATTTTCCGTTTATCCGCTACAGTGACATATGGAACAAGCCATTCAATTTTTCGTAGTGTAATTTTATAATCTTCAGCAGCTGGTTGAACTATTGCATTATCATCGGAACGTGATCTCGTCAAAATCAATTCATGCTTTGCATTCACCACCATTTTTCGATAATCTTCAGCAAAGCCCAGCAGCATGCTCAGTGGTATGCATATGTCAAAGTTGCCTGCCAAGTCGACAATTTGTTTCGTCTCCTCAACGTCGAGCCAACCGGTGTTCTCAAGCATTGCACTCCTCGCCGACGAAAGAGATGTGTATCCTTTGATAAGAGATGTGATTCCCACATTCTTATTACGATCGATTTCAACTGCGTTAAGTTCATAACGCACCTCCTCAAATAAATGGCAAATAGCATTTATTTGAATTGAACTTTTGCTTGGTAAAATCGATAAGTCTTGATGCTGGATTGAAATACGTATTTCATCACTATTGTTGTATGTTGACGATGCATATGGTTGATGAGCATGAACCTCATAATGTATGATGGATTCATCAAACATGATGGGTGTCTGAATGTTTACGATTTCCTCCTCCATCGTAGACAGCAGATGCACAACGAGCAAAGCAGATAATTTCTCACTCGCGAACTCCACGAATTTTGAGACCCAAATTCTTCAAGAGTAGCAGGTTTTGAGGTGTTAGCGCTTTGAGCGTTGATCGACGACTGCTTTCGCGATCCCATGTTGACTTATTAATATTACCAATTCGATGATTGTAAACTATGCCCATCGGGATGTTATATGAAGTCGTATGGTGATGACTTCATCGCGGAAATTTATCAAATCTCCGTCTTGATCGACTATACGAAGTTGTATGTTGTCGATTCGGCGAGTCGTGATTGGTAGATAAATCACGCTCGATGGTACTTCGATGATTTTATAGCCCGCTGGTACAGATGGGAAAAATTCGTGAATTGTATGAACTTTTTGCCCATTGATATATGCACCCGTGGTTATGTTACACTCGACACGTATGGCGTTCACTTTGAGAATGGATACAGGCAGATCAGACACATGTCTTTTATTGGATTCCAATCGACGTGATGCAAAACCCAGCAGAGGTCCAATGGAATTGTTCGATGTAAAGTTTATTGGTTGATTACACTCAATTTCACTACGTAATGTATTATTATTCGGCTTAAGGTTAATTCGTATGTTTTTATGAACCAACTCAGCTTTCAAATATTTATCAATATCCTCTATTTCATAGCTACCCGTCGGAATGGTCAACACTTGCGTTCCAACATGAAATTCATTGCAACCAATATCGATATTTGGAATCGAATTGAAAGTGAACAGCTCAACGAGTCCAAGAGTATAATTTTTGTCGGGTGATAGTTCGATGGGGGGAAAAAATTGCGCCTCGAGAACAGAGGAGGATCCACTGATGGTAATTGTCAAACTATCATCCATGTTGCTCGCAACTTTAGAACTAAACACATTGCTCCATAATCTTCATTTATATAGCACATATGCACCTCGCCGATTCAGTTGACCGCACAAAAATTTTAAACATAAATGTCCGCATATTATTGTATCATATTCTTGATACTTTTTATAATTATATTTAACGCTACCAACATTGAAGTATTTCATGAGTTCGGGTGGAGGTGGGAGATTGCCAAAACTATCAAAGTATGTGACTCCTTGACCAGTCTTTTTATATGCAACCCAGTGTGTTCCAGGTCCCACATTTTCATCCAAATTCACGATTGCTGATTCTTGCTTGAGAGGTCCATCCGCAGGTAAAGTGTCACGCATGAAAACACCGCGAAAGTTACGAATTTTCATGGCTCTCGCATACTTCAGCAAATCGATGTCGGTGAGGGGTTGATGTGGTAGCGTAATTATACGTTTTTTTGGCCCGATGTGAAGACCTAGACCCTGCTTGTACGGTTTCAAGTGTAAACCTTTACCCAAAGCAATGGCCTCAATTGTTTGGTTATGTCGCTTATTTTCATCCAATTCCCTTTCGGCCGCTTGAGCAGCATTTACAGCGCTGGCTATTGCCGCACTTCCACCAGACAATGCACCAACGGCGCTAAGGCCGGCGAAGAGGGGTATGAGAAAAGGCAATAAACCACCGGTTTTTCGGGGGACAGGTAGAATTCGAGGTGTGCGTAGTTTAACGCCTTTTACACAGGCACGCGCACCTTTTAATGCCGACATGACGACAGTACGAGGGTCATCACTACGAATCATCGCTTTCCTCGCAGCACTGATGACCTTTTTCAGGCAAACACTCTTCTGCGGCTTTCTCACCGCTCTCTTCATACCCAAACCAAACTTCCTTTTTGCCTTCATAATGTTTGTCACAGCCCAAGCACTTGCTCTCTCACCAAGACTAGCGTCTTTTGAGGCTACACGTTGCCAGGCTTGTTCAGCCAACACTTTATCCGCCAAATGTCTCGCTTCTAGATTATCGCGATTTTTCGAATATGCAATATCGTGCTCTTTGCAAGCAGCGTCCAATGGGTTTATGCCAGGATCACCACGGGCAAGACGTTTAACCAATTTTGTACCAGGTCCGCAATATTGGTAGCCAGGTAGATGTAATTCCACGGGGAGATTATTGAGTACACTGTTGACTAAAGCTTTACCAGGTTTATGGTGCACAATCATCACCGGCGGCTACAACTCGACTGAGCATTATTTGCATTATAAAGTCGCATATGAGAGATGGTGTCGAAGAAACAAGGTGGTCAACTCCCCATAATAAACTTCGATGAATTTGTTGATGGTGGTGGTGGTCGTGGTGCAACGAAAAATAAGCGTCATGGGAATATACTACCTGACAGTATTCGTGCCGTGTTTTGTGGTCCATCGAATTGTGGAAAAACTAATGCTTTACTCACGCTGCTAATACATCCAAATGGTTTGAGATTTGAGAACATATATCTCTGCTCTAAATCGCTGAAGCAGCCAAAATATAGACTGCTCGAGCAATTACTTCGACCGGTGGACGGAGTTGAATATTTTCCATTCAATGAGCATGAACAAGTTATCACACCAAGTGATGCCCGTCCAAATTCCATATTCATCTTCGACGATATAGCATGTGAAAAACAGGATAATGTGAGAGCGTTTTTTTCCATGGGACGACACGAGATTGTAGACAGTTTTTATCTTTGTCAAACATACACTCGTATTCCGAAACATCTCGTGAGAGACAATGCAAATTTTGTAGTGCTATTTAAACAGGATGATATGAACCTTAAACATGTGTATAATGACCATGTGAATACGGATATGACTTATACATACTTCAAAAACATGTGTGTAAAATGTTGGAAGTTGGACAAGTATGGATTCATTACGATTGACAAGGACAGTGAATTGAATGCCGGTAGATATAGAAGAGGATTCGATTCTTTCCTAACTATTGATAATAAATGATTGCTCATTGTGGTATGAGAGACAGTCTTAAGTCTAACTTGCTTGCGTCAACATGAAGAGCAAAGAACTTTTGAGAGAAAAGGATGTATTGTGTGAACTTGCCAAGGCGAGTGATGCGATTAGACGAAAACATCGAAAGTTAAAAAGTGGTCGCGATACTGCACAGCAGAAAATGCAAGATGTGTTTAAACCGATCGTTGGACCGTTAGAGGAGCTGGTTTCATATAACAAAAATCTGAAGCATGAAATTAAGGATGAAAAAGTGAATATCAAGAAGGAGGAGGAGGAGAAGCATGAAGAAAACAGCGCGCTCCATGACATTTCTTCTAATACTATTTGGCATGAAGCAATTGAAGGTGATGCAGAGCCCTTAGCTGATGCTGATAACTATGCAGACTCCTTAGCTGACGACGACGACGATGACGCCGAATCATCTGAAGATGCCAATGCTTTAATACATGAATATCTGGGACTGCTGCGTAGCAATAAAAAAACAAGACTGGATGTCATGTATGGAGTACGAAATCTTGCAAATGATAAATTAATGATCGGTAACTCACCGATTCAGTTCGCAGATGATCATATTCATGTTGGAGACAAAAAGTATTCGAAACGTATTGGCTTGGTTGAGTTGTTGTTCAAAAAAGAGCCTGAGTTGAAATATGTATCACCAAACGATTTGGAGGATTACTCGAAAATTGTTATTGCTACGAATGTTCATAGAAAATATTATAAACGTAATGGTGCAATACGCCATGATAAATCTTATAAATTTAAAAATTATATATCGAAAATACTGGAGCAAAATGGCGGGCATAAAGGTGGCGGTGGTGGTGTGCTCACGTATAAGGTGGCACGAAAAAATACCTCTTTCGACTATGTTTATTGGGATGATCCGAATGAACTAGTGGATCGTCTTCGTCTACTACTCGCATCACAAGCTGCCGGGAACTCCTCCCATTCCAACGAGATTATATCAATTATTGAGGAATTACGTGAAGCTAAAATCATTTATTAACATGTGCAAGCTCTTTTTTTCACGCATTCACAACATGACCGTCGATGTGTTCGGACGCCAATTGAATAGAGGTGGTGCGGGTCCTCCCGGTAAACCAGGTGCTGGATTTAAGACTACAGCAGACGGTGATTATGATTTGGAAGGAAAACGGCTGGTCAATGTTGGTTCGCCGATAAAAGATGATGATGCTGTAAACCTCCGTTCGTTTATCGATGGGACTAATCATAACACGGTCTTACTACGTGATTCAACGAAACAATTTTTTGAATCGAATATAACGGCTCTTGAAAAGCGTGTAAAAGTTGATCTCACCAACCTCCGTGCTGAAATAGACAATTTGAAAAGTGCGATCAAGGATCTCAACGGTGACGTCAGACTTTTAAAAGATGTCAAAATCGGTGAAAAGCGGAAAAAGCCTTCAAACAACTATCTTCAATCTATGATGAAAAGCGTTGCAGGGGAGAAATAATGAGTGAAAAGAAACGTGCTGTGGTGGAGGAGTTGCATAAGCCAGCTCGGCGAAACTATCCACGTCGACATGTGGATATACGTGGCCTGGATGAGACGTGGCAAGCTGATCTTGTAGATATGTCTGCATATGCACAACACAACTCCAAGCATAAATTTCTCCTCACCGTCATCGATATATTTTCGAAATTCGCCTGGGCCAAACCATTGAAGAGTAAGAGTGGGAAAGATGTCACCGCTGCAATGGAGTCAATTCTCAGCAAAGGACGCATACCGAAAAACCTTCACGTCGATCGAGGAAAAGAGTTTTATAATACAGACTTTAAGGCTTTGATGAAAAAGAATAATATACACTTGTATTCTACATATAGCAATTTAAAAGCATCAATTTGTGAGCGTTTCAACCGAACGCTTAAGAATAAAATGTGGATTGAATTTAGTTTTCGCGGAAACTGGAAATGGATTGATATTCTCGATATGTTAATTGCAAAATATAATGATACTGTACATCATACTATTAGAATGAAGCCGAAAGATGTTGACGCGACGAATGAAAAACAGCTATTGCGTAATGTTTTCAATAGATTAGACGTGGGAAAACGAGCAAAATTAAAAATTGGCGATAAAGTACGCATAAGTAAATTTAAGAATGTATTTGAGAAAGGTTATACTCCAAACTGGACTACAGAAATTTTTACAATATATCGAGTGAGAAAAACTAATCCAGTCACATATAATATAAAAGATTATCAAGATGAGCCCATCGCAGGTGGCTTCTACGAACAAGAGCTACTTCGTGTTGAATACCCCGATATATATCTCATTGAAAAAGTGTTGAAGAAGCGTGGTAGTCAGTTGCTTGTAAAATGGCTAGGTTTCGACAATGCGCACAATAGTTGGATAAATAAGGATGATTTGTAAAATAAAAAAAAAAAAAAAAAAAATGTGAAAATAGACTGGTTTTTTTTTTTACCCCTCCTCCAATTGTCCAATGACTTACTCTGAGACTCGTACAGGTCAGCTCCATACCCTTGCATTGCAGATGCCTCGGAAAAGCAGGTAGAAAGAAAAAAAAGGACTCATAGACTATAAAATGGTTCTTTATTTTCACACAAAATATATACAATGTTTGAAAATTCTCTCTCTCTCTCTCACTCTTGAACGCATATATACAATCTATCACTTCAACTCGGTTTTACATAATACTTTAATTCGCATCTCCTTCGAGAATGTTTATGGGGATCTTGTAGTGGCCCCATGGCAATGTTTCCACCGCCCCCGGTATAATATAGCGCTTGTCATCATGCGGGCTCAGGGCAACTTTTGTTTCTGAGATAGTATATACCTGATGCAATGTTGAACGAATTGCCGATTGACGACGCGTCACTTCAGTCTCTTCGTTTAAGGGAACCGTATGGTCTAGAAATTTGAAAAAATCGATTTTTTTTTTTTTCGATATGTCGAAAGTATAGTATCTCAAGAATATACTGTGAAATTTTCATGCGGAAATTCTCAATATTACAGCTTCTACAGCCCATAACGCAGGTAGAGAGCGGTCCGCGCGCTCCTAACGGGTCTAGCGCTAACCGGTAACCTAATCGGAGCGCAGCAGCTGTCCCAATCCTTCTCCGAAAATATATACCTGTATATAGTACATACTATATACCTATATATACTTTTCCCTTCCCCGAAATATACCTATTGTCGAACATTTGTGAGGGAAACGGTCATTTCGCTTTCCCCTGACTTGATCAGTACAACGTTACGTTTTGACGAACCAACATCGAAAATTTTGAAATAAAATATCAGAAAATATGGATAGAAAGCAAGGCCGTGACTCTTCTAGACGACCATCTTCTGTAGGTCGCAAAAGATATTTCAAGGGCAATCGATTCACTATCGAAAATACTAGCTGCGAGTATCGAGCGCCAACCGTAGGAGCACGGACAACTCCAAAGAGGCTCGGACAGCTCGAAGAAATGAAAGGAGTGAGGAAATCTTGAATTATGAACGTTCCGAAGGAATCCTATATGGTGCCGGAATCGCGGATTAACTGTAAGTATTCAAAATTTGCTCAATTTTTGAAAATATCTGTACCTCAAACTTTAAACTCATTTATCTCGAAACGACTTTTTTCGGCACTGCGCAGGTGAAAACAAAAAAACTATTCAACCGAATCACTTGAAATTTGGATATGTTGTTCACAACATGTATGGCTATCGTCGGAACTACAATCATAATTTTATTTAAATAATTTCTTATTGTTTATACTAAAAAACTAGTGAAAAAAAAACCCGATTTTACGAATTTTTTTTCAAAAGCGCGCCATTTTGTCAATTTTTAATTTTTTCGTTTTGTTCTAGTCCCGACCATAACTGCACTCTTTCTGATTAAGAATCTTCTTGAATTTTGTGTTTCAGATGAGTAGAAGTCTCGGATCGATCTTCACCGTCCGGGTCGGATTTTTCGAGAGGGTCGTCTTCAATGCCAATTATATGATAATAAACACTGTTTTTAAAATTAAAAAAAAATTTTTTTGTATACTTAATAAAGGTAGTAATAAACCCGAAAAGTTAAAACATCGATTTTTAAATTTTTTAAGGCAAAAAAAAAATCGTGAAAATAGGTGAAATTTTCGTGCTCTAGACCATACGGTCCCCTTAAACATTTTACAAAATCGTTGAAGGTTATAGTTTTCGCGACTACATTGCTCTTTATACCCTTAACTTTTTTTACATCTTTTTTACCCTCGACACGCGTAGCATACATTTTTGACCTGAGCCCCACAAACTCTGTCATAATCGATCCATTATTCTCATCCTTCATGAGACCCGGGACCTTTTTATTAACAAGCGGAATATTGTATACATTGTCAATGGGATAGTCACTCGTATCAAATTTGGCAAGATTTTCTCGCATATCTCGGTAAACGTCATCACACTCAATTTCATATATTAAACTATCAGTATCTGTATACAATACTGTACATTTATCACCATACATCGGAGTCATAAACTCGTGATGAAACGCATACAGACAGGTTTTCGATATATCGAGAATGGACATACCTACATATATTGGTTTGTCAAATTTCACTTGAAGATTACGCAATTCGACAGCTATCAAGTCTTCTGTAAAGATACTGCGACTATGAAAATTTGGTTTTGCAATCATCGCTTCAGCTCTATGTGTACCATCCCACTTTGTTAACAATTTAACTTGTCTCCGTTCGCGCACATCTTCCATTGTTTTTCCAAACACCGCATTATTCATTAATTTGTACATATTTTTATCAAAATCATTCGTTGCACGCGTTCTCAACCCTGTGTTTAGATCAATGTAGCCTGCTAACCATGGAGCCTCAGTAAACCGTAATATTCGATGTATTTTCTTGAGTTTGAGTCCATGACTCAGGCAGTGTTGTAGAGTTTGATAATGAATAATATAACGTTCTTTATCGAAAACGGTTGCGAGCAATTTTTCCTGCTGCTTACCCGGGGGTTTACCATGTTCGGGACAAAAAGGCAAGTCTTTGTGCTTATCATGCCACTGCGTAGAATACTCCAAATCAACTTCGAGTATGTAACCTTTCCCCGGTTCTGGTGAGTTTATGTCAAAATTCGAGACGTCTTCGAGAAACTCAAAATCACGATATGGTAATGGCATTTTCATCGCACTTCCATATAAATTATTTACATCATAGTACATAAGGTATGTGGAACCTTGCGATGGATCAAACGACTCCATATATTTATTGTTTGCACGAGCATATCTCTTCGAACATTGACTTAAACCACCACGTATACCTCTTTCAATGAATAACACCATATCAATATCGGTCAGCAATTAAAATTTGATCTTCGTATATTTGAGCATTGCATCCCAGGTGTACCCCGGGAGAGTGAAATAATATGCAGGGTCAAGGCTATAACTTTGTCGACAACTATCTCGAAAGTTTTCAAAAATGTCTGCCAACAAAAGTACATCCGTTTTCAAATAAAGATCGCTATATTCCCCCAGAGTTTGAATTGAAAATCGCTCCCAAACTGTTTGAGCATGTTCATACTCACTCTCTGAAACTGTGGTGTCTGCTAACGAACTGTAAAAAGCATCGCGAGGTGGAAGCTGTTTATCATTTAGCTTTTCAAAAGCATCAATGTATTCATACGGGAATACTCCTTTTCTAGTTAAAAGAGCAAAGTCATCATTTGAGATGTTTGGAAATTGCGATCTTAAGACTGTTAGCTTATCAGTTAACAGTAGTGATGCTAATTTGTCGAGTCCAGAATTCAAAAATTTAAACGAATCAATAAAGCGGAGTTTTATCTGTTTTCTATAGTCATTTGAAGATGATTTAACGGCCTTTGAAAACGAAATGTATTTTTCTTTTGTTAAAGGAAGCAAATCGATTTGCCCTTCAAACGCTGTGGTCACTTCCTTTATTATAAAATGCGCGTCGTAGCCTGATAAATTGTGAAAAACGATCGGAATGAAAAATGATTGTTTGTAATTCAAATTACAATTATTATGAGCCGGACCGCGAAACTGTCCCGTTAGGTGGCAATGATCACGTACGCGGCACTCATTTCCCTCAAAGGGTTTTTCACAAATGTGACAGTTTACGTCCTCTCGAAATTTTTTCCATTCCGCTGGCGACAATTCTTTCATCGGTACATTTGTTAATAAAATTCTTTCCACGCGTAATGATAAATCCTTCAATTGTTCAACGAACCACTCAATACAATCTTCACCACGACGTGAATAGTATCCCGATAAGGACGAGTCGTATGAACAGCTAACGTAAAACCCTACGCTAAAAACTTTATGATGGTGCTGCCTATTCTGTTCTCGTTCTCGCTCACCAGTCTTTTCCAACACACACTCGAGGTCGGCATAGACGATGAATGGTAGGCGCTCCTTCCGATTATGATTTGTGAATTCCAGCCATTTGTCATCTTCTGCTGGTAATAGAATCGCACAATCATTCATCTTCCCACAGTCCACCTCATGAGCTTGTAGCTTTCCTTCCGTTGGAAAATAGTGCAAACACCTGTAAAATAAATATTGAATCATTACCACATATTTTGAGATTCGTAAAAAGTTGCGAATATGAGAAATTTACTCACCGATCACAAATATATTTTTTATGGTTCTTCCCGCTGAGTTGAGTGCTCACTAGGCGGGATAGATCTTTAATCCACGCAAAGTGTCCAATTCTGTCCCCTTCCTCACTTTCGATGTATAATAAATTGACGTGTCTCCCTCTTTTGTGCTTGGCAAGGTGAAGAGGTGCAATACCACTTTCCGTTATACCATACACATTTATTGAGACATCGTTCAATTGTTCAAACTTTTTCACTTGATTCAGCGTCATGGGAAAGTCAATGTCTTGAAGGTTCAGAATCGTCGAGTAGTGCGGGTATGAACTTTCACGATCACCATTTCGTTCTGCTGGATGGAGAGCAGCAACCACGGCCCATGCGAAACATGCGGTATCATTTGATTTAACGTTGACAACCGCTCTTTTCAACATTATTTCTCGCGGCAACCGAATGTGACACCCTGCGCTCATTGGATTGTATTTATTAATGTTTACAGTCAGATTGGTTATCGAAAGCAATGTCCACCCACTATCACGTTCTTGAAACTCGTCAAGTGATGCCAACGTTGGCTCAAGCACTCGCTCTCCATACCATTCTTTCAAGTCTGACGTCTGGAAAAGTCCCACATTTGCCGTATTAATGCTTTTATGAGCACGCTGATCACCCACAGCAAACTCTGCATTGAACTCTGTATTAACTTTAACACTATTAAATTTAGCTATAGAGTCTTTCACTCGTTTTTCAATCAATTCATATGCATCCTCCAAGAACTGACGTGGTACGGTGTAACTTCGATTGATTACAGCACCAGTCACTACACGATTCGCGAACGCTGTATCAATTTCTTTCCAGACTAACCCTCGATTGTCCAGTCCTGCACCGGTATGTCGAAACCGCGAACGTGTGACTTCTAGTAACCCTTCCAACCGTATTATTTTTGCAGTTATGGAGTGTTGACATCCCGTGCTCAATCGAGGGCGTTTATTCGGTGAAACTTGCTCCCCCAACAATTCGATAAACTCAATACACTGCTTTTCCCACAAATCGTATTCTTCCACTGACGTTAGGGAAGCTATTTGTTCATGCAACAATCTTTCAACATCGATACCACTGATATGGGACATAGTGATTGAAGGGTAACAAAGAATAAACTCAGTTGTTGACTCGGAGACGATCCGTTTCAAAATGTGGACAATTAAAAAATGTTTCTAACAAAATCATCATCTCTTATATAGATTTTCCAAAAAAGCAATGCTATTGAGGTGAGGGGGTGGGGGTTGTATATGTGGAAAGATGTAGACATGAAGATGTAAATCTATTGGTTGGAATTTTCTCTTTTTCCTTTACCGCGATAAAATGTGGTATGAAAAAATAAAAAATGTTGCTGCTTTTTCCCACAAAGTCGGCTATTTTACTCTTTTGTTGCAAGGTGGAAGTTTCATTTGTTGGAATTCTTTCTTTTTATGTTATCGCGAAAAATGTGGTATGAAAAATAAAAAATGTTGCTGCTTTTTTCCCACAAAGTCGGCTTTTTTTTTTTTTTTTACTCTTTTGTTACAAGATGGGAGTTTAAGATAGAAAACTGATGATGAAAAATTTATCAGTCGGCATTCTCTTCGTTTCATTACGCAGATATACATCAGCTATAGGTCAAGGGAAAAATGTGGGTGTGCACCCTCCAATTGAGTCAAAATTTCCACTGAGACATATTTTTATAGAGACAATGTCTCAATCATGGTAGAATGCCACAATTCTATAGATTATACCGTGGAAAAAACCACGTCTCCTAGAGAACATAAATATAATTAGTACAGTCACGGGTCTCAGGCTCAAAAATTTTCACCCCATTGTGTTAACTTTGTTTATTACTACCGTGCAGGTTGTTGCAGGTCCTCAGCGGGACCGACAAAAGAAGCGAGCCCTTCCTTCCCCCTCTGCAGCGCTTCTATTTTTCTTTTCTATCTCTCTCACACCCTTCTTTCATCTCTCTCTCCCGCCCTCACTCAACCATCCCCTCCACAAACCCCCTCCCCCGCAACAGTCCCTTCCCCGCACCGCAGCGTTCCCCGCACCGGACCCCGCGCTCCCCCGTCCCCGCACCCCCCTGAGATCCCTGAGTTAGAACCGGCCTAGCTCATATACTGTTAAATCGTCTCAAAAAAATTCACTTTTGAATTTGCAACTATCTCTCTTGCACTTACACGATATGCCACTGATTCGTACCCTTGCAGCCCGAACCCCCGAACGACACTTTAACTAAGCAACGCATGCGCAGAGCTGTTTTCGACACAGAATTTTGTGTCGAGTCAACTCACGCGTATAATCTCGCATTTTCGACAAGCGAGATTCACCGTAATTGGGTGAGCAGCTCACTTTCGTCATTTTCACCCAATCTGAGAACCGTAATAGGTCCCCAGGTCCTACGCCGCAGCTCGAATCACTTTTTCTTGGAAAGGCTGTAGCGACCGAAATTATCCGAATTTCGTCTAAAAAATTGAACAGCATATTCATAACCATCTATACTATCGGATAAAGCAAAAAAAATCGATTTTTTTGAAAATTTTACACTGGAATGATCGCTTAATGATCATTTCGGGGAATATGTAGGTACTGATGAAATTACTAAAATCCTGACAGTTTCAGTTCTCTAACTCAACGCGTTTTCGAGAAAAAAAAGTACTGAAAAAAAAAAATTGTATATTATAGGGACATATGCAGCCAATCTCAGGACAAAACAACAGCAGTTTTATTATTCACTGGAAAAAAATTTTCTACAAAAATCTTTTTTCTCAATACATGATTTGAGCAAAATTATAAATTTTTTTTTTTTAAAGATTTATACCCATTTGTATAATATATCATATTCGAGTTTTTAAGGAAGGAACGCAACTACCCACCTAGTCATAAAAAAATTTGACCTAAGTAGTACTTAATTTGGCAACGTCGCTTTCGGTTGATATGTGTGCGCGTGTATATGCGTGTTCAAAGCATTGCATATGCCGTTGACAGCTCATCAGCTGTGTCAGTGAATTTTCGTTTAATTTAATCGCGAGTTCGTTATGCAAAAGAAAAAAAGCCGAGATTTTATTGGAAAGGTAAAATAGTTACCGAAAAGGTGTACCGGGCTAGAATTAATCAGCATGAAGCAGGCAGAAACGTTCGGAGCACATCATTGCGTGATAACAAAAAGATTTCAAGTGTATATGTATCTCAATTATTTGAAAAGTAATTGAGACTATGTTAATATTACGAATATTATTTGAGTTAAAAAATATTCTACTTATATGTAAGATAATACGTATGAAAAATAAAATTGTTTTTGAATATGTAATTTATTTATTTATTCTATTGATATTAAATATAATATGTCATGTAAACAAAAAACACAAAATTATAAAAATATGTAACAGTCAGCCGGCACGAATTTTTACATACGTTGAAATTTCAAAATGCGCGCTCATAACCTCGAATATGCGACGTTGCAGCACTTCGAGCAAAGGTCCGAAAATTTGCTATGAGTACTTTTTATTGTTCTTATTATTCCTGTCATAAGTCACCTTTCAATATTTTTAAGCCAGATAAATGATTCTAAGTATTTCATCTCTCTGCTGTTTAAATTTCGTCTTGATCTATCCATCAATTACGGAGATATGAGGAATAATGTAGCGCTAACTCCGTGATTTCTCATAAGAGGCCATGTTGAATTGGCTTGCAAAGAGATAAACAAAATTATAAATATCTCGCGTAAAAACCCACCTCGGACCTTAAAAATTTGTGTGAGTTTCTTTTATATTATAATCGAACACTCTGCCAAGTTTGGTATTTGTCTGTCCATCAATTCTATTTTCTGCGTTACTTCCTTAAGAGTGCGGCAGGACTCGCGTTGGCTTGTATTTTTTAAGGGGGGGTAACGTTAATTCGGGCAAAAATAGACACATTTTTGGGATTCTTTTTTGACGACACAGTTAAAATCTATTTATTAAAACCAATGGTACATTAAAGTATAACATTCGAAGAATATTGTGTAAAATTTTCATGAAGAAATATTAAAAAATACGACAATGGCAGCAACTATTCGGAAGCTTCTCGAAAAAAAAGTAGAATTGCGGTGCCCCTCATAACTCAGTGCTGGATCATCTGAAATCAAAAAATCAAAGTTCTTTCGTTAGATAATCGCTTTCCCCAAGTAACGCTGGGAGGGTTTTTCGAAATTTCAATTTTTCACTTTTTGGGAACACTTTGAAGTGAAAAATTATCGATAATATTTCACTTCAAAGTGTTCCCAAAAAGTGAAAAAAATGAAATTGAAAAAAAATGAAAAATTATCGATAATTTTTCACTTCAAAGTGTTCCCAAAAAGTGAAAAAAATGAAATTGAAAAAAAAATGAAAAATTATCGATAATTTTTCACTTCAAAGTATTCCCAAAAAGTGAAAAATTGAAATTTCGAAAAACCCTCCCAGCGTTACCTATTACGGTTCTCAGATTGGGTGAAAATGACGAAAGTGAGCTGCTCACCCAATTACGGTGAATCTCGCTTGTCGAAAATGCGAGATTATACGCGTGAGTTGACTCGACACAAAATTCTGTGTCGAAAACAGCTCTGCGCATGCGTTGCTTAGTTAAAGTGTCGTTCGGGGGTTCGGGCTGCAAGGGTACGAATCAGTGGCATATCGTGTAAGTGCAAGAGAGATAGTTGCAAATTCAAAAGTGAATTTTTTTGAGACGATTTAACCAATAACAAAAAATGCTCAATCAGCAAATTCTTGCCCTCCTCTTGCGTTTGTTAACAAAACTTTTTTATAATCGGTCCAACTGTATTGAAAAATTTCAACTTTTAAAATTTAAAGTGAGGTTAGGTGACTGATTCAACAAACCCTCAAAGCTGTGATGATTTCAATTGTATATCAGTTCAATCTTCATAAAATATAGAGATATTAAAGTTTCGGTGTCATGTAAGGTTTTTTTTTTTTTTTGAATGCCTGATTCTTTTTATAGCGAAAAACACCTATATACCGTCGAACAGCCACCTTTTTTCAAAACATCAAACAGCGTGAAAATGTGAGATCCCTAAACAGGAAATACCTAGTGATCTCGCTTTTTCACTTAGGAGATCCATAATAGGGTGAGAATATTCACGTGACATGAAAATGCGAGAAGTGAGCATGCTCACCCGAGAACCGTAATAGGCCCCCTGGATAACTTTAAACGCGCTTTTCTCAAAATGTCCTTTTTCAAAACGATGGGACTCTGAAAGGAAGAGTTTTCAAGCTATACGTCTCAACTTGTCTCACAACATTCTTCATGCCATTCTTTATCTTACTATGGAAGCTTTTTTTCTGAGATCTTTAGATTTTTTTTAACGATAAACTATCGAATAAATAGACTAAATTCGATACTTTTTCTTCAAAATGCCGCCATTTTGTCAATTTTGATTTTTAAAAAACCTCGGCAGCAAGATAAAGAATGCTATGTCAAAATTTGAGACGGATAGCTTGAAAACTTTTCCTTTCAGAGGTCTTACCGTGAGGACTCTTTTTCGAAGACATTTTCAATAGTTCAAAAAAAAATAAAAAAAAAACGTTGAACAATTTATTTTGTGTTCCTCATGAGTGTATTGATTTGACATTAAAAAATCAGACTGTTCGCGTATTTTAACCATTGAAAAAAAAATCGCGAAAATCAGCTATTTTTCGACCCGTTACACTGGAATGATCCCTTAAATATTCTCTAGAGTCGATTATTGAATACAAATTATTTTTTTTGTTGCTTTTGAACGATGCAAATTTCAATATCATAACCGCGGTTCAGAAAATAAGCTCCTGTATTTTTACATTTCGTTTATTTAAAAAAAATTTTATTTACAATGTTCTTTTAACCCATTAACGCCGAAGAATCGTGTTTTTTTTCCTCATTTTCAAGCTAGATTCTTATCATCGAAAAAAAATCATTTGCAAATAAAAAATATGTTCCCTTGTACTTTCGAGTGTCCCCTTTCCGAATCCGGAGTCAAAATTGAGTTTTGCCCATTAGAAAAAAAAATATGGCCGTTTTTAAACAAAAAAAACCGAAAAAATCGAAGACATTTTTTTTTCAATATTTTTTTTCTCATTGAAGACGCGCGAGGACCCCCCCTTTTTCTTCAACCATGAGTGCACAAAATAGTTGTAGCTTAAGAATATATTTTTTTAATTTGTCGACATTGACATTTTCACCCCCAAAATGGCGCTTTTCATCCCTTCAGCAGGAAGACAATTTTCACTCTCGGTGCCCGACAAAAAAAATATTCAAATCTTAACGAAAATTGGTATCCCGGGGTTTTCAAGGTCGCTGATTACGATTCCGCCCTCAAAATTCGAAAATTCAGAATGGCGGATCCAATATGGCGGACCCAAATTCAAAAACTTACTTGAATCGGATGAAATGTGGCACTCGGGGGTTTTCGAGGTCGCTGATTACAAATCTGCCCTCAAAATTCGAAAATTCAAAATGGCGGATCCAATATGGCGGACCCGAATTCAAAAACTTACTTGAATCGGATGAAATGTGGCACTCGGGGGTTTTCGAGGTCCTTGATAACGAATCTGGCATCATCATTTCAAAATTCAAAATTGCGGATGCAATATCGCGGACACCTTCCCATTAACGCCCAGTTATTATCTAACGTTTATTGAAGAATTGACAACTTTATATAAATGTAAATAATAATCATTCAATTGATTCACATTTTATGATCATATATTATATTTTTCATGTGTCGAATAAAAATTGACGTTGCAGAGGCTGAGAAATCTCCGATTTTCTTACATTTCATCTTGTTTTTGTTTATACGGGTCATCATTGAATATTATCCCTGATACAAATATATTTATTATCCATGAATATTTCTGTCTGCAAATAAGTTTTGTATATGCCTATCACATCTTTTTTCAATTTTTCACGTTTGTGGAGTGCGGATCGTTCACATTGCTAATGATATTTTATTTTCTGTAAAAAATATTAGCTCAGAATTTTTGTGTTCATTTTAGGTCTGCCAATATTCCTTATCTGAATAATTTGGTTTCTATTTTCGTAGAACTTGTCTTGAGACTAAATCGAACTCACTTATATACCTAAATTTCAGCTCAGTACCTCAACAAAATTTATTCATAAAATATTGTTTTATCATCTTTATTGCTCCTGAGTGAATTCACTTCTTCGATAATTTTTATCTCATCGGCAGCGTGAGCATATTGACAATATTACCATTATGTCTCGAAAACGACCAAGGCAATCTATTCCTTCTCATGTAGAGTTTGAAATGGATACTTCTGACGATAATTGTGACGAGCTCGTCGCGATTCCGAATCCAGACAATTCTGGTTGTTCTAGTGATTCCGATTCTGATTTTGAATCAAACGATCACCTCTCGAGTATCACTTATAAACAAGCATCGGAAAATTACACAGATAATCAATGTAAATTGGAAGGAGATCACCAATATAAGTGGATGGTTGGTGAAAAGAGCTACCCGAATGAGACTGAAGACAAATTATTACTAACTGACTGACGGTGTAAAAAAAAGTATTCAAAAAAGTGAGCCGATACAACTGTTTGAAAAGTTTTTCTGCATGGAAATGAAAACATACATTATTGACTCATGTAAAGAGAATGGGTTTGAATTGCAGTTGGATGATTTGAATACTTTCATTGGCATCATCATTGTAAGCTCGTTCAATAAAAGAAAATCTCAAAGAGACTATTGGTCATCTGATCCCTTCTTATTATGTGAGGTGGTTTCTTCTGCAATGCAACGCGATACATTTGAGAAAATCAAATCAGAATTAAAGTATTCGATGCCTAAAGACAATGATCCCAGTGATAAGGCATGGCGCGTTCGTAAATTACTACAATTATTTCAGAGAAATATTCGTCAGTTTGGCTTGTGGAAGACTGCGTTATCTGTTGACGAAATGATGGCCAAATCATATGCAAGAACATCGCTAAAACAGTTTATCCGGGGAAAACCCATACGATTCGGACTAAAATTTTGGGGTCTTTGCACCGCCGATGGATACCTGTTGAATCTCGATTTATATTGTGGAAAAAATTCATCAATTGGAGATAAATTGGGTAAATGTGCTCTAGGTTCTCGTGTAGTGATGCAATTATTGGATCCATTTCTCAAATCTATCCCTCCTAAGAAGATATCTCAGTTCCATCTTTACTACGATAATTTTTTTACGAATTTCGATCTCCTAGTACATTTGAAAAAGTTAGGTTTACAATGTACAGGAACTATAAGAGAAAATCGAGTCAAAGAAAAAAATGTAATCGACAAAAAGTCTCCACGAGGTACGTATGTTGTAAAGCATGATCAAAACAGCGGAATAAACTACATAACTATCGTAGACTCGAAACCAGTTTCGATCGCTTCTACCGCTGCAGGGGTGACTCCTCTATTACCGTCTAAGAGATTTAGCTCGAGTGCACATTCAAAAATTGAGATTCCGTTTCCACAAGCATTTCATCTCTACAATAATTTCATGGGCGGAGTAGACGTTCACGATGGACATTGCAACAACTTGCTTCCAAGCATCCGTTCAAAAAAATGGACATGGGTCGTCTTTATTAGATTTATACAGGCCGCCATTGTGAACTCAGTCGTGATTTTCAACGCAACTGGAGATAAAACAAAAAAAATTGGTTCAAAGCAATTCGCAATTTCGATTGCTAAATATTACTTAGAGAGGGGAAAACTAAAACGGAACAAAGCACACGATACTTTCCGTCACAGCAAACAAGCTCGTTGTTCAATCTGTCAAATAAGAACATATACGTACTGTAAGGACTGTAATGCTTACTTCTGTAGTGCTTGTATGAAAGCGAAACACGTAATCAGGCTTCGGGGATAAGCAAAGGGCGCATTTACAACCAAGCACCCCAAAAAGTGAGAGGCAAGGGGACTCACTCGAATCGAGCACCCCAAAAAGTGAGAGGCAAGGGGACTCACTCGAATCAAGCACCCCAAAAAGTGAGAGGCAAGGGGACTCACTCGAATCAAGCACCCCAAAAAGTGAGAGGCAAGGGGACTCACTCGAATCAAGCACCCCAAAAAGTGAGAGGCAAGGGGACTCACTCAAATCAAGCACCCCAAAAAGTGAGAGGCAAGGGGACTCACTCGAATCAAGCACCCCAAAAAGTGAGAGGCAAGGGTACTCACTCGAATCAAGCACCCCAAAAAGTGAGAGGCAAGGGGACTCACTCGAATCAAGCACCCCAAAAAGTGTGAGGCAAGGGGACTCACTCGAATCAAGCACCCCAAAAAGTGAGAGGCAAGGGGACTCACTCAAATCAAGCACCCCAAAAAGTGAGAGGCAAGGGGACTCACTCGAATCAAGCACCCCAAAAAGTGAGAGGCAAGGGGACTCACTCAAATCAAGCACCCCAAAGGAGAAAGGATTTCTACCACGTCCATGTCGTTTTCTCTGGGTAATGCTCTTAAGTAATTCTCTGGGTAATACTCTTAAGTAGAATAAGTAATTATAAGTTTATCCGTTGAGTAATGCGGAGTGATGAATTTCTATAAATTTGTCAATTTGTCAATATATAAAGTTGTCAATTCTTCAATAAACGTTAGATAATAACTGGGTGTTAACGGGAAGGTGTCCGCCATATTGCATCCGCCATTTTGAATTTTGAAATGATGATGCCAGATTCGTTATCAAGGACCTCGAAAACCCCCGAGTGCCACATTTCATCCGATTCATACAGTTTTTGAATTTAGGTCCGCCATATTGGATCCGCCATTTTGAATTTTCGAATTTTGAGGGCAGATTTGTAATCAGCGACCTCGAAAACCCCCGAGTGCCACATTTCATCCGATTCAAGTAAGTTTTTGAATTCGGGTCCGCCATATTGGATCCGCCATTTTGAATTTTCGAATTTTGAGGGCAGATTTGTAATCAGCGACCTCGAAAACCCCCGAGTGCCACATTTCATCCGATTCAAGTAAGTTTTTGAATTTGGGTCCGCCATATTGGATCCGCCATTCTGAATTTTCGAATTTTGAGGGCGGAATCGTAATCAGCGACCTTGAAAACCCCGGGATACCAATTTTCGTTAAGATTTGAATATTTTTTTTGTCGGGCACCGAGAGTGAAAATTGTCTTCCTGCTGAAAGGATGAAAAGCGCCATTTTGGGGGTGAAAATGTCAATGTCGACAAATTAAAAAAATATATTCTTAAACTACAACTATTTTGTGCACTCATGGTTGAAGAAAAAGGGGGGGTCCTCGCGCGTCTTCAATGAGAAAAAAAATATTGAAAAAAAAATGTCTTCGATTTTTTCGGTTTTTTTTGTTTAAAAACGGCCATATTTTTTTTTCTAATGGACAAAACTCAATTTTGACTCCGGATTCGGAAAGGGGACACTCGAAAGTACAAGGGAACATATTTTTTATTTGCAAATGATTTTTTTTAGATGATAAGAATCTAGCTTGAAAATGAGAAAAAAAAACACGATTCTTCGGCGTTAATGGGTTAATATTAGCTATTTTCCCCTTCAATTGACGGTTTTCCCGGCGTTCTGCGTGCACTTTCTAAAACAGACAATTAAATACTATTTTTCACACAAAGTTCAATTTCATCATTAATTTAACTATCTACAACTTTACTTACAGACCACGCCCGTTCTTTCTTCGCATGAAATTCATCATTTTTTTTCTTCAGGGCATTGTGTTTCCTGAAATCAGAACAAGATTAACATATGGAAATGCATATAAGAACAATTATTTAGTACACGTGATTGAAGTGAAAATTCTTCGGCGGTCTTTGTAAGCCAACATTTGTAATAAATGAGAATGACCTCCAACCGCCTCCAATGGACGAGGTATACATTCATTTTGATAGTGACAATAATTTAATAACTATAAATAATTTTATCTTTTTCTCATTCATTCTATTTTTCAATCACTCCAATCGTTATTCCAGAATAAAAATTTCAAAGTGAAATTAAGCAATTTTAATCGATAAACAATAATACAAATTTTATTAAGTTCACTCACGTAAATTTTTGAGACTTAAATGGGGAGGACGGAAATTGTTTTTACCTTGATTAGCAAATTGAAATAGTTTTTCTCATACAATTTTAGTTGATCTCAAATATTAAAATTATTGAATACAAAATGAGTAACAATTACGTGGTACATATTTTTCTGATTTTTTTTTTCAATTATTTTCTATCCGAATTATATATAAGCATTCAATTCTCGAACTATTTTTCTTTAATAAACGCACTCACGCATCACTCCACCATTTCTTCATCTCTTCTGCTTTCTCTCCGCTGCTTGGCACTTTTACGCACATATGAAGTGGATTTTTTTTTATTGGTCCCACCACGCTAGGGAGAGGAAAGCAGAGAGATCCGGACAATGCAGAGACGAGGAAAAAGACTCCTATGTACAAGCTACCCGGTTTACAATTCACTCTCATTTTCTCTCCTCCAAGGAGTGATATCTTTCGTTTTTTTTCGGGCCTACAGAATTTCCACTTCAAAAAGGATGGCATGTTTCCGAAAAACTGTGATACTTACGCCAATAGGTCATTGTACTTTTTGCGCCAAGGACACGACAATCTAATGAAAGAAAAAAATGTCCATTAATACAAAAAAGACAATTGTCAATACTTTTCATTTTCCACAAATTGACGAAAGAAATTTGTAAAACCGGTAGTCTCTTTTATGATTTGTTCATGCATCATATATAAATTTTTTTATCCTTACCCTCCTTCGCAAGGTGGTGGTTGCATGGTTTGCTGCGGTTGCCATGATATTTGCTGCGGCTGCCATAGTGTTGACTGCTGCGGCTGCCATGGTGCTGGCTGCTGCAGCTGCCATGGTGCTGGCTGTGGCTGCCATGCGTTGGCCCATCCTTGCTGCGGCACCATCCCAGCAGAAATCACAGGCGCAGCTTGCGCAGGCACAGCTTGCGCAGGCACAGCCTGCGAAGAATATATCTGCGAAGGATGTGCCTGGAGCATACCCTGCGAAGAATATTGCTGCAGCATAGGCTGCACAGGCTGTGCCTGTGCAGGCTGCACCGACTGCGCTAACGCTTGATATTGCAATTGAATGCCTTGCAGATTCTGCTGCAACTCCTGTATCTGCTGCTGCTGCTGCTGCATCAGATCAGCTGAATGCCACGGTTGCAGGGCTTCGTTCTCCATGTTTATACGTGGGATACTGCTATAATATTTGTTGGAACAAATGGTGTAGGAATAATAGACATTTATATAACGGATTTCTGTAATATGTAGTTCGGCATATATTATATCAATTAACTACAACAATCTACATACATTAGAGACAGTCTTTGCATATTTGGACTATCTTGTACATCAAATAATTGTTTGAATATTATCAGCTCATAAACAAATTGAATAAAATTGAAAATGATGAATTTTAGAATTTTTCAGCTATTCTCGAAAATAGTTGTAATTTTTTTCAACTGAAAAATAGGATCTCAGCCAACGCTTGTTCTTTGTTTTCGTATTAGCAAATAGAGCGAAACGAATAGAAGGCACACAAAAATTACATGGCATCATTCCAGCCGGTGATGGCGCGATAACAGTTAAACAATTTTCATGATCCGTTCAATGTCGCTTTTGTAAAATTTTCAAACGTCAACTAGAAAAAATGGTTGTTTCCTCAAGCTACATGCTTACAAAATGGAATTCATTTTTTCAATATTTAATACCTCTTATCAATTAAGAAACAAGCATTTATTGTGTATTGTGAGAAGTAAAAAAAAAAAAAATACGATTCACACGCAATCACACGGAGTTGCAATTTCAATAAAAAAATTATATTTGATTCTAAAAGAAGATAGTGAAAACCGTAGGAGACATACACAGTGGAAACGAAAATTTTTCGCTTGTATTTCAACAAACTGCTTGAAAAAATATTTCAAATTTTTTAACATGTTTCAAAACGAAAACACAAAATTCTGACCCCCGAATTGAACAAAAAAATCCACATTTCAACTACAAAAAAACGATTTGTCTACGATGAAACTGAGTTTAAAAATCACGAAAAAAATAACAGTTTTTCATAAAAAATTATGAAGAAAAAAGGAAGGGGGGCGCAAAGGGCGAAATCTAACGTTTTCTACTTTGAACTTGAAATACTTGCAATATATATGGATGTTTTCTCAAATTCTTACATATATTCGAACGAAAGTGTATTTCAAAATACAAGTTTTCATCTTCCTTCTATTTGATTTGCTCGATTTTTCAAGGAGTTATAGACATTTGAAGAAGCGACAGAGAATTAAAAAAAAAAAACGTTTCCAACGAACGTGTTGAGATAAAAATCTTGAAACAATCAGGTAACCCAGATAGCCAAAGGTGGTGTTCGAAAGACCCTAACGTTAGACTAACGTTAGGATCGGCTCGAATTGAAACGCAAATAATACGTACGACTTTGTCGCTATAAGTCACTTTTTTTCTGCGTTAGCATGTAACGTTACTGAATGACGAACTATTGACGCAAATGTGGCGCCACTCAGTGCTGCCGTTCCAACGGCATTCTAGCGTTAGATTTTGACGTCATTCTAGCATTACATTTTAACAGCATACTAGTTAGGTTGTGATGGGATTCTCGCGCCAAGTTTTAACAGCATTCTAGCGTTAGGTTTGGCAGGGTGTCAAGTCGTCGCGGGCCTACTGTCTACTGTGTCAACTGGATCGCGCAACTCGCCATTGTGTAACTCTCCAACCGTAGCAAGTCTACCCTGTGTGGAAAGTCCCCAACCGTGTAAACTGGATCTAGCGCGAGCTCTAATCCGTAGTATTTTGATATTTCCCCGACGCTCGCGTATCCCCACTTTCACCGCCTTTCTTAGGTACACGCCGGGCAAGTCCCCACTTGCCCGGCGTGTAAAACATTATATATACAAATTTGGCGTGGAATGTTAAATTATGTATGTAAAGCGAAATAATACGGTAAATTTACTGTGCTTAAATTATTTTTTTGCCGTCAGTACGTGATACTGTTGGTCACAAGAATTCCCCCTCCCCTAGATTTTTTCGACATTGGTGTGGAAGAAGGATACTTGCGTTCATTTTCCAATAAATGTATTTCTCTCACATTACTTTTTTCGTATTCTGTATCTGGTTTTTTGAATTATTTATGACAATACTTTTCTCTATGCCGTACGAACGATTAAGAAAAGAAAACGATAAAAAAAATCAAGCGTTGGCTTTGGCCCCAATAAGTCTTGCGAAAAAAATTCCACAATAATATATATTTTTCAATTTCGAAATCAAAAAACGAAATTTAACATTAGAATTTCATTCGCATATCTTAGGATTTTCAACGAATTAATGATTTTTTCAATATCAGTACTTACGTTTTTTTTTTGGTGTATCGATTTAATCGTTCGATCCGTGCGTGACCACTACGTTTTGGTTTATGCGACCTCGTCGCGCATGGTACTTCCAACCGACGTACCGCCCCTCCTTGAGGGGTGGTAAGAGAAGGAAATACTTGCGCGCGCTAATGAAAATTCGTCGGTTACCGATTTTTAGACTAACTTGTAAAAGCGTTTTTTAGTTTTATTCTATTCGAAATTCTACAGCCCTTTTATGAGAAATCGGCCTTTTCTAATTCTTTAATCGGCTGGGAAAAGCGCTCTTCATTTTTATTCTATTTAAGACTTTTACCGCCCATGTGCGGATTCGTTGAATTCGTGTTCAACGGCGCGACGCTCTTGTTGACCAAAACTACAGCCAATCACAGCTTGTTTCACATTCCCGATGAATTTTTGTTATCTGGAAAAAAATTCCATAATAATATATATTTTTCAATTTCGAAATCGAAAAACGAAATTTAACATTAGAATTTCCTTCGCATATCTTACGATTTTCAACGAATTAATGATTTTTTCAATATCAGTATTTACGTTTTTTTTTGTTTGGTTTATCGATTTAATCGTTCGATCCGTGTGTGACCACTACGTTTTGGTTTATGCGACCTCGTCGCGCATGGTACACTTCCAACCGACGTACCGCCCCTCCTTGAGGGGCGGTAAGAGAAGGAAATACTTGCGCGCGCTAATGAAAATTCGTCGGTTACCGATTTTTAGACTAACTTGTAAAAGCGTTTTTTAGTTTTATTCTATTCGAAATTCTACAGCGCGTTTATGAGAAATCGGCCTTTTCTAATTCTTTACTCGGCTGGGAAAAGCGCTGAACAAGAGCGTCGCGCCGTTGAATTCGCGTTCAACGGCACAACGCTTTTGTTGACCAAAAGTACAGCCAATCACAGCTTGTTCCACACTCCCGATGAATTTTTATTATCTGGCAAGTCGTATAGGCTAGAGGGAGACAGCCACAGAGGACAAAGGACGAAGAAGGAGAACGTTCTAATATAGTATACTGCCAGTTCGTCGTTACTTTCTTTTGCTTCTTTAGATAAAAAATCACGTCAAAGTTGGCAACGTTAAATCGCAAAAATATAATATTCCATTGAAAAAGAATCATTTAAAATTAAAAATTTTTAAACACCTCGAGAAATTGAATCTCATCACGTCTTACGATCGATTCTTTCGCGATTTTCGTCGTGTCTTAACGTCGTCAACTTTTTCATATCATATTTTCGCGTTTTTTTTTTTTAATTTGTATTAAGTTGTAAAAAAGTTGTGCAATCTTAAGAGAATGGGTCCAAAAAAAACGAATAAAACATACGTTGAGACGATTGCACGTGAAATAGTGAAGCATGTGAACAAAATCGACGAGGTGAATCTCTCCTCAAGAAGTCGAGGGTCACTTATAGAAAAGGTAAGTGCGATTTTTTTTACGCATTTTATATTATACTTTATTAAAATTTGTCAATTAACAATATAAATATCAACATTTCTGTAACGAAATTTTATTGGTATGGTTGTTTATATCGAAAGAATGTTGCAAATTTTCATGCCGTGCCATCATTGAGCTTGCCATAATCTGTCACGGAGTGAATAACAAAATATTGCGGATTTTTTTCAAATGTACGAAAATATCATCTAACGCAACGGGCGCAGAAAATTTGGCAATTTTCAACCGCGTACAAAATTGTTAAAGAAACCGACGGCATTGCTGACAAGAGCGAGGGGGGGAGCGTTCCTTCTATTTTTACGTATAGTTTTTTTTATCACACTTACGCGAAAAAAATCGACTTTCATAAAACGTGAAATCAAATTTTTTGCGGCAGTGTGGTAAAAAAATATCATTTATTGTATGAGGTGTGGAAGTTTACGAAAACTCCTGTTTTACGGCAGATACATTAAACATGTTTATTTAGATTTAATTTTCTCGTCCCAAGAGCAGTCTAATCGAGTTCACAGCATGAAACTGACAATATATTTCAAAATGATATAAATAAATTTTGCAAAAATATTTAATTACAGATTCACTGGTGATAACAATTTTTTAATTCAATTTACGACCGTCGTGAATCTGCATCGATATTGACAGAAAGAAAAAAAAATTGGGATATTTAAAGAAAATATTTTTCTTGGCGCTTAGCACGATGAAAAATTCAGTAGCTCTAATTACAATTGTAACGTTTCCAAGATATTTGACATTCCTGGTAACAATAACAGCCTGGTCAAGTTTAAAGCACAAAGCTAGAAATATATTTTGAAACCTAAAATTACATGGGGTTCCGCTGTGTAGGATCCAATGACTACAACATTGAAGAGCGCAGGGCTGGGACCGAAGGAATTCTTTCCCTTCTTTTCTTTTATCCCACTGAAAATTACTGCTGTTAAAATTTATTTACACTTCCGCAGATAAAAACCATTTTTCTATTGAATTCATCGCCATCGTCGTGAAATTATGATCAATATTAAATGAAAAAAGGATTGTAGTTTGGGATGTTTGGAGAAAATATTGTTCTCGGTGTTTGGCATGATGAAAAATTCCGTAGCTCAAATTACAATTGTAACGTTTGCAAGATATTTGTGTTTGACATTCCTTGTCACAATAACAGCCAGGTCAAGTTTAAAGCACAAAATTGGAAATATTCTTTCAAACTTTAAATTACATGGGGTTCCGCTGCATAGGATCCAGCGGCTTCAATATCCGCTGGGAAGGGAAATAATTCCTTCGCGGTCCCTGCCCTGCCGGCTTCCATATTGAAGTCGCTGGATCCTACGCAGCGGAACCCCATGTAATTTAAAGTTTCAAAGAATATTTCCAGCTTTGTGCTTTAAACTTGACCAGGCTGTCATTGTGACAAGGAATGTCAAACACAAATATCTTGCAAACGTTGCAATTGTAATTTGAGCTACGGAATTTTTCATCGTGCCAAACACCAAGAACAATATTTTCTCCAAACATCCCAAACTACAACACTTTTTTCATTTAATATTGATCATAATTTCACGACGATGGCGATGAATTAAATAGAAAAATGGTTTTTATTTGCGGAAGTTTACATAAATTTTGACAATAGTAATTTCCTGCCGGATAAAAGAAAAAAAGGGAAATAATTCCTTCGCGGTCCCTTCTTTTAAAAGAAGGGAAATAATTCCTTCGCGGTCCCTTCTTTTAAAAGAAGGGAAATAATTCCTTCGCGGTCGCTTCTTTTAAAAGAAGGGACCTCTTTAAAAGAAGGGAATTCCTTGGCGTCCCTGCCCTGCTGGCTTCAATATTGAAGTCGCTGGATCCTACGCAGCGGAACCCCATGTAATTTAAAGTTTCAAAGAATATTTCCAGTTTTGTGCTTTGAACTTGACCAGGCTGTTATTGTGACAAGGAATGTCAAACACAAATATCTTGCAAACGTTACAATTGTAATTTGAGCAACGGAATTTTCCATCATGCCAAACACCAAGAACAATATTTTCTCCAAACGTCCCAAATTATAATCCTTTTTTCATTTCATATTGATCATAATTTCACGACGATGGCGATGAATTGAATAGAAAAATAGTTTTTATCTGCGGAAGTTTAAACAAATTTTGACAATAGTAATTTATTTAAACTTCCACAGATAAAAGAATTCTTTTATCCGGCAGGAAATTACTATTGTCAAAATTTATTTAAACTTCCGCAGATAAAAACCATTTTTCTATTGAATTCATCGCCATCGTCGTGAAATTATGATCAATATGAAACACAATAACAGCCTGGTCAAGTTTAAAGCACAAAGCTAGAAATATATTTTGAAACCTAAAATTACATGGGGTTCCGCTGTGTAGGATCCAATGACCACAACATTGAAGAGTGCAGGGCTGGGACCGAAGGAATTCTTTCCCTTCTTTTCTTTTATCCGACTGAAAATTACTGCTGTTAAAATTTATTTACACTTCCGCAGATAAAAACCATTTTTCTATTGAATTCATCGCCATCGTCGTGAAATTATGATCAATATTAAATGAAAAAAGGATTGTAGTTTGGGATGTTTGGAGAAAATATTGTTCTCGGTGTTTGGCATGATGAAAAATTCCGTAGCTCAAATTACAATTGTAACGTTTGCAAGATATTTGTGTTTGACATTCCTTGTCACAATAACAGCCAGGTCAAGTTTAAAGCACAAAATTGGAAATATTCTTTCAAACTTTAAATTACATGGGGTTCCGCTGCATAGGATCTAGCGGCTTTAATATCCGCTGGGAAGGGAAATAATTCCTTCGCGGTCCCTGCCCTGCCGGCTTCCATATTGAAGTCGCTGGATCCTACGCAGCGGAACCCCATGTAATTTAAATTTTCAAAGAATATTTCCAGCTTTGTGCTTTAAACTTGACCAGGCTGTCATTGTGACAAGGAATGTCAAACACAAATATCTTGCAAACGTTGCAATTGTAATTTGAGCTACGGAATTTTTCATCGTGCCAAACACCGAGAACAATATTTTCTCCAAACATCCCAAACTACAACACTTTTTTCATTTAATATTGATCATAATTTCACGACGATGGCGATGAATTAAATAGAAAAATGGTTTTTATCTGCGGAAGTTTACATAAATTTTGACAATAGTAATTTCCTGCCGGATAAAAGAAAAAAAGGGAAATAATTCCTTCGCGGTCCCTTCTTTTAAAAGAAGGGAAATAATTCCTTCGCGGTCCCTTCTTTTAAAAGAAGGGAAATAATTCCTTCGCGGTCCCTTCTTTTAAAAGAAGGGAAATAATTCCTTCGCGGTCCCTTTTTTTAAAAGAAGGGACCTCTTTAAAAGAAGGGAATTCCTTGGCGTCCCTGCCCTGCTGGCTTCAATATTGAAGTCGCTGGATCCTACGCAGCGGAACCCCATGTAATTTAAAGTTTCAAAGAATATTTCCAGTTTTGTGCTTTGAACTTGACCAGGCTGTTATTGTGACAAGGAATGTCAAACACAAATATCTTGCAAACGTTACAATTGTAATTTGAGCAACGGAATTTTCCATCATGCCAAACACCAAGAACAATATTTTCTCCAAACATCCCAAATTATAATCCTTTTTTCATTTCATATTGATCATAATTTCACGACGATGGCGATGAATTGAATAGAAAAATAGTTTTTATCTGCGGAAGTTTAAATAAATTTTGACAATAGTAATTTATTTAAACTTCCACAGATAAAGGAATTCTTTTATCCGGCAGGAAATTACTATTGTCAAAATTTATTTAAACTTCCGCAGATAAAAACCATTTTTCTATTGAATTCATCGCCATCGTCGTGAAATTATGATCAATATGAAACACAATAACAGCCTGGTCAAGTTTAAAGCACAAAGCTAGAAATATATTTTGAAACCTAAAATTACATGGGGTTCCGCTGTGTAGGATCCAATCACTACAACATTGAAGAGCGCAGGGCTGGGACCGAAGGAATTCTTTCCCTTCTTTTCTTTTATCCGACTGAAAATTACTGCTGTTAAAATTTATTTACACTTCCGCAGATAAAAACCATTTTTCTATTGAATTCATCGCCATCGTCGTGAAATTATGATCAATATTAAATGAAAAAAGGATTGTAGTTTGGGATGTTTGGAGAAAATATTGTTCTCGGTGTTTGGCGTGATGAAAAATTCCGTAGCTCAAATTACAATTGTAACGTTTGCAAGATATTTGTGTTTGACATTCCTTGTCACAATGACAGCCTGGTCAAGTTTAAAGCACAAAGCTGGAAATATTCTTTCAAACTTTAAATTACATGGGGTTCCGCTGCGTAGGATCCAGCGACTTCAATATTGAAGCCGGCAGGGCAGGGACCGCGAAGGAATTATTTCCCTTCTTTTCTTTTATCCGGCAGGAAATTACAATCGTCAAAATTTATTTACACTTCCGCAGATAAAAACCATTTTTCTATTCAATTCATCGCCATCGTCGGGAAATCATGATCAATATCAAATGACAAAGGACTAAAGTTTGGGATGTTTGGAGAAAATATTTTGTTCTCGGTGTTTGGCATCATGAAAAATTCAGTAGCCCAAATTACAATTGTAACGTTTGCAAGATAGTTGTGTTTGATATTCCTTGTCACAATAACAGCCTGTTTAAGTCTAAAGCACAAAGCTCGAAATATACGTTGAAACCTAAAATTACATGGGGCTCCGCTGCGTAGGATCCAGCGACTTTAATATTGAAGCTCTCAGGACAGGGACCGAAGGAATTCTTTTCCTTCTTTTCTTTTATCCAACGGAGAATTACTAGTGCCAAAATTTATTAACACTTCTACAGATAAAAACCATTTTTCTATTCAATTCATCGCTATCGTCATGAAATCAGGATCAACATGAAATGAAATAGGATTAAAGTTTGGGATGTTTGAAGAAAATATTGTTTTCGGCATAATGAAAAGTTTAATATCTCAAATAACAATTGTAACATTTGAAAGATCTTTGTTTTTAACATTTCTTGTCACAATAATAGCCAGATCAAGTTTATATAACACAAAAGTGAAACACATTTCGAAACAAATATCTATAAGGTTCGAAGGGCATATTGTAGTCATTTTTTTCCTCTTTCCATTGGTCTTGATACAAGTCGATCACCCAAGCCCGAGATATGATAAACTTACATTCGATAACATAAGCGTAAACATTTGAAACAGGAAGAAAACAAAAAACTGGTACTTGAAAAAATTTTCAACGCAGTACTTGCAGCATGGAGGAGCTCATTAACCCATTAACGCCGAGGTGATCAGAATTTTTACTAACTTTTCAACGTGTTTATTTATTATGTTATCGGACCAAAAAAATAATGCAATACCTCTATTCCTACGCGGAATTCGATGCTCTTTCAGAATCTGAGCTCAAAATTTCGATTAGACACCGAGAAAAAAAATATGGCCGATTTAAACGTGAAAAACGTGAAAATTTTCGAAAAAAAAATTTTTTCGCATTTTTTTTCACAATGATACCGCAAAGCTATCAACTTTTTACAATGATCAGAGGTGATCATGGCACTCGAACATTAAGAGGAATTTTTTTCAGAAAAATTCATCGACGCGTTTTTTCAAAATGGCGGCGAGAATGAAAAAATTTTATAAAAATCTTAATCTATCGGTTTCTTCAAAACTATAAACTTGAGAAAAAAATTTTCTAAGAACAAAAATGGCTTAAAATTAGTCGAAGAATACTCTTAAATTTTTTCAGAATTTTTGAAAACAATTTTTAATTTTCGAAAATTTCAAAAAATCCAATTTTTCAAAAATACCTGAAAAATTTTTGGAAAAATTTGAGAGTATTCCTTGACTAATTTTAAGACTTTTTTGTTGTTAAAAATTCTTTCGTAAAGTCTATAGGTTTAGAGAAAAAAAATTTTCTTGAATGGTACATAAAATTTTGTTTCTATCTACCACTACAAAATTCACGAACAAACTCGTATATCCTTTCACTTATGCATGGACACATATGTTGTATACAATTTTTACATGAATTATAGGTAAAGCATATAAAAAAAATATTAGTTTTCACTTTTTCAATACATTTGTTATGTCACGAAAACGTTCAAAATCTTCTGCTTCATTGCATGCAGAGTATGAATCAGATTATTCGGATAGTGATTCCGACGAAAACATTTTGATTCCGAATGCAGACAATTCAGGCTCCGATGATTCTGATTCCGATTGTGATTCGATATCTGATTCAGATTCTGAACATGAATTCACAATACCAAATATTACTTATAAAAAAGCTTGTGCTACTTATTCTGAAAACTTAGATAAACTTGAAAAAAATCACGAATTCATTTGGATCGATGGCGAGAAATCATATCCAAATACTTGTGAAGAAACAATATTATTATCTGAAGCTACAAAAAAGAATATACAGGCGTGCGAGCCTTTCCAATTGTTTGAAACCTTTTTTTCCGCCGAAATGAAACAATATATAATTGATGCGTCTAAAGAGAATAATTATGATCTGAAATTACAAGATCTTGACACTTTTATAGGTATAGTTATTTTCAGTTCATTCAATAAAAGAAAGTCTCAGAGAGATTATTGGTCATCTGATCCATTCTTATCTAGTGAAATTGTTTCTTCTGCAATGACTCGCGATAAGTTTGAAGAAATCAAGTCTAAAATAAAATATTCAAAAGCTGAAGACAAGGATCCAAACGATAGAGGGTGTCGGGTTCGTTCGATGTTGAAACTTTTCCAAAACAACCTCCTAAAGTTCGGAATATGGAAAACTTCTATATCTATTGATGAAATGATGGCCAAGTCTTATGCAAAAACTGTTTTGAAACAATTTATTCGAGGGAAACCAATAAGGTTTGGTTTGAAATTTTGGGGTTTATGCACTTCAGACGGCTATCTACTAAATTTAGATCTATATTGCGGTAAAAATTCCCAAACCGGAAACAAATTAGTAAAATGTGCTTTAGGTACTCGTGTAGTATTGCATTTATTAGAACCTTTTTTTCGGCTAATAAATTATAATAAAATCCCTGCATTTCATTTGTACTTTGATAACTTTTTTACAAATATGGATTTAATTTTACACTTGCAAAAATTACGTTTGAAATGCACTGGCACTATCAGAGACAATCGAGTCAAAGAAAAGAATATACTTGAAAAGAAAGCTCCACGAGGTACTTATATTGTAAAACATGATCGAAATAGTGGCATAAATTTCATCACTATTATGGATTCGAAGCCCGTTTCAATAGCTTCAACTGCTGAAGGTGTAAGTCCACTATCAACTTCGAGAAGATATAGTTCAGAGGCTCGATCCAAAACTGATATACCTTTTCCGCAAGCTTTTCATTTGTACAACAAATTTATGGGTGGTGTTGACGTGCATGCTGGACACTGCAATAATGTACTTCCAAGTATACGTTCCAAAAAATGGACATGGGTCGTTTTTATAAGATTTATACAGGCATCCATTACAAATGCCCACGTAATTTTCAATGCTACACGTGATGGAAAGAAAAAAAGTGGAATAAAAGAGTTAACTACTTCAATTGCTAAATATTATATTCAAAAAGGTCAAACAAGTAAAACACTTCATACACGATCTAATAGGGACAAATTAAAAAATTGTTCAAATGAAAAATGTCCAATAAGAACAAAGATCTATTGTGAAAAATGCAATCTATATGTATGCAATAATTGTTGGGCAAAAAAGCACTGATAAAAGAAATGTTAAAATGAAAGACAAGAAGACTCACGAAAAGAAGCACTCCGAAACGTGAGAGGCAAGGGGACTCACGAAAAAAAGCACCCCGAAACGTGAGAGGCAAGGGGACTCACGAAAAAAAGCACCCCGAAACGTGAGAGGCAAGGGGACTCACGAAAAAAAGAACCCCGAAACGTGAGAGGCAAGGGGACTCACGAAAAAAAAGCACCCCGAAACGTGAGAGGCAAGGGGACTCACGAAAAAAAGCACCCCGAAACGTGAGAGGCAAGGGGACTCACGAAAAAAGCACCCCGAAACGTGAGAGGCAAGGCGACTCACGAAAAAAAAGCACCCCGAAACGTGAGAGGCAAGGGGACTCACGAAAAAAAGCACCCCGAAACATGAGAGGCAAGGGGACTCACGAAAAAAAAGCACCCCGAAACGTGAGAGGCAAGGGGACTCACGAAAAAAAGCACCCCGAAACGTGAGAGGCAAGGGGACTCACGAAAAAAGCACCCCGAAACGTGAGAGGCAAGGGGACTCACGAAAAAAAGCACCCCGAAACGTGAGAGGCAAGGGGACTCACGAAAAAAAGCACCCCGAAACGTGAGAGGCAAGGGGACTCACGAAAAAAAGTACCCCGAAACGTGAGAGGCAAGGGGACTCACGAAAAAAAGCACCCCGAAACGTTAGAGGCAAGGGGACTCACGAAAAAAAGCACCCCGAAACGTGAGAGGCAAGGGGACTCACGAAAAAAAGCACCCCGAAACGTGAGAGGCAAGGGGACTCACGAAAAAAAGCACCCCGAAACGTGAGAGGCAAGGGGACTCACGAAAAAAAGCACCCCGAAACGTGAGAGGCAAGGGGACTCACGAAAAAAAGCACCCCGAAACGTTAGAGGCAAGGGGACTCACGAAAAAAAGCACCCCGAAACGTGAGAGGCAAGGGGACTCACGAAAAAAAGCACCCCGAAACGTGAGAGGCAAGGGGACTCACGAAAAAAAGCACCCCGAAACGTGAGAGGCAAGGGGACTCACCAAAAAAAGCACCCCGAAACGTGAGAGGCAAGGGGACTCACGAAAAAAGCACCCCGAAACGTGAGAGGCAAGGGGACTCACGAAAAAAAAGCACCCCGAAACGTGAGAGGCAAGGGGACTCACGAAAAAACCACCCCGAAACGTGAGAGGCAAGGGGACTCGGGAAAAAAAGCACCCCGAAACGTGAGAGGCAAGGGGACTCACGAAAAAAAGCACCCCGAAACGTGAGAGGCAAGGGGACTCACGAAAAAAAAGCACCCCGAAACGTGAGAGGCAAGGGGACTCACGAAAAAAAAGCACCCCAAAGGAGACAAAGTTCTACCACGTCCACGCCGTTGTCTCTGGGTAATGCTAAGAGTAGAAAAAAACAATGTATATGCACAGAATCAGAAAAGAAGTAGTCAAGGAACACTTGAAGGAAATTTTTCCAAAAATTTTTCATGTATTTTTGAAAAATTGGATTTTTTGAAATTTTCGAAAATTAAAAATTGTTTTCAAAAATTCTGAAAAAATTTAAGAGTATTCTTCGACTAATTTTAAGCCATTTTTGTTCTTAGAAATTTTTTTCTCAAGTTTATAGTTTTGAAGAAACCGATAGATTAAGATTTTTATAAAATTTTTTCATTCTCGCCGCCATTTTGAAAAAACGCGTCGATGAATTTTTCTGAAAAAAATTCCTCTTAATGTTCGAGTACCATGATCACCTCTGATCATTGTAAAAAGTTGATAGCTTTGCGGTATCATTGTGAAAAAAAATGCGAAAAAAATTTTTTTTCGAAAATTTTTACGTTTTTCACGTTTAAATCGGCCATATTTTTTTTCTCGGTGTCTAATCGAAATTTTGAGCTCAGATTCTGAAAGAGCATCGAATTCCGCGTAGGAATAGAGGTATTACATTATTTTTTTGGTCCGATAACATAATAAATAAACACGTTGAAAAGTTAGTAAAAATTCTGATCACCTCGGCGTTAATGGGTTAATGAAAAGGACTCGCCAAATACCACGTTGCAATTTTTTTTCAGTCATCTTTCATTTGCGCTCCTTTTTTTCGATTTAAAATTGCTATGCTTGTGTTTTTGGAAGTAGGTGTAATTTTTCGATGTCAACAATCTTTGGAAAGTAATTTTACGTGCTTTAAGAAAAAAATACTTTTTCTTATGATAAAAAAGGAAACGCCCAGTATTAAAAAATCGCGACCTAAGTTAAAAACGACCATTCTATGTTCTTGTTGAATGAAAAAGGGAGAGAGAGAGAGAGAGAGAGCGCGCGCTGTGAGCGAAAGAGAGAGGACGCGGCTTCGCGCGCTGTCTCTCTCGCTCAGCGGCGCGCCATAAGTGGGGGCAGCCTCGTTCAACGGCCTCGGTGAGGCGAAGTAGAGAAATATTCATTATTATGGATTATATGGATTATTATGGATATGGATCAGTCAGTATCCCGCCGCCGTGAGTGCGAGAGAAATGGCTACAAATTTTGAGAGTGAAATTTTTCGACACGGTCTGACCGATTACAAAAAAGCTCTGTCAGCCCATTTTTGACGTTGCCCTGCGTGGACTGGCAGAGCTTTTTTGTAATTGGTCAAACCGTGTCGAAATATTTCAACTTCGACAATTTGAGGTGAAGTTAAGTGACTGATTCATCCTCTTAAGGGTATGTATCAGTCGCAAAAATTTGTTATGAGTGCGAGAGTGATGCAAGATAGTGGACGCAGGAGTGCGAGAGAGATGGATTCACGCGACTGATCCATACCCTTAAGGTGATCTATCAGTTGCATGAGTTTGGGGTTACACGTTGTTCTCTTTTCATCAAAGAACAACGTGTAACTCTCCGTTTTCTCGCAATATCAAGCGTGTCCGAGAAAAACGTATATTTATTTTTCAGTTATCGACCCCACACTCATGCAACTGATAGATCAACTTAAAAGAATTTATGACCGAATGTAAACAAAGACTTATTACGTCTTTCTGACTCCAAGGGGCAGAAGTGCCCGAAATATTCGATTTTAATTCTCAAAATTATCATATCTCGAGATTAGATGGACGGATCAACTTGCAACAAAGACAAATGCAAAGAGAAAAATAGAAAAAAAATCGTCCCCTACAATCAGATTTTTTACTCAAACCGTTCCGCCGTGAAAGCAGCTTGAAAAATATGACAAGCCTGAAAACTTTCATATTCGCGTATATAGGAGTGCGGCAGGGCTCGGGAAAGTTTTCTGTTTTAATACTTGGCGTCGAGCCGCTAACGCGCCTCTTAATATACTTGAAAAGTAATTTTCTGATAATATCGACTTATTTCCGAAAAGTAATAATTTTTCAAGTGAAGCAGACCTTTTTTGTGGCGAAATAAGTTTATTTGTTTTAATCTTCATAAACATATATGACAATAAATTCAAAAATTGCTATTTTTGTTTGAGTTTCATGAAGAGATGCGGTATCTGCTCGGTGCCAAGTATTAAAAAAGAAATTTAGCGCGAGCCCTACCGCACTCTTATATACGCGAATATGACGGTCTTCAGGCTTTTCTTGTTTTCGAAATTGCTCTCGAGGCGGAACGGTTTGCGTAAAAAATCTGATTGTTAAGGACTATTTTTTTTTTGATTTTTCGCTTTCCGTTCGTCTTTGTGGTAAGTCGATCCGTCAACCTAATCTCGCGATATCATAATTTTATGCATTTAAATCGAATGTTTCAGCATATTTATTTCTTGAAGACGGAAAGGCGTAAATATTTCCATTGCTCGTATAGGACATACGTCCTTTTAATAATAATCTACATTTCTCTACTTTCCCTCACCCAGTTCGCTTAACGAGACTGCCGCCTCTTATCGCGCGACGCTAAGTGAGAGAGACAGCTTGCGATAAAAGGGGGTAGCCTTATAGAGACACGATGTTTTATAAGAACATTGCCATAATAAGACATCGTAAAGGATGTATAATGAACTTTCGATTCGCTCTATCGATATAAACTTCCATACCGCTAAACCTAGTTTCTGTTTCTGCTTAAAAGAATTTAGAGAGAAGGATTTCTCCTCTTGGTCGTCGATAATTTCGGCCAGTGATTACAAAAAGCATGCACGTTAAATGATAATAAATAAATGTATTACTGAAATTGGAATGAGGTTAAACAACGCGTGTTAAACTTCATGTGTTAGAAATCGATGTAGCGACCAACTACGAATGCCATAAAATGTATAACATTTCTTTCAACAGATCGGAGGAGTATTAAAGGTTGCCTACGATGCGACATTTCAGAAGAAATTGCACCATCTGTGGGAGACGGGCGATTTACGATCGACAGTGGAGAGACTGTTGATAGATGGAACTGAATCAAGCAAAGATAACCGTAAGGTTTCGGGTACAGAAAATAGTAAGAAAAGTTATCAGTTCTCATCTCCGAAAAACGTCGAAAGTCGGGGTCAGAGCGACTTGAGAGAACAATTTGTATCTGTAGATAATATCCAGTTCAAAGTGATCGATGTTATCGGAGATGGGAACTGTTTGTTTAGGTGTTTCTCTTACTATGTACACGGTGATGAAAACTTGCATCGTATTATTAGGGAACGAATTGTAAGAGATACAGTTGACAATTGGGAAAAACAGGTAGAATTGTTAAATAGTACGTGCGAAGAAACAGTATATAACAGTGCGCAACATTACAGTGAAGTAATGGGCGCTGATAAGACCTTTGGCACCGACTACGAAATCGGTGTTTTTACGCGATTGTTTCAAGTACATTTAACGATATACCGTGAACGGGCGGTCGGTGATATCATCAAATTACAGACGTTTCAATGCAACGAAAGAGGTAACGGTAAGCCCTTTAATATAATGTTTACTGGCGCCCAACGCTGTGGTCATTGGGTTGTACTGGAAATGAAAAGCAATCGTACGGAAGAGCTTTGTCATGATAGTATGGAAATTGTGGGAGAAATTGAATTCAGCGATGTCGATTTCTCAAAAAAATTTCCGATGGAAGCAGCCGTTATAAATACCAACGAAGAAAGTATTGCTGGTGAAAATGAGACTCGACGAAAAAATGTCCATTACATGGAATCTGCAGTGACAGCGGATCCAGCGGGAGCATGGTCGTATAAAGAGCCGGACTCGACGCAGTCTGAAGTAGAAGTAAACGATGGCATGAAAAGTACCATCGTCGATAATTTTATCAAATTGCAAGTTGAGATTAAAGAATCACAGAACGGTCGCGATGAAAAAGTGGATGTCAAAAGTACAGATTCTTCGAAGAGGGCAACAAGAAAAACGTGCTACGAACAAAGTAACGTTTCTAAAAGGAAAGACAGGGATGATGTTTTTACGTTCATCGGCAGCGAGGTGTCTGGCGAATCGGAATGCGACTTACTTTCCGATTTTACGGGCAGTGGAAGTATTTACAGCCCTCGTCGGTCACGAAAGTTTGTTAGAAACGGGAAAAAGCGATGCGAAAGAAACGAGAACTGCAGTGCCTCAGATAGAGAAGCTGATGAACCCACTGAGGGCAAGAAACATTATAAAAGTGCAGCGGAAAAGAAATTGAAGACAAAAAAAAGGTTGAATATACAAAAACGATTGCTATTCTTGAAATAGCATCGACCGAAATGAAAACAAATTGTGGGTACATAAGCAGCGATAGAATTAGAACAATGATTGAAAAAGCAATGCTGAGGAAATTGAACTGTACGTGCATGCTTAGCTTCCGTGGAAGTATCCGACCGAATCACAGAGATATCGTAACTTACGCGGTTTGTAAACTATCACCTCACGTACAGCATTACCGTTTCCAGATCTGTTACCCGGAAAGATCGGTCATAGAAATGATCATAACGAGTGACGCCGATTTGACAGTTAAGCACGAGAGAAGTAAAAACGCACAAATTTTTCGAGTAGTGAAGGGCGAGGATCGCAGAAATCGGCGCATTGAATTGAAAAATCGAAACGCAATAGATTATTTGGCCGAGTTACAGATGAATACAGATAAAGGATTGATGGAGGATGGGCATAATCAAGATTTGTGCAACATTGATACGATTTATAAAATAACATCGGAAGAAAGATGCAAAGAGCGTTTGAGTTTAAAATCTAAGGATCTTTCCGACTTGATGGAACTGTGGGTCCAACATGCAGATAGGAAAGATCCCTATTTAAGGAGAGTTGCTATACCTTTATCCGCATATATGTATACAGAAGAAGATTTGAGAGCTATAATGGGGCAAGAAAATATCCTTGTACATTTAGATGCTACTGGATCAATAGCTCGAAAGCCACAAAACCTAGATTGTAAGACGATATATGATTACGCCATGGTAGTCAAGCACGATACGGCATTGTTGCATTTAGCTCATATGATAACGTCCGAGCACGGAGTTCTTTCGATCGGTGCCTTCTTGAGAGAATATAGGCACTTTGTCGAAAAAACAACAAATAAGTGGCCATTCGCGAAAGCCGTTGTCGTCGATTGGTCTTGGGCACTTATCAAATCGACTTTACGGGAGTGGAACGATATGTCCGTGAGCGAATATCTCGAATTCACGTTCAAAAGTTGTGAGAGGCAAGAATGTAAAAAAGATTTGCTCAAAGGAATTACTCTGTGTAAGATATGTTACGCACACTTTATGAAAAGCGTCGCAAGGGCTATCCATGAAAAGTTCCCGCAGTACAAGTCGTTCAAGCCACTGCTTATGGAATGCATGGCGCTTCTTTGTTTATGCAGAAGCATAGAAGAAATGGATCTTGTATTCAAACACGTGTGTACACTGTTTTTAAGCAAATACGACGCGGAAGACAGCTTAGCTGTTCTTAAGAACAAGGCGAGTAGAAAACATCGCGAGAAGGAAGAAATGCAAGATATGGATAATGCGGAGACAGATAAAGGAATACCATTTACTCAAGATGAGAAGGATGATACTATTTACAGGAAATCACCGTTTTTTCGAAGGTACAACAAAATGATGATTTTATTACAGGCTCAGATAGAAAGGAAAGAAAAGCATGATGAGATGAATGCAAGACCTACCGTTAAGAACGAATATTATGCACCAGAATTCATGGAATACGTTGTCAGGACATGGATGCCTTATGTTATTTTCTGGAGCGGTATGGACTTAGATACGCTGGATGGCAACATCTCAAGATTAACCAATGCATATGTCGAAAGTGCACACAAAGTTATTAAAGAGTCGGTATTCGACAATCAGACCCAAACATCAATTGCTGATTGCGTACGACGATTGGAGACAAAACGGCAAAAGACAATTGCTGAAATTAATTTGAACGCACGAGGGATAAAAGGAACGAAGAGGTCACGTGCAAAACCAAAATACCCGCAGACCGTTGATGATCCAATGGTGGTAGAAACTTGGCAGAAGAAAAAACGTAAGAGAGGGCGTAATGACGGTTATGCGTGTGGCAAGCTGCTGAATAAACTGGGCGCCGGAGCAAAGCAGGATAAAGAAGACATTATTGAGCAAAAAAACGAAAATGTGTGCAAGAATGAAAAATTGGGTCTGCCATTAGAATGGAATAAAAAAGAAAACACCGAAAATGTAACTAACATTGACGGAGCGTTATCAAAATCAAAGAAGAATCATGATCACCTGATTGAAGAAATTTGGGGAAAGAAAAAATGCAAGCGCGAACGTTATGGTGACAATGCGCATGATGTGTTTCTGGAAGAACTGGACTCTGGAGAAGAACAGAGCAGAGCAGAAAATATTGATAAACAAAATGAAGAGGCGTGCGATAATAAAGCGTTGTGTTCATTATTGGAGTTGAGTAACCAAGACAACACGGAGATCAATAGTATGAATAACGGAGAAGAGTCAACGACAGAAGATGCTGCTGCATCTCAGAGAAGATACAACGAAGTTGAAAGATTTTTTAACGGCTTAGTGAGAGACGTAAATTATTATATGAAGTCTAAATCAAGATTGTTAACAGTTTGCCGTTATCAAACGGATAAGTCATTGACAATTGAAACATTCCAAATGACGGCCTGTCAGTTTGAAACACTACGTTACAATGGGTGGATTGATGGAGTGGTCATTGATTCATATATTGCTGCAAACATCGATGACTGGAAGGACGTAACGTTTATCCCCACTGATGATACGAAAGTCGCTATTGGTAAAGACGATGATAGAAGATCAAAAATCAAGGGTAGAGCAATTTCCAAAACACTCAAACCAATCGTTGGTAAATTGCTGATGCCTTATTCATTTGAAGGCCATTGGCGGTTACTAGTAGTAGATGCTGAACATCAACATATCACGTTACTAGATCCGTACAAAACCGGGAGAGACAATGAACGCGTTATAAGAGAATTTCAACGCTTTCTACGGGCCTGCGAAGAACACACACCTTTACATAATCTCAGGAATGTTGATTGGAAAATGTGCGAAATTTCCGAACGTGCATACCAATCTGCAGACGATGGAAGCAATTGTGGAGTGTTCATAATGTACTATATGGAATGCTTGGGTAAGGGAAAGCCGATTGAAATCAATTTTGATCCGGTAGCCTACCGTAAGTCAATTGCTCATGACTTGCTACTGAAATCAGAGGACGTTGGGAAAGTATGTTTGCATTGCTTTTCACCCATAAAAACGGTTGAAGCAAAGTGCAAGATATGTGAACGAAATAGCCACAAAGCTTGCGTATTTAAATCTGATTTGAAAACAGATGATGAAGACGATGCTTTGAAAAAACCTCGTAAAAGAAAAGCCGATATTGATGAGGAAAGGTGTCCAAAATATTTCTCGTGTAGATTATGCAGGAGGTATACTGATACCTGAGTAGACAGAGAGTGAGCTACTTCAATGAAAGCTCGTTGGGAAACAGAGATATCAAGAGACTCGGTAGAGTCTCGGGACAAGTACATTGACAGTTCTGTCGTCTGCTGGCCCGAGGCTCGCCGAGACTATATTATCTCTGAATAAAACGATTCGCGGTGGTGGGGGTAAAATTGGCATGTCATTTTGTTCATTTAGGAAGCTCCGGAGTCATTTGATGGCTTGAAAATTTAACTGGAGACTAATTAAGAAATTCTCTTTCGATTGAGCCCAAAATCAGCATGATCGGTGGCGTAGTTGCTGAGAAAAAACTTTGCACAGGCTCAAGATTATGTAAAAAATACTAACACATCGAAGGATTCGACGTATCTGTATATGACACAATCAAAGGCGTTTTGATGCCCATCAAAACCCATTTACATGAAAGCCGGTCTCTGGCGATGAGAGCGACGAGCTGCGATTGGTCACAACTACTTTTCTCTCTGTTTTCTCGGTACCGACACAGCGGAAAGTTCTCTCTCTTTTCTCGGTACCGACACAGCGGAAAGTTTGAATGGAGTTTCGACACAACGAAGTGCGGGACGTGCGAGCAATGAATAAAACGATTCACGGTGGTGAGGTAAAAACTGAAATTCATTTTCTTTAATTACGAAGCTCAGGAGGCATATGATGATTTGAAAATTGAACGGGAGATTTATTACGAAAAAATACTTCGATTGAGCCTTAAATCAGCACGATTGATGCCGTATTTGCTGAGAAAAAACTGCACAGGCTCAAGATTATGCTACATCGAAGTATTGGCTTGTCTGTATACGACACAATGAAAGGCCTCTTGACGCCTTCCGAGCTTGTGATTGGCCATTCCGTTTCATCTTTCTCTACCTATACCACGCAAAGTCTGAACGGAGTTTTCGAAGTGAGAATAAGTGCTTATACGCGAGACGTGTTTGTGGATAAATTCGGGAATAAAAATATTTCGCGATCTGTGAATAAATAAATAGTTCGAAGTACCCATACCACGGAAAGTCTGAACGGAATTTTCGAAGTGAGCAGTGCTTACGCGGGTCCTGTTGTGGATAAATTCGGGAAAAATATTATTTCGCGATCTATGAATAAATTTATTCACAGATCGCGAAATAATTTTAGATCGTACGCGTACGATCCAAAAATGATTTCTTTAATATAAATTCAATGACAGCAATTTAGAGTTTCATCAAATTCACGTATTTTTTATTTTTTTCCCCCTTTCGATCGCGACTAATTAGAATCTCGTGGCTTAAACAGTATTGAAAATATGAATGTTTTTTCACGAACATTTGTGAGGTTATAAATATCGTGGTTAGGTTCGATCGACTCTTGGTTACAGTAATAATAAGAAAGTGATGGTGTGAAAATAGTGAAGTGCTTTTAATCAACTTTCGAACAGTGCTGAAATGAATATGCATTTTTTTATTATTGTTAACCCTGCAGTTTTTATTTTCCACACTTAACTCAACGACGGAATTTCTCTTTCGCGATTAAATGTTCCTCGTATAAGATTTCTTGAGAAATCATTCTTTTCGATTCTCTGATAACTATGAAATGGTATACGTTGAACTGTTAATCGTGATTGGTGTGAATCGATGTAAATTTGGAAAAGAAACTCTATAAAACTAATAATGAGTGTCAAAAAAATGTATATGGCAAAGTTTGTTATTATCATGTCGAGTTTTGAACAGTGTTTAATAAATATTTTTTTTAACTCTACACCGTTGACAATTTATTTTATTGATCCCTTTCCTCTTTATTATAAAATGTTCCTCGCTTGCCATAATAAGATTTGTACATCATGAAATGTTCCTTGCATGATAATTGTTGATCCATTTCAAAAGATTTTCGACGTCGTTTTTCTATCCAAAATATGGTGTAGAATCATCTCGCGTTTGATGAATTAATAGTCAAATACACTGTCAACCTGCATGTGGATATATATGGATGCCTCTGGATGATAACCGTAGTAAGTAATGATATATCTTTATGTCAAAATGGCTCGTATAATATATCTTTATGTCAAAAGGCTATGGCGGTATATACTCCATATCCTAACAAAATTTGTATCTTTGGATTGCAATGAATGCCTATAGACTCTGAAAATTCTGTGAAGCGACAAATGTACCAAGTATTTCCACTTTTTGGCTCCGATTGTAGCATTATGAATTGAACATTTTGTTATGAAAATTCTTTAGTTGCTCATTTGTCAATGGGATCAAAAATATTGTCTTCGGAACACCATGAATATATGCAAAATTTCAGAATTTTGTTTGGCTCAATATGCTCTACATTTTTTCACATCCCCGCTTTAGTTGTAGCATAATGAATTTTAAAAAACTGTTTCAGAAAGTCTTCCGATGTGTTTTTTCTGACATTATCAAAATTTATATCTTTGGATTGCAACGAATGCCTACAAACTTCGGAAATTGTGTGAAGCGACAAATGTACCAAATACTTCTACTTTTTGCCTCCGATTTTAGCATTATGAATTGAACTTTTGTTATGAAAATTCTTCGGTTGCTCATTTGTCGATGGAATCAAAATTATTGTCTTCGGAATGCCATGAATATATGCAAAATTTCAGAATTTTGTATGGCTCAATATGCGCTCTATTTTTTCACTTCACCACTTTAGTTGTAACATTATGAATTTTGAAAAATTGTTTCAGGAAGTCTTTCGATGTGCTTTTACTGATATGATCAAAATTTGTATAATTGAATTGCAATGCATACCTACAGCCTTTGAAAATTCTGTGAAGCGACAAATGTGCCAAGTATTTTCCCTTTTGCTCATTTGTCGATGGGTTAAGAATTGCTGGCTTCAGAATGCCATGCATACATGCAAAATTTCAGAATTTTGTTGGGCCCAATATGCGCTACATTTTTTAAATTCCCTAATTTAGTTGTAGCATTATGAATTTTGAAAAATAGTTTCAGGAAGTCTTCTGATGTTTTTTACTGATATTATCAAAATTTGTATCATTAGATTGCAACGGATACCTACAGACGTTGGAAATTCTGTAAAGCAACAAATGTACAAATATTTCCACGTTTTGGCTTCGATTGTGGCATTAAGAATTTAAAATTTTGTTATGAAAATTCTGTGGTTGCTCATTTGTCAATGGGATCAGAATTATTGTCTTCGGAACGCCATGAATATATGCAAAATTTCAGAATTTCATTCGGCTCAATTGAGCTATATTTTTTCACTTCCCTACTTTAGTTGTAGCACAATAAATTTTGAAAAATTGTTTTACGAAGTCTTCTGATGTGTTTTTACTGATATTATCAAAATTTGTATCATTGAATTGCAACAGATACGTACAGACTTTGAAATATCTGTGAAGTAACAAGTGTGCCTAATATTTCCACTTTTTTGCTGGAATAGTGGCATTATTAGGACTTGAAAATTTTATTATGAAAATTATTCGCTTGCTCATTTTTGGATGGGATTAAAATTTGGCTTCGAAAAGTAATGGCTACATGCAAAGTTCATAAACTTTATGGAGCCTAATGTGTGGTATGCTTGAGTTGTGGCATGATTAATTCAAAAAATTGTCAGAAAGTCTTTGGTTCCTTTTTTCTGGAAGTATAAAAATATGTTTCATTGGAACGCACCGTATACTTACAAACTTTGGAAATTTCCTGGGGCAACATGTGTGCTCAGTATTTCTACTTTTTGGCTGCTATTGTGGCATAACGAATTGAAAAATATTTTCAAAAAGATTTGCTCTACGGATGCTCTGGTTGTGATGGTACGAAAATTTGCACGAAGATAATGCAACTGGTACAACTCAACTCGATCCATTTTCTTGGGTACAGTACTGATCTAAGTTTGCCCGCTTTGTTGAATTTATTGTTTTAAAATATACACAACATACTTTCTGAACTTTTCAAAATTCAAAGATAATATTAAAATATCTGTAAGTTCTAGTTTTAAGGCTTTCACGGCCATTATTGTTATAAATATCAAAATTTGCATCAAAATTTGTATCATGGGAATGTAGCCGATACCTACAAACTTTTAACATTTTGTGAAGCGCCAAGTATTTCCACATTTGTCTCTGATTGTGGCATTATGAATTGAAAAATTTATTACAAAAAGTCTTCGGCTGCTCATTTTTGGATGGGATTAAAATTTCTGTCCTCAGAACGCAATAGATACATCCAAATTTTCTGAACTTTGTTGGGCTTAAAGTGCACTATGATTTTCACTTTTCCACTTTAGTTATAGCATAATAAATTTAAAAAGTTGTTTCAGAAAGTCTTCGGGTGCTCTTCTTCTGATAGTATCAAAATTTGTATCATTGGAATGTAGCCGATATCTACAAATTTTGACCTTTTTGTGAAGAGGAGACATGTCTTTTGTGCTAAGTATTTCCACTTTTTAGCTCTGATTATAGCATAATAAATTGAAAAAGTTTTATTCTAAACGCTTTCCTCTACAGTCGCTTTGGTTTGTTCAATATATTGTTTTGGAGTTCCCATAACATACTATTTGAACTTTTCTATATTCAATGAGAATATTGAAATAGTTGTAACTTTTTATTTCCATGGTAGTAACTTCTTCAATGGTATTGAAAAATAATCATGATTCCACCTTGTTAATAAAAATAAGAATGAAAAAATGCGTGAACTTTTTTCACAATAGATTCGATGTTTTCTCTAAACATACATGAAACGGGTTTTTTATTTCATCATTAATCAAAAATGAAAAATTTCGAAAAAAATCGCCCCATTTTTATCAACAAGCTGAAATAAGCGTAATATTTTTTACCACAAATCTACAAATATAACAAGGAGATACTGCTATTTAATATGTTTCTTTGATAAACACAAATTCAAATAGCTACAAATTCTATGGAAAAGTTCTGACTCTTCTAATCTTGCTCTCAAAAGCTTTGTAAATTTTTGTATCAGACTCCCAGTTCCCGACTTATTTTAGCCTGAATCCAGAAAGGTAAATCGAAATGTCAAAAAAATTTGACTGGTTCGAGAATAAAAAAAATGCCAAATTGAAAATTCCAAAACACGTGCCCCTTTATTTCATAGGGAAAAAACTTGACTCGAAGTAGAAGGGGTCAGGGTTTGGAAATGAAAAAGCGATAATTTCCCAATATAACCTTTTTCTAATCTATATAAAGCGAGATGTTTGAAAAGAAAGAGAAAAAACGAATCATATCACGCATAAAAATCCCCCTCGCGGAAGAAACCTGGACAAGTACATTTGTTGACCGCCGTTCCCATATTTTTCCACGAATATACATACACTGCAAAAACCTGTTCTCGCAAAAATCCCTGAGAAAATCAAACCCTATCAAAAAGTAAGAAAAGTGACCACTCTCAAAAAATGTATCAAATAAATTCAAATCACACAAAACAAAATGAGTTAATCCTCGCGAAAAGCTAAGGTTGGGTTTCGCAAAAAGTTATAAAATAAATTGAGATATACCAAAATATATGTGCCCAGTACGGGAGGCTCTATCGTGTGAAAAAATCTTCAAATAATGTTGAATGTTGATAGAGAAAAGAATCAAGTTCAAAAATGCAGTTGTTTTACCAACCAGAATGAAAATAAAAACTCTGTATCAATAAGGGTCCGAAGCAAAAAAAGATTGCAAACGAAAAAAAATTAGATGAAAAAGAATTTCGGCCGAAGTACTTGGCGAGGTTGTCACCATGACCGATACATTATGTAAATTAAGTGAAAAAACATTTGTCAAGTACTTCGGCCGAATTTTTTTTCAATCTAATTTTTTTCTATGTTTTATAAAATAATTCGTAAGTCAAGGATGATGCATCATATTCTTCCGTCATTTCATCTTTGAAAGAATAATAATTCTGAGGCTCCTGATAGTAAAGTTAAATATAATTATCTATTTATAGCTTAGATCGAAATTGCTAATATCCTCGCTGCCTTTTCGCCCCTGAATGCCTTATTATAATACACAACTTGAAAGCTAATGATAAAGTATTTAATTTTCTGAATTTTCGCCTTGGGGAAAAATTGGTATTTGAGGTCTCTTCTAGAACACCTTCCTGCCAAGCTATAATCAAATAATAACCTATCAATGAATTACTAACATCTCGAGAAAACACTTCGATTCTATAGTTAACTCTTTTGAAAACATAACTTTTTTTCTTATCACTGGAACGAAACGCTCCTATATTTAAACAACCTCAATAACAAGGAATTTATGGTAGAAAATCTGTATCATTCTTTTATGTCGAATTAGTAGTATGAGCAATACTGATTCCTGACATTGAAATAAGTCGATGATGTAATGATGTAGACACGTTGTAAGTTTTTTTGTTATATACAGGCTCTATTGGAGTTTATATAAAGCGAAATATATGAAAATATTATAGAAAAAAGAAGTGATATCAAATAGCAAAAATCCCCTCCCGGGGAAAAAAAACTTGGACAAGTACATTGGTGGTCCCTCGTTTCCCTATGATATCACAAAAAGTCCAAAACCCCACTTAAATTTTTTTTTTTAATGTTTACTAATTTTATTCATATTCCGGAGGGAAACCAACCATATAGATCACGAAATAACCGGCCAAAAAACCAGACTTCACAATAATTGTCACTTTGAATTTATTTCCACAGAACAAAACAAGAATCAAAACATTAAAAAATCAGAATTATCAAGATGAGAAAAACACCACTTATAATTGGTGTGTAAGAAGTATCAATAGTCTAGAAAAAAATGAAGAAAGATCGACATCTAAGTTACGTGCAGCAGTAAAATTTATGATATCAGTACTAGGACAAGTATTTCTTTGATAACTGAGAAGATATCAATATGGACGTACCGGCAACGTAGGGCATGCAGTTGGTGCATTGCTTCTGGGATCTCCTAAGTCGAATAGCTACTTTTGTTTTGGCTATGGCGTGACCAATGTTGCCAAATAGTATTTACTTACATGACCTAATGAAACAACATTGCCTGCGCCGTGGCTAAAATAACGAAAAACAAGCAGGAACAGGAAGTTTCGTATAAGATCCCGTGCTTTTGTAATGTTAAAAAAAAACATTAATTTATGTCTGTACATGATAGCACAGTTTCGTTTGATTGGTAATAATTTGATGAACGTTCACCACCGTACGTTGAGCGTATACGCACAGAGTACTTGTCCGGCCCATAACTTTTTATTAAAATTGCTCATTCAAGTGAAAATCAAATTGGAGGTGCTTTTCGTTGCATGCGTTGCTTTTCGCCGTCAGAAATTTACAAGAAAATCAATTCTTCTGCGAATTTCAGAATGGCCTTGTATCATAAACAACATTCGACGTCTATTCAATCGGAATAAAATGGTGTTCGTAGTCATCATAAAATTACATTAACATAAGGTGCAGTCAATTATGAAATTTCTGAAGATACGACTCATTGTCAGTAAACTATTGCCAGCAATGTAGCGTATCATACTTTCGAAAACTATTATTGCCAGCAACGAAAGTTATTATATTTTGGAAAGCTACTATTTATTAGTAGAAGATCTAAGTAACCACTGGTTAATGGTCAAAAGATCAATGTGGGCTCTGAATGCACCGTCAAATTTGTATATAAAGTTTTAAGATCACGCAAATTTCACACAAAATAATCCCCCTCCGTTCGTTTCATTTTGATGTTCTTGGGCGCCAACTATCAAAATAGCCCTTTATGTTTTGAAAAAGAGAATTTAAACCATTATGCGGGATTAATCATAAAAAATAAAAATTAAATAAGATATTACCAATAATGAAAAAGTGCGTATTTATGACCCTTGACTTTTGAGAGAGACCACTGATTTTTACGGGAATGAGCAATTTTAATAAAAAGTTATGGGTGTAACAGTCCCGTACCCCTAATACCTTCTTCTCACGCTGACACCCGAAACCCCACATCCGCTCTAACTTTGTATCGACTCTTCCCCAGACGAAACTCCTCACTTAACACCTCCTCTACCGCTTATCGCTCCTGAGTCAGCATCACTCTAAACATTCCACGGTTCCGCCGTCCTTTCGGTGTGCACCGCACGCGTGCCCCGGCTTCCTATCACCCGCGGAGTAATACACCGCTAATCCAAGAACAATGGGCCCTACTTTCTTCCGTCCCGACGAGTGTCCTTACCATAGTCAGTTCAACTCTATCTTCCAAACTCCCAACTTGCACTCTCTCTCATAAACATTCTATAATAAACTCCAGCTTGACTTTAACCGCTTCTCTAAATCATTTTATTAACCCCTTTCCGGCCCATCACAAACTGGCGTCAGAAGTGGGATCCAGAAACACGCGCCACAAATAACTTTCCGAAAAAAAAAAAATTTTTCCAGTGAAAATTTTCCAGTGAGGTTGGAAGTGCCAAATTTTAACATCGAACTTTTCAAACGTGCAACTTCGATTAAATTAACCGGTGTATTTAAACACAATAAACATATTTCGAGACACACACAAAACAAAATTTTCAGTGCAAAAAAAAGTGCAAAAAAAAAATAATAATAATAATAAAATAATCAACCAGAAGTGACAATTTTCGACAAATTTCCCGAAGAAGAAAATTTTCTTTTTCAACAAATCACCAAAGTTCTACATCCCAAAATTTCGATTCAACACATTTCGAACCAACAAAAATTCGCACTCACCGAATAAAGGAAATAATTCATTCATCAGACCATAGCATACTAAAGTAACCCAAGAATTTGACGGAAACACTTTAAAATATTTTGAAGGAAGGAAGGACGAATAATTTTACCAAGAGGACCGAAATACCGCCAATGTTAATACAAAAATTCGTACTCTTGGCAATGTAAGTACCTTTCAATTCGCTATTAACTTTCTCTACCTCAAATAAATTTCCACATTTACCGCCAATCAATTGTCATAATAATAACCTCACTGAGCGGCACTTGAGAATCGAAAGCGAAATCAGTCCCCGATTATCACTACTACCACTCTACCACCACCATTATCAACACTTCTTCGTGTTTGCGACAGTTTTGCGAGAGAGGAGACCGACAACAATAATTAAATAACTCACAGCATTGTTTTTTTCTCTCAACGATTTCAACGTTTTTCCCCGAATTTTCCTAAAAAAAAAAAAAAAAAAAAAAACTCTTGAATATTCACAAATACAACAAGTCAATTGGAAATATCTAAATTATTTCAAATTCCCAAACAAAAAAAATAAAAAAAAAATATAAATAAATACAATAAAAATTCCAATCAAATTTTATACTATCTCCAATAAATTCATACAAGTCCAACAAATTTCAAATAATATCTGAACAACCGAAACATATTTCAAAATTTTTTTTTTCTCCCCTTTTTCTCTCTCTCCACTAAATTCTGAGCAAGACTTTCAGTCAAACTTCAAACGAATTCAAGCTATTTTTCCCAAATAAACTCTAATTAAAACTCAAACAAATTTTAAATATATTTTCAAGCAAACGTAAAACAACCCAAATAAATTTCAAATAATTTCCAAACAATTTTTTTTTGAGGATAATTCAAAACTCACAGCCTTATCGCATTATACTACATTTTACACACTGATTTTGCGAATCCGCGAATATCTCGAACTAATATCTTAATAACGATATATATAAAACGAATTTAAACAAATTCTCAAGTAAAACATAACCGAAACTTCAAATAAAATCGAGCTGCAAATTCAAAACGAATTTCAAACAATTTCCAAACAATATCCCGAATGACCCCAAATTTAACAAAATTTAATTTAACAAATTAGCAAGCAAACAAAATAGTAACCACCGTATAAAAAAAAAAAAAAAAAAAAAACCCCTTCTTTTCCTTTCAATTCGCGATAATACACGACACACACATTTTTTTTCTCTCTTTCTCTCTCTCTCTCTCTTCTCTTTCTCACTGCTACAAAATAAACATGAGGGTTAAATAAACTTTATACGTAAATAAGATAAAACCTTTATTTCAATTCGTTTTCTCCGGAATATTCTCCCTTTTATCGTAAGTGACAATCACAAAAATAAAAATCGAGATTAACAATCAACGATCACAATTAGCCCAACACGTCTACCCCGGCGCCTTAACGGCCGCCTTAGATTAACAAACCCATTTTACAGTATCCCAGGACACGAAAACGAAAACGAAATGGCGAACCCAACAAATAACCAAGTAAATTTATCATTCCGAGATGTTTTTTACAATATACCGACATTCGACGGAAAAAACATCCCTGTCGAACACTTTATTAGTGCGTGTAGAAGAGCTCTTCGAGTATTACCAAACGCCGATCATGCTCGATTCACAGACATGGTTCAATTTAAAATAACAGGCATAGCACTCGAGTTAGTCGAGACAAAAACGTATGCCACAGTCGAAGAACTCTTTACCGATCTAAAAAACACTTACAGTAGACCCATCGAACTATTAGATCTCGAAATCGAACTTAAAGCAATTTCCCAAAAATACAATGAAACCGTATCTCATTTTGCCACACGTACTAAACTTCTTCAAAAACGAATAATCGAAAGGCTAAACGAAGTCTATGTAACTGTTGCCGAAAAACCATATCTTGATTCAAGAACCAACGAAGTGGAAAAAGCAGTAGTTCGCGCTTTTATTCGAGGACTGTTTGACCAAATCGGAAACCATTTTGTAAATTCCAAAATCGGTACTCTCAACAACGTTGTCGAAGAAGCATTGGATATAGAACACGAATTACAGAAACGCACAATAGTGAATCAAAACCGAACACAATTAGAAGAAGAAACACAACCGGCTAAACAAATAGCCAAAGTCCGATTTGCTGAAAGCCGAACAAAATTTTGCGAATTTCATAAAAGCTCAGACCACTCAACCTCGGAGTGTTACACATTAGCCAGACTTAGAGACAATTGGATTGCCCAGAAAGGCTCTCAAAATAGAAGCCACAGTAACGAACGCAACAAATACCAACCGCGCGATAACTCTCATGGCGACAGATACAACAATTCAAGAGATTCACGCGATCGCTATCGCAATAATTCAACCGATCGCTTCCGCAACAATTCGACCGACCGTTACCGCAACAACTCGACCGATCGTTACCGCAATAACTCAAATAACCGGTATCGCAATAATTCAAACGACCGACACCGCGATATTTCAAACAACCGATACCGAAATAATTCAAACGATAGATATCGGAAAAATTCAAACAACGACTACCGCAGTGACTCACGTGATAGACAACAGCGACCAAGAGAATCTCGACGCGACGAATATAGCAACTCACGGGACAAAACAGACAACCGTCATAATTCAGGAAACCACAGTAACGAAAGATCGCTTGGAAAAATTTTATCGGAATGCAATACAGAAGAAATTGAGGAAATGTTCAAGAAATTGCTGCTAAAAAACGAGAATCCAGCTTCACGGGACAGCGCGACGCGAAGCAAATCACAAGAGCGCCTGACAGCAAACCAGTAGAGATCAAGAAAACAACAATATCCCTCGGACTTCAGAAAAGACGAATACCACCAACGGTAATAATAACTTCCACCGACTTAGAAAAGAAAAACCCACGATTTTTAGTCGATACAGGAGCACAAATAAATCTCGTAAAAATTTCAGCCATCACAGAACAGGTGAAAATAGATACTTCCATAATTTACCAACTATTCGGAATTACAGACGGTACCCTATACACAATCGGCATGTGCATGATCCAAATCAAAAACATTCCCGTAGAATTCCATGTCGTACCGGACGCGATGCCGATTAAATACGACGCAATCTTAGGAGACGCATTTTTTAAAGAAACACCCGCCGACATCCTTTACACAAAGTCATGCATTTCCTTCTCCGGTTACCAAATACCGTTCGAAACATGCGAAAAAGTAACAATACCAGCAAGGTCAAAATGCGTAATATTGGTTAGATTGAAAGACACAAATTTAACGGAGGGATATATCCCAAGACTCAACGCTGGCGAGGGCCTTTACATCGGCGAAAACCTCGTAACAAACCAAAACGGAAGCGCGTACATCCGAGCTATAAACACAAACGATTTCAACATCCACCTTACCGTCTCACCAGTTGAATTACAGCCCTTTGATGAAGTTTCGGGCACATGTGTTGACACCGAAAAAGATTCTCACAACACTCAACTCGAGTATCGTGCAGACATCAACATGGCAACGACAGAAGGGAACAACGAAAAATTCGAAAGGCTCAAGCCTCTTTTGCATCTAAAGGGTCTAGATGAAGTAGAGAAGGCTCATGTACTCGAACTAGCCTCAGAATTCTCCCACCTGTTCAGTCTGCCCGGTGAACAACTCGGACACACAACACTAATAAAGCACGAAATAACCACAACCGATGAAAAACCAATTAACACCAGGCAATACCGCTTTTCAGAAGTACACAAATCCGAAATTAACAAGCAAGTTCAAGATCTTTTGGAGAAAAACATCATTATACCGTCACAGTCACCGTTCAACTCACCAGTCTGGATCGTCCCCAAAAAACCGGATCACGAAGGCAACAAAAGATGGCGAATGGTCATCGATTTTCGGAAACTCAACGAAAAAACAGTTTCCGACGCGTATCCACTACCCAACATCGTCGATATCTTGGATCAGCTGGGCAACGCCCAATACTTTTCAGTACTGGATCTTGCGTCCGGTTTTCACCAAATTGAGATGCACTCTCAAGACAGAGCTAAAACAGCGTTTTCCACCCCGAACGGTCACTTTGAGTTCAACCGGATGCCTTTCGGACTAAAGAACGCCCCAGCGACCTTCCAAAGGCTGATGGATGTAGCACTATCAGGACTTCAAGGAGTGGATCTCTTTGTCTATTTAGACGATATCGTACTCTACGCAAACAGCCTCAAGGAACACGAAATAAAATTCCGAAGACTAGCCAAAAGACTAACAAACGCAGGACTAACACTCCAGACCGACAAATGTCTTTTTCTACAAAGAGAAGTCACCTATTTAGGCCACACAATCAGTGAAGAAGGCTCTCGACCGAACCCCAACATAGTCAATTCGGTAAAAAAAATTCCGATTCCGACAAACAAAAAGAACATCGTTCAATTTCACGCACTCGCAAATTATTATCGAAGATTCATTAAAAATTTTGCAAAGATAGCAATCCCTCTAACTAGGCAATTAAAAGCTACAGAAAAATTTAACTGGACCGACGAGTGCCAGAAAGCATTCGACTCACTAAAAAAAAAGATAATAAGTCGCCCCATTTTGCGATACCCAGATCACACAAAAACATTCAAACTTACAACAGACGCGTCTGATCACGCCATCGGAGCAGTACTCAGCCAGGAACACGAAAAATTTGACCACCCCATAGCATTTTACTCCCGAACCCTCAAACAAGCCGAAACAAAATACGATGCCATGCACAAAGAATTACTAGCAATAGTAAACGCAATTGAACATTTTAAACATTACCTCTACGGCCGCCCCTTTGTGCTAATCACCGACAACCAAGCACTAACCTATCTCGTGAAAAAGCCAAACCCACCCCAACAGTTACAGCGCTGGCAAGCGATGCTCAACGATTACAACTACAAAATATTTCATCAACCCGGAAAACTCAACGTTGTAGCCGACGCCCTTTCAAGAAACCCAGTCGACATCCTACCAATCAGACCCAGGGAAGAATCCACAGACGAAACAGAAAGAAAAGAAATCAAAAAACCCAAAAACTTTCACCAACCACCAACACGTAACAGAGAAACCTCAAGCGATTCATCAGGAAACCCAGCACCTCTGAAAAAACAAAATCTGGAAACCATCGATCTGACCACGAGCGACGAAGAATTGATCGAAGACACCGACGAACCCGAATCGGTAAACAAGATGGAACATCGAATGGAAAGTGCACAACCAAAGACAAACCAATCCATCGATGACGACACCGGAACGGAAAAAGTTGAACTCACGGAAAAATTAAGGAAACGAACCACGCAAACGACCAAGGCAAACGATAATGACGGAAGGACTACGAAACAAGCAAACGAGCATTCGGAACAACGAGATAAAACAATGAGGAAACGAAGATTAAACGAAGATAAAGAAGGAAATAATAAAATACAAAAACGAATTAATGAAACAAAAAACGAAACAAATAAAAATCACTCAAACAAACAAACGGAATCCCCTGTCAATGCTAGTGACTGTCCACGGGTAGGCCCCGGGAACACAAGCAGCGACGTTACTCGAAACTCGCAGTTGGCCGGCAGACCCGGAGCAGTGAGCAGCAGTAACACATATGACGAATTGGCAAGACCAAAGGAACAAGAAACCGACATCAAACAACTCAGAGAAGGAACCGAAGTGAGACCAACCTTCCGGTCACCATCAACCAATACAGGAAAAGAACCTACTATACCTCATCCTACATCACAGCCAACAACAGCTGATGAAAAAACAGAAACCGACGCAATCGAAACGGATGTCGAACCCACCTCCCGGTCTCCATCCCCACAAATAAAGAGATATGCGACGCGCAGCACTACGCGAAAACCACCAACTCGACCTCCAGAGCCACCAGAAAAGCTTGTCGCCTTACCACCTATACAAAAACGTCGACCAGGCCGACCACGGAAAAATCCTACTCCACAAGAAACCTTGGAACAAGAGAAAACAATCGACAAACACCAACCCAAAGCCTCAGCGAGTAAACCATACTCTTCAGACAGCGATCCACCATATGTATTGCCACAATATTACAAAAAAAAACTAACATTACCAAAATCAAGGAGACAAACCAGAAACCACACAAACGGAAACGAATCAGCGACACAAACATATACAACAACAGAAGAATCAAACAGCGACACTGAAGCAGAACACTTAGACCAAACAACGCCAGTGGAAACTGCACCACGACCGAGGGAAAATCAACAAAACAATGACCAAAACACGCTAGAAACGCAGGAAACTCCACCCCCACAAAACACGCAAGCGATGACTAACCTAATGGTAATACCTGAAAATTTCCTCACCAGAAACGATAACATCGCATACTTCCTGGCAACCGATTGTAACATGAACACCATGGTACCAAAAATACTTTCAGAAAAAGGAAAAATCAAACAAGAAGAAATGTCGCGAGAAAAACCAACAGTTGGGAGTGTTTTGGCGACCCAACACGGCGAAGTCTGCTACTTCACTATGTTCTGCAAAGAAAAATCAACAGACGATACAAATTTGTATACGATCAAAAAATGTATCCGAGTACTTTTACGTATGCTGGATGGAAACAAACTTACATCCTGTACCTTATCGAAGGACCCAGAAATCATCGATTCGTTTACTTGGTCAAAAATAAAATCATACTTACAATCACTCGTCAACGAGACAAAGATATCAATCACGTTATGCGAAGGACTTATCTCAACACCACCACGGGAAAACAGAGAATTAATCATAAAAGAATTCCACGAATCAACAGTCGGAGGCCACAAGGGCCTGTCAAAAACACACCAACGAATAGCATCGCAGTACTACTGGAAAAACATGAGAGAGGACATCCGAAAATTCATAAAATTTTGCCACGATTGCCAAAAGAACAAACTCGTACGCGTCAAAAACCGAGCTCCCATGGTTATAACCGACTCTCCAACTAAGGCATTCGACAAAATCGCAATTGATATAGTCGGACCTTTACCCAAAACAAGGAAGGGTTACGAATATATTTTGACGATCATGGACTTATTTAGCAGATTCAGCGTCGCGGTACCACTAAAACAAATAACCTCAATAGATGTCGCTAAGGCATTGTGCAAAAAATTCATAACAGTTTTCGGTGCCCCACGAGCAATCCTATCGGACCAAGGCACGAACTTCATGTCGGAAGTTTTTAAATCATTTGCAGAACTATTCAAAATTCGACAGTACAAAACATCAGCATACCACCCGCAATCAAACGGTGCATTGGAAAGAAGCCACCACTCACTAATCGAATACATCAAACACTACAGGAACGATGAACGCGATTGGGAGGAACTCATATCATTCGCAACATTGTCACACAACACAAGCATCCACGAGGGAACAGGATTTACCCCTTACGAACTAGTTTTTGGACACACGGCAACACTGCCATCAGAACTTCCACCACCCGAGAAACTCATCACCTTCGACGACTACATCGCATCTTTAAGTAACCACATGAAGAATGTTCAACAAATGGCTTTACGGAAGCAATTGAAAATAAAAGAACGAACGAAACGCTATTACGACAGACGAACAAAAATCCCGCAATACAAAATAGGACAATTAGTATTCTTAATTAAAGAACCAAAGAAAGGTAAACTCGATAGCAATTATACTGGCCCATTTAAAATCCTAGAGGTTACAGATAGCAATAACGTTAAATTACAAATAGACAACAATCGGACAAAAATAGTACACGTTGACAAAGTAAAACTGGCATATGTTGCAGATGCCACGTCATTGTCGCAGGCAGCGACGACCCCGTAACAGTAACGATGTTTTCGGGAAACCCTGGACTGTATTCTCAACAACTCGGTACCCTCCAGTCATATCATACAACTTGGAACCTAGTGACATACATCAATACACATGGACTGTTACTCAGAAGACAACAAATAGAAGAAAACGTACAAAACATGGTGACATATTGTAAAATGCTAGGATCAACATGCCTCATGCGAACACAACTTCGAACCACTCAAACTCGCCTAAACACCATCGAAGACGCCGAATCAATTCTTAGAGAATTATTACCACCACCGCCACTTCACCCACAAAAACGCGAAAAACGAGGTTTATTCAACTTTATAGGCAAAATATTTAAATTTGTTTACGGCACAATGGACAACGAAGATGCGGAAAGAATAGCATTCCAAATCGAACAACTTGCGAACAACTCAATCGATTTATCAGAAATAATATACAACCAGACGCATATAATAAAGGCAGGATTTGACACAACGCAAAAACAGATAAAATCATTAACAAAAGAAATAGGAAATCTAACATTACAAACCAATTTAGCATTAGTCAATATGCGTAAAGAAATATACTCCATCAAATTTAACCAAAACGCAATGCGATTCATGGCCTTAATCGAAGAAGACCTAATAGAATTAGAAAGGGATTCAGATACCTTAACGAACACAATACTTTTTGCAAAAAGTGGACAAGTACACCCACGATTGATATCAATAAAAACATGGCTGCGTAGCGCGGACAATATAAGCAGATCAACGCCAAACTTGGAATTCCCAATTCCACTAAAACCAGAATATATACCGCAACTAATAGCAATGTCAAAACTCGTTGTATTCCAAAACAATGAAAAATTAATATTCACTGTAAAAATCCCATTATTAGACCGGAATACATACAAATTGTACCAACACACTTCAGCACCTACTCAGCAACAAGAAACACACTTCGCATTCATAAAACCATCAACACGGTTTATCGCAATATCAACAGACTTCGAAAATTACTTCACCCTACCAGATTTAACCAATTGTAAATTAAGACCCTCACGATACATTTGCGACAGTACAAACCCGGTACAACAGGTTAACGACAAAGCAGAATGCGAAGTACAACTACTCACAAACCCACAATTTAAAAATCTCGAAATTTGCGACATTCGTTTGAAAACACTCAGGCAGACTTACTGGACGAAAATCCAAAACACTAATGCATGGCTGTACGCAGCACCGATTCCCGAAAATCTATACATCAATTGCGATGACGACAAATCTGACATTAAAACAATAAAAAATACAGGCATATTAGAAATTGAACCTTCATGCCGAGCAAAAACGCAGAATACAAAATTAGTCCCCTCAACGGAAATAAACATTATACACCAAGTCAATTTTTCGCGCAACCTTGCACTAAATATAAGTGAAATGATCAGAAACTCGATCGATACAATCGAAACCCTAAACATTACAGAAATATTAGTGAGTACCGAACTAAACTCAAAGCTTACCGACTTAAATAATGTTCACAACGATCTAACAAGAAATGAAATAGCCTTAAAAACTGTAATCGCGAAAGCCCGCGAAATAGCAAAAACAAACCACATACACAACAGATTATCGTCCTTAGAATCGGCATTAAAATATTTTGGTATTTCCATTGGTGCAATATTAACAATACTTGCAGTCGGATGGAGATTCTCCATGTTCGGGAAATTGTCGCAAATACGTAAGATGCTGTCATGTTTGGGAATCTGTAAGAAACCAAAACGGGGCCCAACCATCGAAAGTAACGAACAACAAATCCGTTACCCGAAAGAACCCGTACAGATCATCGAAACTGTTTGCCCAATTCATAATAGACAAGAAATAATTAATCTTACCCAAAACATACCAGAAATCGAAAATAGACCACTACGCGCGATAACGTTCCACCGAAACGCTTTACCATAAGGGCACTTCGCTTAGATATCTCGAGGGCCTCTCAAATTGTTACCCATATCATAATATAACCCCACTGCACCTACATACTAACACGGTACAATATTACCCTCCCACTGTAGATAAAACAACCACACAAGAAATAAACACAAACACACACGAACTGCATAGACCCAAAGACGCACACAGACAACAGAATGGAGCCGCAACGACTTACATCGATCCCGTGCCCAGTCTGCACAACGAACACACACCACCAACGACTAATAAACCACGTCAGCCAATGTGCAGCCAAATACAAAACCAAGACGCTACTGAGGGACCTCAAGGCAAACAGGCAGTGCTGTATGTGCAAAGGGGCATTCCCCGCAGGAAGGATGTTGGCCCACACGGACCATTGCATTACCTATTGGTACAGGAGGGGAATATTCCCCTGGACGTTCGACAACAATGACGAAGAAGAAGGAAAAGATAACAATGACGACGAAGAAGAAGGAAAAGAAAACAATGACGATGAGGAAGATGAAGAAGAAAACAGCGACGATGAGGAAGAAGACAGTGACGATGAGGAAGAAGACGATGACAACGAAAGTAGCAGCAACAGCACAAAAACACCAATAATCACTGAAACGGCAATAGACAAACTCCTCACGACCCTACGTCCCAAAACACCACCACCGGAAGACGCCCCGAAAATCACAGCAATAACGTGGGATGCCCGAAATATCACAAACAGGAAAAGACCAGGAAACAACAGTACGAGGGAAGATCAACCGCCACAGAAAATACCCAAACTGGACGAAACAATAAACGCAACAATACGTGATAACGTAGCATCCGAACTGAAAACAGTAGAGGACTGGATAGACACGCTGAGCGTCCACGAACTACCCCAAGTGCAAAATAAAATAAACGAAGTTTGTAACAATAAAAGAGCCAAGTTCGCCAAACGACAAAAACACTAAAAAAAAAAAAAAAAAAAAAAAAAAAACAAGAACAAGAACAAGAACTCATTCGTACACATTCATTTCCTCTCACTTTTATACGTTATGGACACTATATTTTGTCACACTCTACACATTAGGGTTATTATATTTTATTACACTTTATGCATTAAGGACATTATATTTTATTATACTATATACATTAACCCATTAACGCCGAGGTGATCAGAATTTTTACTAACTTTTCAACGTGTTTATTTATTATGTTATCGGACCAAAAAAATAATGCAATACCTCTATTCCTACGCGGAATTCGATGCTCTTTCAGAATCTGAGCTCAAAATTTCGATTAGACACCGAGAAAAAAAAATATGGCCGATTTAAACGTGAAAAACGTGAAAATTTTCGAAAAAAAAATTATTTCGCATTTTTTTTCACAATGATACCGCAAAGCTATCAACTTTTTACAATGATCAGAGGTGATCATGGCACTCGAACATTAAGAGGAATTTTTTTCAGAAAAATTCATCGACGCGTTTTTTCAAAATGGCGGCGAGAATGAAAAAATTTTATAAAAATCTTAATCTATCGGTTTCTTCAAAACTATAAACTTGAGAAAAAAATTTCTAAGAACAATAATGGCTTAAAATTAGTCGAAGAATACTCTTAAATTTTTTCAGAATTTTTGAAAACAATTTTTAATTTTCGAAAATTTCAAAAAATCCAATTTTTCAAAAATACCTGAAAAATTTTTGGAAAAATTTCCTTCAAGTGTTCCTTGACTACTTCTTTTCTGATTCTGTGCATATACATTGTTTTTTTCGACTCTTAGCATTACCCAGAGACAATGGCGTGGACGCGGTAGAACTTTGTCTCCTTTGGGGTGCTTTTTTTTCGTGAGTCCCCTTGCCTCTCACGTTTCGGGGTACTTTTTTTTCGTGAGTCCCCTTGCCTCTCACGTTTCGGGGTGCTTTTTTTCGTGAGTCCCCTTGCCTCTCACGTTTCGGGGTGCTTTTTTCGTGAGTCCCCTTGCCTCTCCCGTTTCGGGGTGCTTTTTTTCGTGAGTCCCCTTGCCTCTCACGTTTCGGGGTGCTTTTTTCGTGAGTCCCCTTGCCTCTCACGTTTCGGGGTGCTTTTTTCGTGAGTCCCCTTGCCTCTCACGTTTCGGGGTGCTTTTTTCGTGAGTCCCCTTGCCTCTCACGTTTCGGGGTGCTTTTTTTTGTGAGTCCCATTGCCTCTCACGTTTCGGGGTGCTTTTTTTTGTGAGTCCCCTTGCCTCTCACGTTTCGGGGTGCTTTTTTTCGTGAGTCCCCTTGCCTCTCACGTTTCGGGGTGCTTTTTTCGTGAGTCCCCTTGCCTCTCACGTTTCGGGGTGCTTTTTTTTCGTGAGTCCCCTTGCCTCTCACGTTTCGGGGGTGCTTTTTTTCGTCAGTCCCCTTGCCTCTCACGTTTCGGGGTGCTTTTTTTCGTGAGTCCCCTTGCCTCTCACGTTTCGGGGTGCTTTTTTTTCGTGAGTCCCCTTGCCTCTCACGTTTCGGGGTGCTTTTTTTTCGTGAGTCCCCTTGCCTCTCACGTTTCGGGGTGCTTTTTTCGTGAGTCCCCTTGCCTCTCACGTTTCGGGGTGCTTTTTTTCGTGAGTCCCCTTGCCTCTCACGTTTCGGGGTGCTTTTTTCGTGAGTCCCCTTGCCTCTCACGTTTCGGGGTGCTTTTTTTCGTGAGTCCCCTTGCCTCTCACGTTTCGGGGTGCTTTTTTTCGTGAGTCCCCTTGCCTCTCACGTTTCGGGGTGCTTTTTTTTCGTGAGTCCCCTTGCCTCTCACGTTTCGGGGTGCTTCTTTTCGTGAGTCCCCTTGCCTCTCACGTTTCGGGGTGCTTTTTTTCGTGAGTCCCCTTGCCTCTCACGTTTCGGGGTGCTTTTTTTCGTGAGTCCCCTTGCCTCTCACGTTTCGGGGTGCTTTTTTCGTGAGTCCCCTTGCCTCTCACGTTTCGGGGTGCTTTTTTTTCGTGAGTCCCCTTGCCTCTCACGTTTCGGGGGTGCTTTTTTTCGTCAGTCCCCTTGCCTCTCACGTTTCGGGGTGCTTTTTTCGTGAGTCCCCTTGCCTCTCACGTTTCGGGGTGCTTTTTATTTGTGAGTCCCCTTGCCTCTCACGTTTCGGGGTGCTTTTTTTCGTGAGTCCCCTTGCCTCTCACGTTTCGGGGTGCTTTTTTCGTGAGTCTCCTAGCCTCTCACGTTTCGGGGTGCTTTTTTTCGTGAGTCCCCTTGCCTCTCACGTTTCGGGGTGCTTTTTTTTCGTGAGTCCCCTTGCCTCTCACGTTTCGGGGTACTTTTTTTCGTGAGTCCCCTTGCCTCTCACGTTTCGGGGTGCTTTTTTCGTGAGTCCCCTTGCCTCTCACGTTTCGGGGTGCTTTTTTTCGTGAGTCCCCTTGCCTCTCACGTTTCGGGGTACTTTTTTCGTGAGTCCCCTTGCCTCTCACGTTTCGGGGTGCTTTTTTTTCGTGAGTCCCCTTGCCTCTCACGTTTCGGAGTGCTTCTTTTCGTGAGTCTTCTTGTCTTTCATTTTAACATTTCTTTTATCAGTGCTTTTTTGCCCAACAATTATTGCATACATATAGATTGCATTTTTCACAATAGATCCTTGTTCTTATTGGACATTTTTCATTTGAACAATTTTTTAATTTGTCCCTATTAGATCGTGTATGAAGTGTTTTACTTGTTTGACCTTTTTGAATATAATATTTAGCAATTGAAGTAGTTAACTATTTTATTCCACTTTTTTTCTTTCCATCACGTGTAGCATTGAAAATTACGTGGGCATTTGTAATGGATCCCTGTATAAATCTTATAATAACGACCCTTGTCCATTTTTTGGAACGCATACTTGGAAGTACATTATTGCAGTGTCCATCATGCACGTCAACACCACCCATAAATTTGTTGTACAAATGAAAAGCTTGCGGAAAAGGTATATCAGTTTTGGATCGAGCCTCTGAACTATATCTTCTCGAAGTTGATAGTGGACTTACACCTGCAGCAGTTGAAGCTATTGAAACGGGCTTCGAATCCATAATAGTGATGAAATTTATGCCACTATTTCGATCATGTTTTACAATATAAGTACCTCGTGGAGCTTTCTTTTCAAGTATATTCTTTTCTTTGACTCGATTGTCTCTGATAGTGCCAGTGCATTTCAAACGTAATTTTTGCAAGTGTAAAATTAAATCCATATTTATAAAAAAATTATCAGAGTACAAATGAAATGCAGGGATTTTATTATAATTTATTAGCCGAAAAAAAGGTTCTAATAAATGCAATACTACACGAGTACCTAAAGCACATTTTACTAATTTGTTTCCGGTTTGGGAATTTTTACCGCAATATAGATCTAAATTTAGTAGATAGCCGTCTGAAGTGCATAAACCCCAAAATTTCAAACCAAACCTTATTGGTTTCCCTCGAATAAATTGTTTCAAAACAGTTTTTGCATAAGACTTGGCCATCATTTCATCAATAGATATAGAAGTTTTCCATATTCCGAACTTTAGGAGGTTGTTTTGGAAAAGTTTCAACATCGAACGAACCCGCCACCCTCTATCGTTTGGATCCTTGTCTTCAGCTTTTGAATATTTTATTTTAGACTTGATTTCTTCAAACTTATCGCGAGTCATTGCAGAAGAAACAATTTCACTAGATAAGAATGGATCAGATGACCAATAATCTCTCTGAGACTTTCTTTTATTGAATGAACTGAAAATAACTATACCTATAAAAGTGTCAAGATCTTGTAATTTCAGATCATAATTATTCTCTTTAGACGCATCAATTATATATTGTTTCATTTCGGCGGAAAAAAAGGTTTCAAACAATTGGAAAGGCTCGCACGCCTGTATATTCTTTTTTGTAGCTTCAGATAATAATATTGTTTCTTCACAAGTATTTGGATATGATTTCTCGCCATCGATCCAAATGAATTCGTGATTTTTTTCAAGTTTATCTATGTTTTCAGAATAAGTAGCACAAGCTTTTTTATAAGTAATATTTGGTATTGTGAATTCATGTTCAGAATCTGAATCAGATATCGAATCACAATCGGAATCAGAATCATTGGAGCCTGAATTGTCTGCATTCGGAATCAAAATGTTTTCGTCGGAATCACTATCCGAATAATCTGATTCATACTCTGCATGCAATGAAGCAGAAGATTTTGAACGTTTTCGTGACATAACAAATGTATTGAAAAAGTGAAAACTAATATTTTTTTTATATGCTTTACCTTAAATTCATGTAAAAATTGTATACAACATATGTGTCCATGCACAAGTGAAAGGATATACGAGTTTGTTCGTGAATTTTGTAGTGGTAGATAGAAACAAAATTTTATGTATCATTCAAGAAATTTTTTTTTCTCTAAACCTATAGACTTTACGAAAGAATTTTTAACAACAAAAAAGTCTTAAAATTAGTCAAGGAATACTCTCAAATTTTTCCAAAAATTTTTCAGGTATTTTTGAAAAATTGGATTTTTTGAAATTTTCGAAAATTAAAAATTGTTTTCAAAAATTCTGAAAAAATTTGAGAGTATTCTTCGACTAATTTTAAGCCATTTTTGTTCTTAGAAATTTTTTTCTCAAGTTTATAGTTTTGAAGAAACCGATAGATTAAGATTTTTATAAAAATTTTTCATTCTCGCCGCCATTTTGAAAAAACGCGTCGATGAATTTTTCTGAAAAAAATTTCTCTTAATGTTCGAGTACCATAATCACCTCTGATCATTGTAAAAAGTTGATAGCTTTGCGGTATCATTGTGAAAAAAAATGCGAAAAAAATTTTTTTTCGAAAATTTTCACGTTTTTCACGTTTAAATCGGCCATATTTTTTTTTCTCGGTGTCTAATCGAAATTTTGAGCTCAGATTCTGAAAGAGCATCGAATTCCGCGTAGGAATAGAGGTATTGCATTATTTTTTTGGTCCGATAACATAATAAATAAACACGTTGAAAAGTTAGTAAAAATTCTGATCACCTCGGCGTTAATGGGTTAAGGGCACCCCCTTTTTTTTTTAGAGCTTCGTCACTAACCACACTACGTGCTAACTATATGTATAACCACTATTGTATCGCATATACGTTATATCAATTAAGGGTATTGAATAAACACAATCATTTCTCGACTTAGATATTCCGACCTCATTACCTTAAAATCTTAAGCCGGATCCACCCCCATCATCAATAACGGTCCACCCCTACTAACCAAAACAAAAACTAATAAAAAATTAGAATGTTCCAGCACAACAACGGAACATAATAAAAGAAAAACCAAAACAAGAATAAACACGGACAAACTTGTATAACCAACACAGGACAAGACATTAAGAGCAGGGGAACGAGGAACGCTAAAAGTACCAAAGGAAGCAAAGCAACAAACGTGTAACCAAATTAACAGCGAACAGGACAAAACTCTTCTTACGGTTTATTAAACCCCATAAAACCCACCCGTCCAAATAACCCAATCAACCACACTAACACCAAACTAATAAAACTTAGAATCTGTTCAGACCTTACCTATGGAAACCAACACCACTAAACAAAATTACCAACATGCAAAATATAGAGACGACAAAGACCGCAAGCAAGGAAACGAGGGAAATACTACATCTTTTCTCAGATCCAAAACGACGGTTCAAACAGGGATACCACCGAACTTTTCAATTAATACCAAACAAACCAAACTTTCACTACCAATTCAATAAGCCTCAAACACACTTTACACAACCGAATTAACGCAAATAGCATTTTGTATAGAATCACAACTCAAACCAAGGAAATTGTAATCTACGATGCGGAGCATCGTTTTTGTAAGAGGGGGAGTGTAACAGTCCCGTACCCCTAATACCTTCTTCTCACGCTGACACCCGAAACCCCACATCCGCTCTAACTTTGTATCGACTCTTCCCCAGACGAAACTCCTCACTTAACACCTCCTCTACCGCTTATCGCTCCTGAGTCAGCATCACTCTAAACATTCCACGGTTCCGCCGTCCTTTCGGTGGGCACCGCACGCGTGCCCCGGCTTCCTATCACCCGCGGAGTAATACACCGCTAATCCAAGAACAATGGGCCCTACTTTCTTCCGTCCCGACGAGTGTCCTTACCATAGTCAGTTCAACTCTATCTTCCAAACTCCCAACTTGCACTCTCTCTCATAAACATTCTATAATAAACTCCAGCTTGACTTTAACCCCTTCTCTAAATCATTTTATTAACCCCTTTCCGGCCCATCACATGGGCCGGACAAGTACTCTGTGCGTATACGCTCAACGTACGGTGGTGAACGTTCATCAAATTATTACCAATCAAACAAAACTGTGCTATCATGTACAGACATAAATTAATGTTTTTTTTTAACATTACAAAAGCACGGGATCTTATACGAAACTTCCTGTTCCTGCTTGTTTTTCGTTATTTTAGCCACGGCGCAGGCAATGTTGTTTCATTAGGTCATGTAAGTAAATACTATTTGGCAACATTGGTCACGCCATAGCCAAAACAAAAGTAGCTATTCGACTTAGGAGATCCCAGAAGCAATGCACCAACTGCATGCCCTACGTTGCCGGTACGTCCATATTGATATCTTCTCAGTTATCAAAGAAATACTTGTCCTAGTACTGATATCATAAATTTTACTGCTGCACGTAACTTAGATGTCGATCTTTCTTCATTTTTTTCTAGACTATTGATACTTCTTACACACCAATTATAAGTGGTATTTTTCTCATCTTGATAATTCTGATTTTTTAATGTTTTCATTCTTGTTTTATTCTGTGGAAATAAATTCAAAGTGACAATTATTGTGAAGTCTGGTTTTTTGGCCGGTTATTTCGTGATCTATATGGTTGGTTTCCCTCCGGAATATGAATAAAATTAGCAAACATTAAAAAAAAAAATTTAAGTGGGGTTTTGGACTTTTTGTGATATCATAGGGAAACGAGGGACCACCAATGTACTTGTCCAAGTTTTTTTTCCCCGGGAGGGGATTTTTGCTATTTAACAAGTGTCTGAGAAAATGACAGTTTGGGAAAAAAGCAACTGACAACAGAAAGGTATGTAGACAGTGAACATTTTACTGAATATGATTGTAGTGTCATTATCGACGGGAGATCGATAATGGTTCACTGATAAATGACACGGGTGTAATACTGAGCAGTCTTTCAGTGAGTGAGTGTCAGCGGCATTCTGCCGGCAGTGTCTTGCCAATTTACAGTTCGGTAAACAGAAAAATGAATAAACACAGTAATTGGCAAGAGAAACAAAGGTAATGCATGTTTTCTAAGTGAAAATGGAACAATGTGATCGTGGTTTTCCATTCACTTCGGCGTAAAGGCAAGTTGAGCGTTAGAATGCAAATTTGCAGCGGACGCAGAGAGCGATCCTGGTCTGGTCATATTGTGGTCGGATAGACGACAATGTGATGTTAAAGCGAAGCGTGCCTCGTTTGGATCGAATCCCATTTTTATTGCTCATAAATTTCTCAATTTTCCTTGTCTTGTCCCTAAAGAAGAGACAATAATGTCCGTCTCATTTTCGTAATGGAAAAATTGAAAACATGTCGAGATTAAACTGAAAAAAAGGATTCATTCCAGTGATGCAAACTTCTAAATTATTAATCGTAAGACTGTCTAGCAATAAATAATAGACAGCGATGAGTTCAAAAAGCCAAAAGCATAAAATGTGCTTGAAAGTATGACGATTGAAAGTATCGTTAGAAGGTCTAGAAATATTGGAAATACACTGCGAAAAAAATTTATTTGTATCAAGTATTGTATCAAATAATTCAAATTTACTGAGGGCAAATGATTTTTTCTTTTCGTAAAGAAATAAAAATTATTGTGCCAAATGAAATGATTTAGAACGAAATGAATCAATATGGATTAAAACTTATTAGTTTCATTCAAATAACCGAAACACTGGATAATATACAAATAATCAATTTACTTGTATCAAATATATTTTTTGAACAGCGTGGGTTTAAGTTACGATTAAGGAACTTTCTCAGTGTGACTAGTACGAAAACGGCTCATGTTGAATTTTTTGTCTGAAAAAAAAAAATCTACAATCAATGCGATTTTTGTTGTTCATTTAAATGAATCATGCATACGGAATTTTGTTAGTATTCTATTTTAATATTTATGTAAGAATCTTGGTTACTTCAAAATAGTACCCAAAACAGAAGTCCGAAACAGTGGGGCTCTTACTCCTCCAGAAATTGTGTGAATTAAAAATCCGAAATGATTAGTAATTAGTACGAACAACTGTAAAGTACTGTGGAAAATTTTTTTTCAACGAAACTTAACAAAGCGTCAGCCATTTCAACAAAAAAATGTCAAATTGAGCCCTTTTTCGACAGTTTTTCGGGCTAGGTGTCATGAAGCCTTTCTGTAGCGACCGAAAGAATAATAACAATTTTGCGATCTCTATGTAGGAATTTGTTTATGAATGTCTACATTAGTGGAAAAAGCAAAAAAAAATATTATTTCATCACACCTTCACGGAAAGTTTACTATTCCGCCCCGCGAAAGTCTAAATTTCCACAAAAGTATGGTGAAAAATAGTATATGTTACACGGGAATGGAAAAACCGCGTGCTTGCCACCCGAGCCACATTCCAGGGTGACAAATTTGACCGCGGTATGAAATAATCTACTTTCCCTCCCTAGTGTAGCGTAACATACTATTTTTTTTACACTGAGAAAATTCCGTAAAATTATTTTTTAGTCAAACCTGCTGCGAAAGCTAGATTTTCGATTCATGTTGACGTTTTTCGATTTTTCTTTCTTTCATTTCCGATTCGTCATTTCAGCGTTTACCGCACTAATGCGGTCAAGTATAAAAAACTGTTTATTTTACCGCACTAGTGCTGTAAAGTAAAAAAAAAGATATTCATTTTTCCGCACCAATTTACGGAAAAGCCGATAGTAGCTAATTTGAACGTAACAAACGTAACTTTAAATGTCAACAACTGTTTGTACTCAACATTTTATGCGATTGATATATATGAAATAAAATAAATATAAAACGCTGCAAATAATATCTTACTTGAGCATTTCTTTTTGAATCTCAAATCAAACTTTCGAAGCAGGTATGACAAAAAATATTGTATGTAACAATTTCGAAAAACGACATATGAAATCGTGCATTTGCCGCATTCGTCTCGACTTATGATGCATATGTGCTCGTGTGTTTACGGCACTTGCCTTCGGCTCGTGCTGCAAATCACACTCATACTCGTGTGAATATCGATCATAAGCCTTCGGCTCAAGCGGCAACTTCATACGCAATGTAATTCGTCGTTTTCCCCACTTGTTTCATAAATAACTATTTTTTCTTAATTTTTTTCGATTTCCGCATATGCCCTCGGTTTTGTACAAGCCCATCCTACCACTTGGACTCCACTTTTCACCTTCTCTAACAAATTGTATATTTCTGTGACACCCCTCAAGAACGTTGTTCCTAATCAATCGTTCCCAATGCGCTACTTTACCGCATTCGTATGAGGGCCAAAAGAGGCTCTTATTAATCATATGGACTAATAAATGATCTTATTATTCATATATGTCCATACTCGGATATTCATGTCTTGATTCATATATTATCCATATGTTGTGATCATATTAATATGATCTTATTAATCCCAGCTAATTATTCTCCTCAACCTTGACAGTATCGTGTTATGTGCACTTCCTTTCCACACTTAAAGCATTTGACATCTTCTCTTTTGTATTGACATTTTTTCACCATGCGTCCAGACCCGTTACACCGATAACATTTCCTCGGAATCATTTGGTTTTTCCCTGGTTCAATACTCCAATGCGGTTAAGGTTTATTTTGGTCTTTTCTCGGTTCTCGCCTTTCTGCCCAACCGTTTCATTGTCCAGAATTAGTGTAACTTTTGTCTCATTACATTGTTATTTGTTTTAAAAAATTTCCAATAGTTTTGACGTTGTCTTAAAATTGCACAACCTCGATTGATTTTGAAATACTTTGTGTGTGATGCCACAGGCGCTTGGTTGGCCAAAACCATTTTTTCGTAATAACGATTACTGAACGATTCTGGGAACGTCCACACTCTTTCTTCGCATCATCGACGCCTTTCTACTTTGCTCGATCGAGTATCGGAAATCTTCTTCGTCTCTGCAATTAGTGTTACTACGTTAATTTAAACATTCTCCGTTTTCGAATGGCACCACTGTTTAGATTTTTCCTTCAATTTTGAACCGATCAACGCTTGCCATTCCACCGTAGACATTATAGGTATGACATGATATTTTTTCTTACCGTTCTCACTCTTGAAAATCATGACCCGTTCCATTAATATCAGACAATAATTGACCAATAAATTGTATGTCGATATTTGAGAAAACGTTTTTTAGTGTCGTACTATTTACTTGTTCTCGTGCTCCTGTTGCAGTATGTTCCATTTGTCTATTAACCGACCCTGAACAATCGTGAAACCGAAATTTTTGGTGTCGCTTGGATGTCGTTTTTATGAGTGTCAATCATCCACTTAAGAACCGAATTTTTAGGAGTCAACACCTATTTCGGTCCCTCGTTCTCTGGTGCCGTTACTAAACTGTCGGGTGTCGGCACTCAAAATTTTTCAAACCCAATTTACCTTTGACACTCGTATTACGGGTATAGAAACACAAATTTTGATGAACCTGAAATTTGATGCTGACACTAAAATTTTGAGTGTCGACCTGTGCATTCGTACGACCACGGCCACACCACAAATTATGGTGTATACCAATTTATTGTATTTATTATAATGAGAATTATGGATCTGGAATTCGTTTTTAACCCAGAAACTTTTCAATGTCGACATGGTCTTGGGATCCCCGGTCTCAACGGTTAACGTAAACAACGCTGAGGTAGGTCACTACGGTTGGTATACGTGAGCGAGGTCGTGTGCATAAAATGTCAGTAAGGTGATCAGGCTTCAATGGCTCATCAGTGGATTCGATGCCAGCTGTACTCTACCGCAGACGCTGTATAAATGAATGATGGTGGAGGTTTGTTGTATCTATGAAAATGAAGGATGTACGACCGCATGTGAGAAAAGTTGTTGAAAGAAAGCCGCTACGCGCGGTTTTTGACATTAAAAAAAAGTGTCGACACTTGTAATTCTGGTGATGAAACAAAATTTCAAGTCCATAAAAGTTTATGCCTCGCTGTCTTTACTTTCAGTGTCAACTCCCAACGAACAACAACGAGATACTGAAACTTTCAATATCGACACCAAAATACGGCTTTCAACTAAGTTAAGTGTTGACATCCATAGGTACGGTCCTTTTTTGGCGCTTTGACACCCAATTTCCCGTTTCACGATTGATCAGGGTAGGCTAGTTCTCGTTCCACTAAATCCTTTTTTCTACGCATAAATTCTAATTCCCGTTAGAGTTTCTCATATTCCGCTAGGTCAACTTGAGACCTTTGATCGTTTGTGTTTGTGTCACCAGCTGCCATGCTGTTTTCTTCACTCAACCTCAAACGATTTGATAGAGCCTCCTCCATCCAAGCACCCGTTGGATCTGCTTCCATTGGTATTTTAAATAAATCTGCGCTATTTCCGACCGTTGATAATCTCCATCCTTCCAAAAGCTCAATCAATTCCGTATTAAAAAGTTTTCTGCCATTGCGATTTCATCTGTTTCATTTGCGATCACACAGCACAATGTGTACACACCCGCCCTCTATTACAGGAAAGAAAAAAAATGCTCAATTTTTCCCGATTGTGCCCTGATTCAATCCGAGTTCTGAATTTTAAGATCCGAGGAAAAATATCTCAGACCCAAATTTTGTGAAATCCTCTTTATTTCTTCACAAAACAAAACATGCCAGAATCAACCGTCCAATCTTTTACGACATCGACTATCTTTTACTGTAGACGTGCACACGCTTTTTGACTTTAAAATCGTTCATTACTTCTTAAACTTAGAAATCTCATGGTCTAGATTTTTTTCTAATTCTAATTCGTCCTTACAATTCAAGAATTCAAGAATCAATAGTTTTTTTCTTTATATTGTAAGGATCATCAAATTATCACCAATTTATCAATTGTAATTGGATCATTCCAATTTTTTTTTGTTGTCAACTGCGTAACTGAAAATCTTGGCTCAACTGTACAAATTCGACAAGTTGCTTGTTGCACACACTTAAACGTAACGTCAGTACGGTCTTTATATGCACGGTATTCATTTGCTAACATTGAAAACTTGTTCCGCCACCTTCCTGATCCTGCTATTGGAAAAAATGTCATCACAAACATCAGTAAGCAGAAATACTGAGCGGCGAAAGAAACCGCCTGGACTGTAGAATTAAGCCTTTTACCAAATAGCAAGTTGGGTAAAATTTCAGCAGCGAGCATACAATTGATATTGATAAATTGACGTTAGTCACCACTTTTTCTCATTAAACTCATGTTCAAAATAAAATTCAAGAATTTGGTGTAGCCTTTAACAAATTGATGTGAAGTTCGACCACAATAATCTTATTATTTGTAATTGGATAGACAGTTCCTTATTTATATCCATCGAAAGTCGTTATGCCGTTGTACATTTACGAACTTTCAACTTCAACTGATCGCAGTTTTTATAACGATAAAATTTCAACAGTTCATGATTTGAAGTATCTTCGGTGACTATTAATTAATGTGGTCGCACCGCTACTACAGTTGAATAATTTTTAAAAAGTTCCAAAAAATTATGTTCGAACAAAGTCTGTCCTATCTCACCGAAAGCTTTGTTTTTATGGAGTAAAACTTCTTGATATTTTATCTACAAGTTGAAGACTTCGATGTTTCCGACGTGAGACGTTGAGGAGAAAATTTTAAGAAGGTCATGAGATTATCGTTTCAAGTTGCATTCGTTAGTGTCGAATTTACTGAAATATTGTCAATTTTTTTTAATACTTTTTTTCCAACCATTTTCAGTTCAATGCTGATTATTGAATAGACAAAATTCAGGATGTGTAGAGCGACAGTAAGACAAACATTGTTGAAATAGTCGAATATTTTATCATCCCAACAACATTACTGCTTCAGTAATAATATGCTTATTCAGATATGAAAAAAATTGTTGATATCCACAAATATGTAGTTGTACGTATTAAAAAAAGTACTCGACAATTTCGACAAATGTTTTTTTTTTTTCAGTGTGTGATGAAACATCAGGCAGGAAGGAGTTTCTTTTAATTCTGTAAGCATATCGATTTTGATCCGAAATTTTGCAGAAATCACAAAATTAATGTACAATATAGCATACATCAAAATCGAAAAGCGCAAAGAAACCCACATAGGGCAACATAAGCGCGAAGAAGAATGTTTTTGAAAAATTATTACTTTTGTTTCCGTCACGTGTTTGTAAAACGAGAATTGTAAAGTGTACGGAAAAATAAGAGTAATTATATTGTTGGAGTATAATTGTGTTGTGTGTGTGTGGACTGGAGTGTGTGTATAGCATTGTATAATGTATATTGCAACTGTAATTTCGATCAGGAAGTACCGCGGTCAGGATGCGAATATCAACTGTTATAAACTCTAGTTTATGTATTCTAGTCCTACTGTAGATAGCGACAAGTATGAAGTTTTGTATTCTAAAGTTTTTATCATTGTTGATTAATTGTTCCGATAGTCTACTTAGTTTTTCTTTGTTACTTTTTCTTCATTACTGTTGAAACGTACAAGTTGGCAATCAAATGGGTGCATCCACAAGTTTGGATCGCATGAAAAAACTTCTTTTCTTTTGTAGCCTAAAATGTGCAATAATTCGCTACGATAGTAGAATAATCGTCTCTTGAGACCTGAAAACGAAACCTGTAGAAAAGATTGGGTCGGCTGCAATATTCAAAAGAAAAAAATAATTTTTGAGAAAAAAGTATTTTGTTGGTTTCAACGATCCAAACTGGAATATGACAATATTTTTATATCGTTTTTATAATGAATTTATTATCCGTGTGTTCTTTATGTATTGTAACAATTCATAGATTTACCTATTTGTTATGTTTCATTCGTTCCTCATGTGAAATTGCTGATCAATGGTTTATTATTTATTTCTTGACTGTTGTCAATTTGTTTTTGCTAACAACTTATTGGGATATCATTATTTCGTATCGATTTATTATTAAAGCCATGTTTAATTCATCGTAATACGAAAACATTGCAAAAACTGGAAAGAGTTGCGACATCGCGATTTCGTACAACTACCGTGAAATAATTGTGATCGAAAGAAAAAAAAAGAAATACGTGAACCTGCAACATCCTTCAAACTGCTGTAATTATTTGATTATTACAGAAACAGTTTTTGAAAGTTTTCGATAACAGTTGGAATCGCGGTCGCTCCGGTAAAGAGTCTTGGAGCGGACTCTTTTATAAATGTACTTGTCTCGAGTCGCTACCGCGACTCTAGATATATATTGTGACGTGGTAATTTTGCCCACGTCATATAAAGCTAAATATCGGCAAGGCATGAGAGAACACGTTTGGTCTCTTTAAAGAATTTCTCTCGAGCAAAATCCATAAGGGCCAAATGCGAGCATATTTCCGTATTATTAATTTTATTTTGTATTATTTTTATTATGATCTATGTACGAGCGAACGACGAGTTCATGCAGCGAAAACATCAAGAATATTCTGGTCGTCAATATCGTTGTATCGTCGTGAGGGAAGGCATAGGCCGCGTCAAGGTCAGCCGTAATTGTCATCGATGGAACGCGAAAAGTGTATCGAGAGGGGTCGCTAGCTCGGAGCCCTCACCCGGAGCTGTCTAATCTCGAGAGGTGCGTCTAACAGCATCGGGAATCTTCGGAAAATCTCGGCTGGCAAGGGTCAACGTTCGCCAGCGTAGCGCTGAACGAAAATTCGAATTTGCGAGTTGGAAAGGAGACGAAAAATCGAGAAGATTCTAGATTCCCGCGAGTAGGCAAAGGGTGGGGGGCTAGGACCCAAAACTATAAAATCGCGTTTCCATAATTTATCGGTGACTTTCGTTTTGGGACAGCAACGAGGACAGACGTCTTCTCTTGAGCCATCGCCAACCCGATCAAAAATACGACGTTGCCGGAATAATCGAGGGGAAATTTCCGTGGTCTTTGTCCCGATTTCCACCTACGGAAACTGTAGCGGTGAGCCGTCGTCTCGCTTTAAATTTGGTATATTGTTGAGATAAAGAGCGCTCTATTTTGATATTGGAGATTTATAAGAATTTTTAGTTAAAAGAGCGATATTGTTTCGGGGTACGTTCGCGTTTGGGAGTTTGCTGTTAAAATCTGTTATCGCGTGATAAAATCTTCCGCGTCGTAATTTCGTTGCAATAATTATCGAATTGCCGAGAGGAATTCTAATTTCAATAAGTCCAAACGAGTCCTTAAATTAAGAAAGAATACAGTATCGAAATTTCACATTGTTATTAAGAGAAATACGTTAGGGCGTTGCCTACACGTGGTTAATTATGGAATGAAGTCGTGAACTTTCGATCTTTATAATATTTTATGTGAATTGATTTATTATTGAATGTTATGTAAAATTGATGGTTAACGAAACTGATTGTGATCGACTAATTATTATGAGAAAAGTACCGAGAGAAAGTAGTTAATTAAGAGAAAATTTTCCGGAAATAACTCAACTGATTATATTAATTATATTATTTATTCATTGTTTATTTATTTAAAATCCAAATAATTTATTTGTTAAATAAAGATTAATTGTAATTCCGGAATTTGTATAATTTTTGGTGTGTGATTTTATTCTGGTACAACTGACCTCGCCCCTCTACCAACATCAGTAGAAACTTGCTATTGCCGGGAAAAATAACTTCATTCGTGCTCGATAATGTCATATAAATTTGTTTAAGGGGACCGTATGGTCTAGAGCACGAAAATTTCACCTATTTTCACGATTTTTTTTTTGCCTTAAAAAATTTAAAAATCGATGTTTTAACTTTTCGGGTTTATTACTACCTTTATTAAGTATACAAAATTTTTTTTTTTTAATTTTAAAAACAGTGTTTATTATCATATAATTGGCATTGAAGACGACCCTCTCGAAAAATCCGACCCGGACGGTGAAGATCGATCCGAGACTTCTACTCATCTGAAACACAAAATTCAAGAAGATTCTTAATCAGAAAGAGTGCAGTTATGGTCGGGACTAGAACAAATCGAAAAAATTAAAAATTGACAAAATGGCGCGCTTTTGAAAAAAAATTCGTAAAATCGGGTTTTTTTTTCACTAGTTTTTTAGTATAAACAATAAGAAATTATTTAAATAAAATTATGATTGTAGTTCCGACGATAGCCATACATGTTGTGAACAACATATCCAAATTTCAAGTGATTCGGTTGAATAGTTTTTTTGTTTTCACCTGCGCAGTGCCGAAAAAAGTCGTTTCGAGATAAATGAGTTTAAAGTTTGAGGTACAGATATTTTCAAAAATTGAGCAAATTTTGAATACTTACAGTTAATCCGCGATTCCGGCACCATATAGGATTCCTTCGGAACGTTCATAATTCAAGATTTCCTCACTCCTTTCATTTCTTCGAGCTGTCCGAGCCTCTTTGGAGTTGTCCGTGCTCCTACGGTTGGCGCTCGATACTCGCAGCTCGTCTCGGTTTTGCGCTAGTTGCTCCGCTTGTGGCCCGATTGTTATGCCCATGGTCTCCATTATTTTCAATAGGGATGCAAATCCTTCATTGAATATGCAAGCGGAAATGTGAGTGGCAATATCAATGATTTTTTTTCCGGCAAACAGATGTTTCGGCGCAAGGTGCCACACGCAAGCATTGAAACTTTCGTTATTGTTCTGCGTATTACTGCCAATACACCTTTCCAATAAAGTCTCTGCTGTCAATTCTTCATAAATTGGTTTTAATATCTCTTGTGCTTCATCGCACAGAGCAGGTGGGTGCTCGTAGGTGTCTAAAGTACCTGCAGCCTCACTTTGACGCCACTTGCACCACGATTCGGAACCTGGAGGACAGTACGAGTGTTGCGGATTTTCATCTGTTGAAATTTTGTGATAATATGCTGCCCATATTTCACTTCTCATCCCTTCAGTCGAATCTGAATTACGTCTAATTGCTAGACCGTAATAAGTTGACAGCTCTTGCAATAATTTATTCGTCAATTGTTGACGCTTCGGTGTTTTATTTATCGATTTCCGCTGTGTCTTTTTTCCCTCTTCTTTTTCTGTCAATTTCTTTGTTGCTTTCTTTATTTGTGCATGTTTTTTTTTCGCATCAACAGCACGTTTGTACAAACGTTTTTTAACATGCAAAACACATTCTTTTTTGCAAACTAAAAAATCATCCCCGTAAGGCTTTGTGTCCAATAAGGCTTTGAACGTTTTCGTGTCGCGGACCGCTCTCTACCTGCGTTATGGGCTGTAGAAGCTGTAATATTGAGAATTTCCGCATGAAAATTTCACAGTATATTCTTGAGATACTATACTTTCGACATATCGAAAAAAAAAAAAATCGATTTTTTCAAATTTCTAGACCATACGGTCCCCTTAAGAGAAATCTTAAACTGGCGCCCAGGCTTTATCGAGATCGAATGTTAATTTGAGCGCTTAGACGGGAAAAAGCGTTACAATATATTTTGTGATAGCCTCTGGAATATATAATTATTATATTTTTTCGATCTTCATTCATAATTCATTAAACAATTAATTTGCCTGTGAAATATTTTTATGGATGTGCAAGTGTGTGTTCGTATGTGCGTGCGAGGGTGAGTGAGTGCGAATGCACACACATTAACAAATAAGGCTTGTGATCGAGTTGTGGTCACACACGTACGAACTTTCCTGGTAATAAAAACTCAATTGAATATGAAATTTATATACGTATAATGATTATTATATGCCATGACTTGGCAATTCTGCTAGTCACAGAAAATGTTAAAATATCGACAAGTGGCACAGGAGAATGCGTTTTTCGACATTAAAAGATTCTCTCTCGAGCAAAAAGAAAAGACTCATGCGATGTCGTATTTATTTTTATTAAATTTATTCTATTTATTCAATAATTTTTTACGAACGAGCGACGAGTCTCAAATAATCAAGGGATCGGCGTCGGGAAAGAAGAAATATCGTCTCAATTCAGACGTCGTCATCATCATTCTCGCTAGTCGGCCGAAGAGCGCGGGAATATTTCAAATCATCGAGCGGGGGTCGCTAACACGAAGCCCTCACCCTGAACCGTCGGATTCGCGGTGCGTCAATCAGCATTGAGATAAACTGTCGTTTTCCATCGCTATCGAATATTCTAGAAGTTCGGTATTATTATTATTTGGCGAGCGAGCATTTAGCGAACGTTCTCGAAGGAGACGTTAAGATCGTGCGAAGAGGTAAAGGGTGGGGGGGTTAGGTCCCAAAATCCGCGTTACCACATCTCACATAATCGCAAAATTGAATTTTCCAAATCCAAAATAGCGGGCCCGATGTGGCGGACCTAGAAGCCAAAAACTACTTTTCCGCAGTGGAAGGAGGCGTAATTAATTTCATTCCTTTGTACTCGCTTATGCTACTGAATTTGTTTATGAATTTTGAAATTGAATATCGGATTTGGTATCAGTGACCCCCGAAAATCCCTATATACAAAGTTTCCAAAGCTAGAGCGAGATTTTCTAATTTTATGGTCCGCCACATTGGATTCGCCAGCTTGAATTCGAAAATCTCATTCCAGAATAATTATCAGCGACCCAAAAAACCCCTTAGATACGAAATTTCGAAGCTAGAGGGTTATTTTTAATTTTTTGTCCGCCATATTGGATCCGTCATTTTGAGTTTTGAAAAACGGATTTTGTTTGTAACAAAAAGACATTTGATAAGCGGTTTTCAAGGGTCACGCACAGTTAGGTTCGTGTCTGGAGATCGTACGAAAACTTATCTCGTGCGAAAATGTCTAGTGAAGGATATTTTAGAGCTGAAAAATTGTAAGAAAAAAGGTGTAGCATAGTCATAGGTTAAGTTATTCTGTTGAATTTGTTAAATTTGTGTTATCTTGGCCGAGAAAATTATTTGTCGCAATATCTGGAAGGGTCATGCCCAATCGTTACGGTTATTATCGGCCATCGTTGTTGAAATTGATGTAATGTGAAATATTGAACAAAAATCGAAACGACAAAGACGAAAGTAGGATTGTATTGTTTGAACTCATTTTAGAAAATTGTATTATTTTGGAACTATTATCCAATTGATCATTGTTATATTTTTCTTTCGAGAATTAAAGCCATCGTTGTTTATTTCATGGATAAATTTACCAATTGCTATTTTATTCAATCAATAAATCATTATTTGTAATCCCGAGATGCTCTGATTTGTCAAAATTATTTTCATTATTTCATAGGAATACCTATGCCCCTGTACCAATCTCGAAAGCTAGCCTAGCTGGGTAAAACTTTCATATTTTTATTCTCTTTCATCGTTATAAAAATTTCTCGGGGAGAAATCTTCGGCTGGCGCTCTACGATAATCGAGAGTAAGTAAATTTGTTGCTTGAACACCGGACAAAACATTACACAATGCATATGAAATTGTTATTCTTAATAAAATAATACATGTACATACATATGGCTGTGAGGCATTTCACTCAATTTTGCGCGTAAATGAGCATAATAATGAAGCGGCGCGATAGCGGCTCGACGCCAAGTATTTAAAAAAAAGCCAGCGCGAGCCCTGCCGCACTCTTATATACTCGAATATGACGGTTTTCGGGCTTTTCTATTTTTTCAAATCGTCCTTACGGAGGGACGGGTTGAGTAACAAATTTGAAAGTGGAGAACCTTTTTTTCGATTTTTCTCAACGTGGAGTTGAATGTAATCTTTCTGACTGTACCCGCTTTGTACCGACTACCGCTAGTTGGATTCGCAAACCCGTCAATATAATTCCTCATGAGAATTCCAATTGCTATGAGGAATCGATCACGTTAAAACTTTTTGACAATATCTATAGTCTCCTTGTGGTCGCTCAAACAAAACATGTACGGAAAAAAATGCTTTACTAGATCCGGACCATCATGGAATTGTACCGCCTCGATGGGTGCTTTCGAAAAGTATATACCTAGCATTAAAAAATTGTGTCCTAAGTTGCGGGTGTGTGTCGTTTACTCAAAATTAACTTAGCACAACAATTTACCAAATATATTGAACCTATTAATAGCTCGGGATTTGTTGAATATATTGTTGACAACGAAAAATTGCAATTACATTCGGAGAAACGAGCATACCAGTTTTAAGCAGAAAATTGAAACAAAATTAATTTTTAAATAAAATAATTGAATTAAAAAAAGAATTTCAACGCAGAACTTCCGAGTTCACTGGAATTGTTTGCCAAAATAGAGCTCGCCAAGCTCTGCGTTGAAATTGTTTTTTCAATTCAATTATTTTGTTTAAAAATTATTTTTGTTTTAATTTTGTGCTTAAAACTGGTATGCTCATTTCTCCGAATGGGATTGTAATTTTTCATTGTCAACAATATATTCAACAACTCCCGAGCTATTAATAGGTACAATGTATTTGGTAAATTGTTGTGCTAAATTCATTTTGAGTAAATGATACACACCCGCAACTTAGGACACAATTTTTCAATGCTTGGCGTTCTTTTTTTACTTTTGAAAACTAATTTTTCGTTTATATCTAAACAGTTATTAATTTATTTCGCTATACATTTTAATATATCACGCTTTGCGTGGTTCCTTTCGCTCGGCGTCGTGCGATAAGAGGGGGTATATATCTATAGCTGTCTCTATGGCTGTGGCTCAGCGGCGCGTTAGCAGAGGGGTATAGCTATCGCTGTCACACTCGCTCACTGGCCCGTGAAAAGAGGGGGTAGTCTCGTTCAGCGTAGTGCGTAACGTTAGAGTATCATCAGATAGAAAAATGTATACCAGTACTGCAAAGGACGGAAGCCTAATGTAAACAAGCTTTACCTACGCCTCTCTGTCTCCAAGAAATAAAATGTTCCTAAAACGTTCGTTTTTAATGCACTAAATTATCATATCTCAAGATTGGCTGAACGGATCTACTTGCAACAAAACCAATAGAAAGAGAAAAATCAAAAAAAAAAATTCGCCACCAATATTCAGATTCTTTACTTAAATGATTCGTCCGTGAGAGCGATTTAAAAACGCTATGACGTCATAAAACCGGCATATTCGAATAAAAGAGAGGGCGGCAGGTCTCGCGCTGGCGTTTTTTTAATACTTGGCGTCGAGCAGCTACCGTGTCTATTGATTGAATCGCAGTCTCCTCCACTTTGATGACATTTCTAAATGATTTCTCAAATGAAAAAGTTCCCAAGCATCGCGGAAAACCGTAATGTACTCGATCGGGCGATTGATCAGACCTGATGTTTCAGTGGTGTTTTCCGGGTCTCTAATATTGTGGCAAATATTATATCTAACACTTTTGTCGGTTATATGAATAATATGTGAAATAAAGAAGTTACCGAAATACATACCGTAGGTGGTGAATTTTTTTTTGGAGCATTCTCAACCCTTTTTCCCAGATCGAACTTTGGTGAAAAACTTTCCGCGCTCCTGTTTTCTTCGCCACTTTATTTCTAACTCTATTTTCGATTATTTGAGCGATACGTGAACTAAAATAGTTACCAAGATCCACAGCGTGGGTGGTAGAATTTTTTCAAAACTTCAACCACCTTGAACCATATTTTCCATGTCCGCCAATTTTTCGCCAATTTTGCTTCAACCCTTCTTTCGGTTTTTCCAACGATTCGTGAAATAAAAAAGTTACCAAGATCCATAGCGTAGGTGGTAGAATTTTTTCAATGCATCAACCCCTTTGAACGGTACTTTCTACTACTTCAACGGTAAAAAAGTTACCAAAATCCATACTGCAGGCGATAGAATTTTTTCGAGCGATCTCAAATATCCGACGCGAGCCCTGCCGCACGCTTGCATTCATGCGTACGCCGATTTTATGACGTCACCACGTTTTCAAAAACCTTTCACGGGGACACAGTTTGAGTGAAAGTTCTGAAAATTTGTAAGGAAATTTTCGGGAATATTCTTTTTCTATGAGTTTTCGTTGCAAGTAAATTGCTTCAGTTTATCCTGAGATATGATTATTTAGGGCATTCAACGTGATCGTTTCAGGAGTTTTGATTCTGTGAGAAGGAGAAGGGCGTAAGCTGATGGTATTAACGTTCAAACATACGTCCTCTGCACGAATGGCAGACATTTGCTAACCGTCACGTCCCGCACTACGCTGAACAAGAACTCTTCACAGGCGACTGGGCGAGTGAGACAACGATAGCTTGCCTCTCTGCTTACGCGCCGCTAAGCGAGACAGCGATGCTCCTCCCGGTAGCTCGTCGCGCAATGAGGAAGATGGGGATATTATCATTCAATAATCCAGTATTTAACGTCGGAAGGATTATGCCGTGTAAAAAATAGTATTGAGGATACACAGGTCTAGATGTAGAGATGTTATGAATTGCGCAGTAGGGATATTAAGAGCAGTGTTGCTATTCAGTGGAGATTTCCAAATGAAACTTTGGTACGGTATTTTCCGGGCCCCTGATTCTTCCGCCAAATTTTTTGTAACTTCTCCTTTGGTCATTATAACGATTCATTAAATAAAAAAGTTACCAAGTTCCATAGCGTGGGTGGTAGAATTTATTCAAGATTTCAACCGTCTTAAATACTCCTTTCCGGGGCTGCAAATTTTTCGCTAATTTTTTCGTGACTTTTCTTTCGATCATTCTAACGATTCGTGAAATAAAAAAGTTACCAAGTTCCATAGCGCGGGTGGTAGAATTGTTTCAAAATTTTAACCCCCTTAAATACTCTTTTCCGGAGCTGCAAATTTTTCGCCAATTTTTTTGTAACTTCCCTTTCAGTCGTTCTGACGCTTCGTGAAATAAAAAAGTTACCGAGTTCCATAGCATGGGTGGTAGAATTTTTTCAAGACTTTAACCCCCTTAAATACTTCTTTCCGGAGCTGCGACCCTGGTGAAACTTTGCGACCCTCATTCTTTTGACCATCCTAAATGATTCGGGAAATAAAAAAGTTACCAAGTTCCATAGCGTGGGTGGAAGAATTGTTTCGACTTCAAACCCCTTAAATACTCTTTTCCGGGGCTGCAAATTTTTCGCCAATTTTTTTTCTAACTTCTTCTTCGGTCGTTCTAACGATTCGTGAAATAAAAAAGTTACCAAGATCCATACCGTGGGTGGTGGACTTTTTTGGAGTATTCTCAACCCTCTTTTCCGCATTCAACTTTGGTACGGTACTTTCCGGGCGCCTGATTCTTCCGCCAATTTTTTTCTAACTTCTCGTTTGGTCATTATAACGATTCATGAAATAAAAAAGTTACCAAGTTCCATAGCGTGGGTGGTGGAATTTATTCGAGATTTCAACCCCCTTAAATACTCCTTTCCGGGGCTGCAAATTTTTCGCTAATTTTTTCGTGACTTCTCTTCCGATCATTCTAACGATTCGTCAAATAAAAAAGTTACCAAGTTCCATAGCGCGGGCGGTAGAATTGTTTCAAAACTTTAAACCCCTTAAATACTCTTTTCCGTAGCTGCAAATTTTTCGCCAATTTTTTCGTAACTTCCCTTTCGGTCGTTCGGACGCTTCGTGAAATAAAAAAGTTACCGAGTTCCATAGCATGGGTGGTAGAATTTTTTCAAGACTTTAACCCCCTTAAATACTTCTTTCCGGAGCTGCGACTCTGGTGAAACTTTGTGACCCTCATTCTTTTGACCATCAAGAGACTCGGCAGAGTCTCGGGACAAGTACCTTTGACAGCGTCGTCTGCTTGCCCGGGACTCATCCGAGACTATTATCTCTGAATAAAGCGATTTCGACGGTGGGGGTAGACTCTTTCTTGAATTACGAAGCCCAGGGGTAATTTCATGATCTGAAATTTGAACTGGAGACTAATAATGTTGTCCCTCATCGATTGAGCCATGAATCAATCCGATTGATGCCGTAATTGCTGAAAAAAAACTTTGCACAGGCAAAATTATGCGATGATCGGAGTGTGCGTGCGTGTATGTATACGACACAGAGAAAGGCCTCGTGGCGCTGGCGTTTTTCTGATTGGGCGCAACTGACGACATATCCCTCTGTTCCCATTCGACGAAAAGTTTTGGTTACGAGCGTTATGAGTGACGCGATGTTTTCAGCTACGTCTTTTCTGTTTATAATCCGCGGACAGTTCAAAAAACGTTCATCGAAAATCGGAAAAAAACATATATTCTATAATCGACATTTATCCGGAATGTTTGTTAAAGTGCTCAAGTTACATTGCTTATTTGTTCGATGGATCGATCGACAATATTTCGTATTGTTATATTATCTCTGAATAAAGTAAATTTCGGTGGTGGGGGTAAAAACTGAAAGTCATTTTCTCGAATTACGAAGCTCAGGAGACAGATGATGACTTAAAAATTGAACTGAAAACTAATTAAGAAAAAATCTTTCGATTGAGCTTTAAATCAGCACGATTGATGCCGTATTTGCTGAGAAAAAACTTTGCACAGGCTCAAAATTATGCAAAAATTCCAACACATCGAAGAATTTGACGTGTCTGTATATGTCACAATGAAAGGCCTCAGCGTGCCTATCGAGATTCTGATTGGTCACGAGTGTGGTCATTTCCCTGTGTTCCCAAACCGGTAAACCAGTGTGCACACGAGTGATGTTTTTGAACGTGTCGCTGTGACTACATGCCTCTGCACCCATACCACGGAAAGTTTGAATGTTTATAACCAGTGTGACGGTAGTTTTGACTTTTGACAGTGTAAAGTGTGAGTCGTGTAAATCGCGTGTTTTTTAGATTGTGAAAAATCGTGATTCATAAATAGTTTAAATATATAAATAGTGCGAAAAAACGGTAATATATAAATATTGCGAAATGTGATAATAATATTTTTTAATATCTCGGAATTAATCATCAGCTAAATTAAAAAAGATAACCTCGCACCCGCTGGTGAAATCATTTTTGTTTCGGATTCCAGAAAAGCCAAATAGAAACAAACCTCACCACTCGTTATCATTTTTATTTTTCCGTATAAAATAATCCGAATAAAACCGTTAATTAGTGTGGCCAGAATAAGTGCTAGAAAATACAACGAACATAACCTTAAAAATCAGTGTTATACGTTCTGAAAATGTGTGAATTCGTAAATAATGATGTTGAAGTTTCAATCTGGAACGCAACGATTTTTTTTTTAATCATGTCACTGAAATTTTTCTTACAGATCAAAAGACTGTTTTTTTTTCAAAAGTGAGTGTATGAAAATAGTTGTGACAAGATGTATCATGTGTTCATAAATAAAAACCTGTAAAACTATTAATTGTTGATGAAATACTTTAATTATAAAAATTTGACAAATAACTTTTGTCATTAAATCATGATTTTCAATACTTTTCAGGTGCGGTCTACAAATAAACATAAAATTTCCAATATTCTGCAGGTTGTGTTCAGTTCCTTCGATTTTTCTTTTCGGCTTCAAGAAATTTACCAATATACTGAAGGCGCTGCGAGCTGTGAATTGGGCTGAGATTCTCTCCTTCGACAATTTGATCTAAAAAAACTGGTGAAACTTAAAGCAATGAAGCATTTGCTATTCCTTGCGAAAACAAGAGATGCCTTATTTCCTTTGCATACAAGGATCATCGCTTCGTTACTGCGAGTTGTGCTAAGTTCCTTCGCTCTTTCTTTTTGGCATCGCACTACACATTTTATATTGAGCTGGGGTTTTACTGATTATGTCAGCGTAAATATTCAAGGATCATCTGTTATCATATTTCACAACCAGTCGAAGGATCAGAAATTCAACAATAGTGTAATGGCATCGCTCGGTCAGGCTTGTGCAAAAGATATAAGTGGAAATAAAAGCATGAGAAAACAATGTAAAAATTCAATATTCATTCGAGTTTTTAGTGTGCATTGTGATATGATTTGTTAAAAAAAAAAGTGTTCCACAAATATTTCTATACGGTTTCATTTTTGGCCTTTCGCTCATGTTTTTCTCATATTAGTGAAATGCACATTGCTGAGACGCACCAAATATATGTATCGAATTTCTCAATATACTGCAGGAAACGCGGGGTGTTAACTGAAATGAATTTCTGCGTTTTGTTTGTGCAAGCTGTACTAAGTTCGTTCGCTTTTTCTTTATAGCATCGCATTGCATATTTGATATTGAGCTAGGGTTTTACTGGTTATGTCAGCGTAGATATTCAAGGATTATCTGTTATCATGTAAAAATTCTAGGATTCGGAGCTGTTCAGAAAAAAAGAAGTTATATCCTGGCCAAAAATCCCCTCCCCGGGGAAAAAACCTTGGACAAGTACATTTGTTGATCCCTGTTTCCATTTGTTTTCACAGAAAAAAACTACCCAAAAAAGTACAAAATTTTTAAAAATTTGGCAAGATTGAGATAGGAAATAGAAGATTGTTTCTATAAAATAACTATACTCCAAATGACAAATAGAAATGAAAAACTTCACATATTTTATCGAGATCCCAAGAAAAAAAGCAACAATGCCCATTGTGAGTGTCTGGTAAAAAACAGAGTCTGCAAGTAAATGATCAATTTGCGCATAAAAAAAATAATTACTTTACAAAAACAGAAATGGAAAAGCCAATGATTTACGTTCAGCACTAAAATTTATAATATCAATAATAGGACAAGTATTTTATTGTCGCTTGAGGATGGAGTATTTAAAAAAAAGCAAAAATTAGTTGGTTATTGAAAAAAGTCACCAATGTACAAAAATAAAAATCGGTCAAAAGAACAGAGTCCAGAAAAAAAAATCAGGATGAAAAAAAAACTTGAAGAAAAAAATTTCAAACGAAAAAAATTAGATTGAAAAAAAAATTTCGGCCGAAGTACTTGGCGAGTTTTTTTGCTTAGCTTGGATCACGTAATGTATTTCACGTAATGTTGTATGTGTTATAAACTCGCCAAGTACTTCGGCCGAAATTTTTTTTTCAATCTAATTTTTTTCGTTTGAAATTTTTTTCTTCAAGTTTTTTTTTCATTCTGTTTTTTTTTCTGGACTCTGTTCTTTTGACCGATTTTTATTTTTGTACATTGGTGACTTTTTTCAATAACCAACTAATTTTTGCTTTTTTTTAAATACTCCATCCTCAAGCGACAATAAAATACTTGTCCTATTATTGATATTATAAATTTTAGTGCTGAACGTAAATCATTGGCTTTTCCATTTCTGTTTTTGTAAAGTAATTATTTTTTTTATGCGCAAATTGATCATTTACTTGTAGACTCTGTTTTTTACCAAACACTCACAATGGGCATTGTTGCTTTTTTTCTTGGGATCTCGATAAAATATGTGAAGTTTTTCATTTCTATTTGTCATTTGGAGTATAGTTATTTTATAGAAACAATCTTCTTTTTCCTATCTCAATCTTGCCAAATTTTTAAAAATTTTGTACTTTTTTGGGTAGTTTTTTTCTGTGAAAACAAATGGAAACAGGGATCAACAAATGTACTTGTCGAAGGTTTTTTCCCCGGGGAGGGGATTTTTGGCCAGGATCCTAAATGATTCGCGAAATAAAAAAGTTACCAAGTTCCATAGCGTGGGTGGAGGAATTGTTTCGACTTCAACCCCCTTAAATACTCTTTTCCGGGGCTGCAAATTTTTCGCCAATTTTTTTCTAACTTCTCTTTTGGTCATTATAACGATTCATGAAATAAAAAAGTTACCAAGTTCCATAGCGTGGGTGGTGGAATTTATTCAAGATTTCAACCCCCTTAAATACTCCTTTCCGGGGCTGCAAATTTTTCGCTAATTTTTTCGTGACTTCTCTTTCGATCATTCTAACGATTCGTGAAATAAAAAAGTTACCAAGTTCCATAGCGTGGGTGGTAGAATTGTTTCAAAACTTTAACCCCCTTAAATACTCCTTTCCGGGGCTGCAAATTTTTCGCTAATTTTTTCGTGACTTCTCTTTCGATCATTCTAACGATTCGTGAAATAAAAAAGTTACCAAGTTCCATAGCGTGGGTGGAGGAATTGTTTCGACTTCAACCCCCTTAAATACTCTTTTCCGGGGCTGCAAATTTTTCGCCAATTTTTTTCTAACTTCTCTTTTGGTCATTATAACGATTCATGAAATAAAAAAATTACCAAGTTCCATAGCGTGGGTGGTGGAATTTATTCAAGATTTCAACCCCCTTAAATACTCCTTTCCGGGGCTGCAAATTTTTCGCTAATTTTTTCGTGACTTCTCTTTCGATCATTCTAACGATTCGTGAAATAAAAAAGTTACCAAGTTCCATAGCATGGGTGGTAGAATTGTTTCAATAGTTTAACCCCCTTAAATACTCCTTTCCGGGGCTGCAAATTTTTTGCTAATTTTTTCGTGACTTCTCTTTCGATCATTCTAACGATTCGTGAAATAAAAAAGTTACCAAGTTCCATAGCGCGGGTGGTAGAATTGTTTCAAAACTTTAACCCCCTTAAATACTCTTTTCCGGAGCTGCAAATTTTTCGCCAATTTTTTTGTAACTTCCCTTTCGGTCGTTCTAACGCTTCGTGAAATAAAAAAGTTACCGAGTTCCATAGCATGGGTGGTAGAATTTTTTCAAGTCTTTAACCCCCTTAAATACTTCTTTCCGGAGCTGCGACCCTGGTGAAACTTTGTGACCCTCATTCTTTTGACCATCCTAAATGATTCGCGAAATAAAAAAGTTACCAAGTTCCATAGCGTGGGTGGAGGAATTGTTTCGACTTGAACCCCCTTAAATACTCTTTTCCGGGGCTGCAAATTTTTCGCCAATTTTTTTCTAACTTCTCTTTTGGTTATTATAACGATTCATGAAATAAAAAAGTTACCAAGTTCCATAGCGTGGGTGGTGGAATTTATTCAAGATTTCAACCCCCTTAAATACTCCTTTCCGGGGCTGCAAATTTTTCGCTAATTTTTTCGTGACTTCTCTTTCGATCATTCTAACGATTCGTGAAATAAAAAAGTTACCAAGTTCCATAGCGTGGGTGGTAGAATTGTTTCAAAACTTTAACCCCCTTAAATACTCCTTTCCGGGGCTGCAAATTTTTCGCTAATTTTTTCGTGACTTCTCTTTCGATCATTCTAACGATTCGTGAAATAAAAAAGTTACCAAGTTCCATAGCGTGGGTGGAGGAATTGTTTCGACTTCAACCCCCTTAAATACTCTTTTCCGGGGCTGCAAATTTTTCGCCAATTTTTTTCTAACTTCTCTTTTGGTCATTATAACGATTCATGAAATAAAAAAGTTACCAAGTTCCATAGCGTGGGTGGTGGAATTTATTCAAGATTTCAACCCCCTTAAATACTCCTTTCCGGGGCTGCAAATTTTTCGCTAATTTTTTCGTGACTTCTCTTTCGATCATTCTAACGATTCGTGAAATAAAAAAGTTACCAAGTTCCATAGCATGGGTGGTAGAATTGTTTCAATAGTTTAACCCCCTTAAATACTCCTTTCCGGGGCTGCAAATTTTTTGCTAATTTTTTCGTGACTTCTCTTTCGATCATTCTAACGATTCGTGAAATAAAAAAGTTACCAAGTTCCATAGCGCGGGTGGTAGAATTGTTTCAAAACTTTAACCCCCTTAAATACTCCTTTCCGGGGCTGCAAATTTTTCGCTAATTTTTTCGTGACTTCTCTTTCGATCATTCTAACGATTCGTGAAATAAAAAAGTTACCAAGTTCCATAGCGTGGGTGGAGGAATTGTTTCGACTTCAACCCCCTTAAATACTCTTTTCCGGGGCTGCAAATTTTTCGCCAATTTTTTTCTAACTTCTCTTTTGGTCATTATAACGATTCATGAAATAAAAAAGTTACCAAGTTCCATAGCGTGGGTGGTGGAATTTATTCAAGATTTCAACCCCCTTAAATACTCCTTTCCGGGGCTGCAAATTTTTCGCTAATTTTTTCGTGACTTCTCTTTCGATCATTCTAACGATTCGTGAAATAAAAAAGTTACCAAGTTCCATAGCATGGGTGGTAGAATTGTTTCAATAGTTTAACCCCCTTAAATACTCCTTTCCGGGGCTGCAAATTTTTTGCTAATTTTTTCGTGACTTCTCTTTCGATCATTCTAACGATTCGTGAAATAAAAAAGTTACCAAGTTCCATAGCGCGGGTGGTAGAATTGTTTCAAAACTTTAACCCCCTTAAATACTCTTTTCCGGAGCTGCAAATTTTTCGCCAATTTTTTTGTAACTTCCCTTTCGGTCGTTCTAACGCTTCGTGAAATAAAAAAGTTACCGAGTTCCATAGCATGGGTGGTAGAATTTTTTCAAGTCTTTAACCCCCTTAAATACTTCTTTCCGGAGCTGCGACCCTGGTGAAACTTTGTGACCCTCATTCTTTTGACCATCCTAAATGATTCGCGAAATAAAAAAGTTACCAAGTTCCATAGCGTGGGTGGAGGAATTGTTTCGACTTGAACCCCCTTAAATACTCTTTTCCGGGGCTGCAAATTTTTCGCCAATTTTTTTCTAACTTCTCTTTTGGTTATTATAACGATTCATGAAATAAAAAAGTTACCAAGTTCCATAGCGTGGGTGGTGGAATTTATTCAAGATTTCAACCCCCTTAAATACTCCTTTCCGGGGCTGCAAATTTTTCGCTAATTTTTTCGTGACTTCTCTTTCGATCATTCTAACGATTCGTGAAATAAAAAAGTTACCAAGTTCCATAGCGTGGGTGGTAGAATTGTTTCAAAACTTTAACCCCCTTAAATACTCCTTTCCGGGGCTGCAAATTTTTCGCTAATTTTTTCGTGACTTCTCTTTCGATCATTCTAACGATTCGTGAAATAAAAAAGTTACCAAGTTCCATAGCGTGGGTGGAGGAATTGTTTCGACTTCAACCCCCTTAAATACTCTTTTCCGGGGCTGCAAATTTTTCGCCAATTTTTTTCTAACTTCTCTTTTGGTCATTATAACGATTCATGAAATAAAAAAGTTACCAAGTTCCATAGCGTGGGTGGTGGAATTTATTCAAGATTTCAACCCCCTTAAATACTCCTTTCCGGGGCTGCAAATTTTTCGCTAATTTTTTCGTGACTTCTCTTTCGATCATTCTAACGATTCGTGAAATAAAAAAGTTACCAAGTTCCATAGCATGGGTGGTAGAATTGTTTCAATAGTTTAACCCCCTTAAATACTCCTTTCCGGGGCTGCAAATTTTTTGCTAATTTTTTCGTGACTTCTCTTTCGATCATTCTAACGATTCGTGAAATAAAAAAGTTACCAAGTTCCATAGCGCGGGTGGTAGAATTGTTTCAAAACTTTAACCCCCTTAAATACTCTTTTCCGGAGCTGCAAATTTTTCGCCAATTTTTTTGTAACTTCCCTTTCGGTCGTTCTAACGCTTCGTGAAATAAAAAAGTTACCGAGTTCCATAGCATGGGTGGTAGAATTTTTTCAAGTCTTTAACCCCCTTAAATACTTCTTTCCGGAGCTGCGACCCTGGTGAAACTTTGTGACCCTCATTCTTTTGACCATCCTAAATGATTCGCGAAATAAAAAAGTTACCAAGTTCCATAGCGTGGGTGGAGGAATTGTTTCGACTTGAACCCCCTTAAATACTCTTTTCCGGGGCTGCAAATTTTTCGCCAATTTTTTTCTAACTTCTCTTTTGGTTATTATAACGATTCATGAAATAAAAAAGTTACCAAGTTCCATAGCGTGGGTGGTGGAATTTATTCAAGATTTCAACCCCCTTAAATACTCCTTTCCGGGGCTGCAAATTTTTCGCTAATTTTTTCGTGACTTCTCTTTCGATCATTCTAACGATTCGTGAAATAAAAAAGTTACCAAGTTCCATAGCGTGGGTGGTAGAATTGTTTCAAAACTTTAACCCCCTTAAATACTCCTTTCCGGGGCTGCAAATTTTTCGCTAATTTTTTCGTGACTTCTCTTTCGATCATTCTAACGATTCGTGAAATAAAAAAGTTACCAAGTTCCATAGCGTGGGTGGAGGAATTGTTTCGACTTCAACCCCCTTAAATACTCTTTTCCGGGGCTGCAAATTTTTCGCCAATTTTTTTCTAACTTCTCTTTTGGTCATTATAACGATTCATGAAATAAAAAAGTTACCAAGTTCCATAGCGTGGGTGGTGGAATTTATTCAAGATTTCAACCCCCTTAAATACTCCTTTCCGGGGCTGCAAATTTTTCGCTAATTTTTTCGTGACTTCTCTTTCGATCATTCTAACGATTCGTGAAATAAAAAAGTTACCAAGTTCCATAGCATGGGTGGTAGAATTGTTTCAATAGTTTAACCCCCTTAAATACTCCTTTCCGGGGCTGCAAATTTTTTGCTAATTTTTTCGTGACTTCTCTTTCGATCATTCTAACGATTCGTGAAATAAAAAAGTTACCAAGTTCCATAGCGCGGGTGGTAGAATTGTTTCAAAACTTTAACCCCCTTAAATACTCCTTTCCGGGGCTGCAAATTTTTCGCTAATTTTTTCGTGACTTCTCTTTCGATCATTCTAACGATTCGTGAAATAAAAAAGTTACCAAGTTCCATAGCGTGGGTGGAGGAATTGTTTCGACTTCAACCCCCTTAAATACTCTTTTCCGGGGCTGCAAATTTTTCGCCAATTTTTTTCTAACTTCTCTTTTGGTCATTATAACGATTCATGAAATAAAAAAGTTACCAAGTTCCATAGCGTGGGTGGTGGAATTTATTCAAGATTTCAACCCCCTTAAATACTCCTTTCCGGGGCTGCAAATTTTTCGCTAATTTTTTCGTGACTTCTCTTTCGATCATTCTAACGATTCGTGAAATAAAAAAGTTACCAAGTTCCATAGCATGGGTGGTAGAATTGTTTCAATAGTTTAACCCCCTTAAATACTCCTTTCCGGGGCTGCAAATTTTTTGCTAATTTTTTCGTGACTTCTCTTTCGATCATTCTAACGATTCGTGAAATAAAAAAGTTACCAAGTTCCATAGCGCGGGTGGTAGAATTGTTTCAAAACTTTAACCCCCTTAAATACTCTTTTCCGGAGCTGCAAATTTTTCGCCAATTTTTTTGTAACTTCCCTTTCGGTCGTTCTAACGCTTCGTGAAATAAAAAAGTTACCGAGTTCCATAGCATGGGTGGTAGAATTTTTTCAAGTCTTTAACCCCCTTAAATACTTCTTTCCGGAGCTGCGACCCTGGTGAAACTTTGTGACCCTCATTCTTTTGACCATCCTAAATGATTCGCGAAATAAAAAAGTTACCAAGTTCCATAGCGTGGGTGGAGGAATTGTTTCGACTTGAACCCCCTTAAATACTCTTTTCCGGGGCTGCAAATTTTTCGCCAATTTTTTTCTAACTTCTCTTTTGGTTATTATAACGATTCATGAAATAAAAAAGTTACCAAGTTCCATAGCGTGGGTGGTGGAATTTATTCAAGATTTCAACCCCCTTAAATACTCCTTTCCGGGGCTGCAAATTTTTCGCTAATTTTTTCGTGACTTCTCTTTCGATCATTCTAACGATTCGTGAAATAAAAAAGTTACCAAGTTCCATAGCGTGGGTGGTAGAATTGTTTCAAAACTTTAACCCCCTTAAATACTCCTTTCCGGGGCTGCAAATTTTTCGCTAATTTTTTCGTGACTTCTCTTTCGATCATTCTAACGATTCGTGAAATAAAAAAGTTACCAAGTTCCATAGCGTGGGTGGAGGAATTGTTTCGACTTCAACCCCCTTAAATACTCTTTTCCGGGGCTGCAAATTTTTCGCCAATTTTTTTCTAACTTCTCTTTTGGTCATTATAACGATTCATGAAATAAAAAAGTTACCAAGTTCCATAGCGTGGGTGGTGGAATTTATTCAAGATTTCAACCCCCTTAAATACTCCTTTCCGGGGCTGCAAATTTTTCGCTAATTTTTTCGTGACTTCTCTTTCGATCATTCTAACGATTCGTGAAATAAAAAAGTTACCAAGTTCCATAGCATGGGTGGTAGAATTGTTTCAATAGTTTAACCCCCTTAAATACTCCTTTCCGGGGCTGCAAATTTTTTGCTAATTTTTTCGTGACTTCTCTTTCGATCATTCTAACGATTCGTGAAATAAAAAAGTTACCAAGTTCCATAGCGCGGGTGGTAGAATTGTTTCAAAACTTTAACCCCCTTAAATACTCTTTTCCGGAGCTGCAAATTTTTCGCCAATTTTTTTGTAACTTCCCTTTCGGTCCTTCTAACGCTTCGTGAAATAAAAAAGTTACCGAGTTCCATAGCATGGGTGGTAGAATTTTTTCAAGACTTTAACCCCCTTAAATACTTCTTTCCGGAGCTGCGACCCTGGTGAAACTTTGTGACCCTCATTCTTTTGACCATCCTAAATGATTCGCGAAATAAAAAAGTTACCAAGTTAACTTTTAAAAATTTTCAATTTCGTTTTTTTCCAACGATGGAAACTTCAGCATCATTGAACTTGAATAGTCCTCCAAAACGCTGTTATTTAATAAATATTAAAGAAACAATTTTTGAAAACAGGTAGAATCGTGCTGCTTCCTGTAAAAGTATCTTGTAGCACTCGCTTGTAAATGTACTTGTCTCGAGTCGCTACCGCGACTCTTAATAAGATCGCTATGGAGTTGTTAAGAAGAATTTATTGTTTCGATCACCGTAAGAAAAAACCCTCTAGCAGAGAACGATACGCTGTAAGGCGGCATACGTCATTCTTTGAGGGCATGAAACGGGCGAGATTACTATGCATACTATGATTTTCAGGCTTGCAGTATTAGAGGAAGAGAGAGTGAGAGAGAGAGAGAGAGAGAGAGTGAGAGAGAGGGAGAGAGAGAGAGAGAAGCCCACTGTACATGCTTTAGATATTGTCACGTTCATGTGTTTTACATTTAAGAGAAAGAGAAAGAGAATGAGAGTAACGTATCAACATGTTTTAGATATCAAGAGACTCGGCAGAGTCTCGGGACAAGTACATTTGATAGCTCTGTCGTCTGCTGGCCCAAGGCTCGCCAGAGTATATTATCTCTGAATAAAGTAAATCCTGGCCAAAAATCCCCTCCCCGGGGAAAAAACCTTGAACAAGTACATTTGTTGACCCCTGTTTCTATTTGTTTTCACAGAAAAAAACTACCCAAAAAAGTACAAAATTTTTAAAAAATTGGCAAGATTGAGATAAGAAAAAGAAGATTGTTGCTATAAAATAACTATACTCCAAATGACAAATAGAAATGAAAAACTTCACATGTTTTATCGAGATCCCAAGAAAAAAGCAACAATGCCCATCGTGAGTGTCTGGTAAAAAACAGAGTCTACAAGTAAATGATCAATTTGCGCATAAAAAAAATAATTACTTTACAAAAACAGAAATGGAAAAGCCAATGATTTACGTTCAGCACTAAAATTTATAATGTCAATAATAGGACAAGTATTTTATTGTCGCTTGAGGATGGAGTATTTAAAAAAATGCAAAAATTAGTTGGTTATTGAAAAAAGTCACCAATGTACAAAAATAAAAATCGGTCAAAAGAACAGAGTCCAGAAAAAAAAATCGGGATGAAAAAAAACTTGAAGAAAAAAATTTCAAACGAAAAAAATTAGATTGAAAAAAAAATTTCGGCCGAAGTACTTGGCGAGTTTATAACACATGCAACATTACGTGAAATACATTACGTGATCCAAGCTAAGCAAAAAAACTCGCCAAGTACTTCGGCCGAAATTTTTTTTTCAATCTAATTTTTTTCGTTTGAAATTTTTTTCTTCAAGTTTTTTTTCATCCCGATTTTTTTTTCTGGACTCTGTTCTTTTGACCGATTTTTATTTTTGTACATTGGTGACTTTTTTCAATAACCAACTAATTTTTGCTTTTTTTTAAATACTCCATCCTCAAGCGACAATAAAATACTTGTCCTATTATTGACATTATAAATTTTAGTGCTGAACATAAATCATTGGCTTTTCCATTTCTGTTTTTGTAAAGTAATTATTATTTTTATGCGCAAATTGATCATTTACTTGTAGACTCTGTTTTTTACCAGACACTCACGATGGGCATTGTTGCTTTTTTTCTTGGGATCTCGATACAACATGTGAAGTTTTTCATTTCTATTTGTCATTTGGAGTATAGTTATTTTATAGAAACAATCTTCTTTGTCCTATCTCAATCTTGCCAATTTTTTAAAAATTTTGTACTTTTTTGGGTAGTTTTTTTCTGTGAAAACAAATAGAAACAGGGGTCAACAAATGTACTTGTCCAAGGTTTTTTCCCCGGGGAGGGGATTTTTGGCCAGGATATAACTTCTTTTTTTCTGAACAGCTCCGAATCCTAAAATTTTTACATGATAACAGATAATCCTTGAATATCTACGCTGACATAACCAGTAAAACCCTAGCTCAATATCAAATATGCAATGCGATGCTATAAAGAAAAAGCGAACGAACTTAGTACAGCTTGCACAAACAAAACGCAGAAATTGATTTCAATTAACATCTCATGTTTCCTGCAGTATATTGCGAAATTCGATACATATATTTGGTGCGTCTCAGCAATGTGCATTTCACTAATATGAGAAAAACATGAGCGAAAGGCCAAAAATGTAACCGTATAGAAATATTTGTGGAACACTTTTTTTTTAACAAATCATATCACAATGCACACTAAAAACTTGAATGAATATTGAATTTTTACATTGTTTTCTCATACTTTTATTTCCACTTATATCTTTTGCACAAGCCTGACCGAGCGATGCCATTACACTATTGCTGAATTTCTGATTCTCCGACTGGTTGTGAAATATGATAACAGATGATCCTTGAATATTTACGCTGCCATAATCAGTAAAACCCCAGCTCAATATAAAATATGTAGTGCGATGCCAAAAAGAAAGAGCGAAGGAACTTAGCACAGCTCGCAGTAACGAAGCGGTGATCCTTGTATGCAAAGGAAATAAGGCGTCTCTTGTTTCCGCAAGGAATAGCAAATGCTTCATTGCTTTAAGTTTCACCAGTTTTTTTAGATCAAATTGTCGAAGCAGAGAATCCCAGCCCATTTCACAGCTCGCAGCGCCTTAAGTATATTGGTAAATTTCTTGAAGCCGAAAAGAAAAATCGAAGGAACTGAGCACAACCTGCAGAACATTGGAAATTTTATGCTTATTTGTAGACCGCACCTGAAAAGTATTGAAAATCATGATTTCACGACAAAAGTTATTTGTAAAATTTTTATAATTAAAGTATTTCATCAACAATTAATAATTTTACAGGTTTTTATTTATGAGCACATGATACATCTTGTCACAACTATTTTCATACACTTACTTTTGGAAAAAAAACACAGTCTTTTGATCTGTAAAAAAAATTTAAGTGACACGATTAAAAAAAAAAATCGTTGGGTTCTAGATTGAAACTTCAACATCATTACTTGCGAGTTCACACATTTTCAGAACGTATAATACTGATTTTTAAGGTTATGTTCGTTGTATTTTCTAGCACTTATTCCGGCCACACTAATTAACGGTTTTATTCGGATTATTTTATACGGAAAAATAAAAATGATAACCTCAACGAGTGGTGAGGTTTGTTTTTATTTGGCTTTTCTGGAATCCGAAACAAAAATGATTTCACCAGCGGGTGCGAGGTTATCTTTTTTAATTTAGCTGATGATTAATTCCGAGATATTAAAAAATATTATTATCACATTTCGCAATATTTATATATTACCGTTTTTTCGCACTATTTATATATTTTAACTATTTATGAATCACGATTTTTCACAATCTAAAAAATACACGATTTACACGACTCGCACTTTACACTGTCAAAAGTCAAAACTACCGTCACACTGGTTAAACATTCAAACTTTCCGTGGTATGGGTGCAGAGGAATGTAGTCACAGGGACACGTTCAAAAACATCACTCGTGTGCACACTGGTTTACCGATTTGGGAACACAGGGAAATGACCACACTCGTGACCAATCAGAATCTCGATAGGCACGCTGAGGCCTTTCATTGTGACATATACAGACACGTCAAATTCTTCGATGTGTTGGAATTGTTGCATAATTTTGAGCCTGTGCAAAGTTTTTTCTCAGCAAATATGGCATCAATCGTGCTGATTTAAAGCTCAATCGAAAGATTTTTTCTTAATTAGTCTCCAGTTCAATTTTCAAGTCATCATCTGTCTCCTGAGCTTCGTAATTCGAGAAAATGACTTTCAGTTTTTACCCCCACCACCGAAATTTACTTTATTCAGAGATAATATACTCTGGCGAGCCTCGGGCCAGCGGACGACAGAGCTGTCAAATGTACTTGTCCCGAGACTCTATCGAGTCTCTTGATTTCGGTGGTGGGGGTAAAAACTGAAAGTCATTTTCTCGAATTACGAAGCTCAGGAGACAGATGATGACTTGAAAATTGAACTGGAGACTAATTAAGAAAAAATCTTTCGATTGAGCTTTAAATCAGCACGATTGATGCCGTATTTGCTGAGAAAAAACTTTGCACAGGCTCAAAATTATGCAAAAATTCCAACACATCGAAGAATTTGACGTGTCTGTATATGTCACAATGAAAGGCCTCAGCGTGCCTATCGAGATTCTGATTGGTCACGAGTGTGGTCATTTCCCTGTGTTCCCAAACCGGTAAACCAGTGTGCACACGAGTGATGTTTTTGAACGTGTCCCTGTGACTACATTCCTCTGCACCCATACCACGGAAAGTTTGAATGTTAACCAGTGTGACGGTAGTTTTGACTTTTGACAGTGTAAAGTGCGAGTCGTGTAAATCGCGTGTTTTTTAGATTGTGAAAAATCGTGATTCATAAATAGTTTAAATATATAAATAGTGCGAAAAATCGGCAATATATAAATATTGCGAAATGTGATAATAATATTTTTTAATATCTCGGAATTAATCATCAGCTAAATTAAAAAAGATAACCTCGCACCCGCTGGTGAAATCATTTTTGTTTCGGATTCCAGAAAAGCCAAATAAAAACAAACCTCACCACTCGTTGAGGTTATCGTTTTTATTTTTCCGTACAAAATAATCCGAATAAAACCGTTAATTAGTGTGGCCGGAATAAGTGCTAGAAAATACAACGAACATAACCTTAAAAATCAGTATTATACGTTCTGAAAATGTGTGAACTCGCAAATAATGATGTTGAAGTTTCAATCTAGAACCCAACGATTTTTTTTTTAATCGTGTCACTTAAATTTTTCTTACAGATCAAAAGACTGTGTTTTTTTTCCAAAAGTAAGTGTATGAAAATAGTTGTGACAAGATGTATCATGTGCTCATAAATAAAAACCTGTAAAAATATTAATTGTTGATGAAATACTTTAATTATAAAAATTTTACAAATAACTTTTGTCGTGAAATCATGATTTTCAATACTTTTCAGGTGCGGTCTACAAATAAACATAAAATTTCCAATGTTCTGCAGGTTGTGCTCAGTTCCTTCGATTTTTCTTTTCGGCTTCAAGAAATTTACCAATATACTTAAGGCGCTGCGAGCTGTGAAATGGGCTGGGATTCTCTGATTCGACAATTTGATCTAAAAAAACTGGTGAAACTTGAAGCAATGAAGCATTTGCTATTCCTTGCGGAAACAAGAGATGCCTTATTTCCTTTGCATACAAGGATCACCGCTTCGTTACTGCGAGCTGTGCTAAGTTCCTTCGCTCTTTCTTTTTGGCATCGCACTACATATTTTATATTGAGCTGGGGTTTTACTGATTATGTCAGCGTAAATATTTAAGGATCATCTGTTATCATATTTCACAACCAGTCGGAGAATCAGAAATTCAGCAATAGTGTAATGGCATCGCTCGGTCAGGCTTGTGCAAAAGATATAAGTGGAAATAAAAGAATGAGAAAACAGTGTAAAAATTCAATATTCATTCAAGTTTTTAGTGTGCATTGTGATATGATTTGTTAAAAAAAAAGTGTTCCACAAATATTTCTATACGGTTTCATTTTTGGCCTTTCGCTCATGTTTTTCTCATATTAGTGAAATGCACATTGCTGAGACGCACCAAATATATGTATCGAATTTCTCAATATACTGCAGGAAACACGAGGTGTTAACTGAAATCAATTTCTGCGTTTTGTTTGTGCAAGCTGTACTAAGTTCGTTCGCTTTTTCTTTATAGCATCGCATTCCATATTTGATATTGAGCTAGGGTTTAACTGGTTATGTCAGCGTAGATATCCAAGGATTATCTGTTATCATGTAAAAATTTTAGGATTCGGAGCTGTTCAGAAAAAAAGAAGTTATATCCTGGCCAAAAATCCCCTCCCCGGGGAAAAAACCTTGGACAAGTACATTTGTTGACCACTGTTTCCATTTGTTTTCACAGAAAAAAACTACCCAAAAAAGTACAAAATTTTTAAAAAATTGGCAAGATTGAGATAGGAAAAAGAAGATTGTTTCTATAAAATAACTATACTCCAAATGACAAATAGAAATGAAAAACTTCACATATTTTATCGAGATCCCGAGAAAAAAAGCAACAATGCCCATCGTGAGTGTCTGGTAAAAAACAGAGTCTACAAGTAAATGATCAATTTGCGCATAAAAAAAATAATTACTTTACAAAAACAGAAATGGAAAAGCCAATGATTTACGTTCAGCACTAAAATTTATAATATCAATAATAGGACAAGTATTTTATTGTCGCTTGAGGATGGAGTATTTAAAAAAAAGCAAAAATTAGTTGGTTATTGAAAAAAGTCACCAATGTACAAAAATAAAAATCGGTCAAAAGAACAGAGTCCAGAAAAAAAAACGGAATGAAAAAAAACTTGAAGAAAAAAATTTCAAACGAAAAAAATTAGATTGAAAAAAAAATTTCGGCCGAAGTACTTGGCGAGTTTTTTTGCTTAGCTTGGATCACATAATGTATTTCACGTAATGTTGTATGTGTTATAAACTCGCCAAGTACTTCGGCCGAAATTTTTTTTTCAATCTAATTTTTTTCGTTTGAAATTTTTTTCTTCAAGTTTTTTTTCATCCCGATTTTTTTTTCTGGACTCTGTTCTTTTGACCGATTTTTATTTTTGTACATTGGTGACTTTTTTCAATAACCAACTAATTTTTGCTTTTTTTTAAATACTCCATCCTCAAGCGACAATAAAATACTTGTCCTATTATTGATATTACAAATTTTAGTGCTGAACTTAAATCATTGGCTTTTTCATTACTGTTTTTGTAAAGTAATTATTTTTTTTATGCGCAAATTGATCATTTACTTGTAGACTCTGTTTTTTACCAGACACTCACGATGGGCATTGTTGCTTTTTTTCTTGGGATCTCGATAAAAGATGTGAAGTTTTTCATTTCTATTTGTCATTTGGAGTATAGTTATTTTATAGAAACAATCTTCTTTTTCCTATCTCAATCTTGCCAAATTTTTAAAAATTTTGTACTTTTTTGGGTAGTTTATTTCTGTGAAAACAAATGGAAACAGGGGTCAACAAATGTACTTGTCCAAGGTTTTTTCCCCGGGGAGGGGATGTTTGGCCAGGATTGCAGATTCTTCGTAAGAAACGAGCGAGGTTGCCATACACAGTATCAGAGAGGAAGAGAGAAAGAGAGAGAAAGAAAGAGAAAAGAGAAAGAGAATGAGAGTAACGTACCTACATGTTTTAGATATTGCAGATTCTTCGCGGGCGTCACCAGAGCACACCCCCTATATACAATTGTATGCAGTGTGACTTTTAACTGTAGGGTCGCTAAATATATATATTTAGTATAAATCACTGTACTCTGTCTATATACTGTGAGTGTTTTAATACATGGTGTTAAACAGTGGCCAGGGCTTTTGATGTGTGTGTGTATGCGTGTGTATGTCAACAGCTTCTTCGCGGGGCATCATTGCACATCGTGCGTGATAGCATCACTTTATAAGCGTTGTATCATCTTACATGTCATGCTCGATAACTACGTGCCACACACGGGTGTTCGTGATATTTTATAAAATAAAGTTCTAATTATTCATTTCAAACGTAAAATGCAAGTACTTAATAAATTTGCATTTTACATCGCATATATATGAAATGAAACGAATAAAGATATATGTATACCGTGTGCTTGAAACATATATAAATAGCAAAAATCCCCTCCCGGGGGAAAAAAACCTGGACAAGTACATTGGTGGTCCCTTGTTTCCCTATGATATCACAAAAAATCCAAAACCCCACTTAATTTTTTTTTTTAATGTTTACTAATTTTATTCATATCCCGGAGGGAAACCGACCATATAGATCACTAAATATCCGGCCAAAAAATCAGACTTCACAATAAATGTTACTTTGAATTTATTTCCACAGAACAAAACAGGAATCAAAACATTAAAAAATCAGCGTTCTTAAGATGAGAAAAATACCACTTATAATTGGTGTGTAAGAAGTATCAATAGTCTAGAAAAAAATGAAAAAAGTTCACCATCTAAGTTAAGTGCAGCAGTAAAATTTATGATATCAATACTAGGACAAGCATTTCTTTCGTGACTGAGAAGATATCAATATGGACGTACCGGCAACGTAGGGCATGATGCAGTTGGTGCATTGCTTCTGGGATCTCCTAAGTTGAGGTCGCGCCATAGCTATTTTGGCTATGGCGCGACCAATGTTGCCAAATAGTATTTACTTATATGACCTAATGAAACAACATTGCCTGCGCCGTGGCTAAAACAACGAAAAACAAGCAGAAACAGGAAGTTTCGCATAAGAACCCGTGCTTTTGTAATGTTAAAAAAACTTTAATTTATGTCCGTACATCATAGCACAATTTTGTTTGATTGGTAATAATTTGATGAACGTTCACCACCGTACGTTGAGCGTATACGCACAGAGTACTTGTCCGGCCCATAACTTTTTATTAAAATTGCTCATTCCAGTAAAAATCAGGGGTTTCTCGCAAAAGTCAAGGGTCATAAATACGCACTTTTTCATTGTTGGTATTGTCTTATTTAATTTTTATTTTTTTTATGATTAATCCCGCATAACGGTTTAAATTCTCTTTTTCAAAACATAAAGGGCTATTTTGATAGCTGGCGCCCAAGAACGTCAAAATGAAACGAACGGAGGGGGATTATTTTGTGTGAAATTCACGTGATCTTAAAACTTTGGATACAAATTTGACGGTGCATTTATAGCCTGCATTTATCTTTTGACCATTCACCAGTGGTTACTTAGATCTTCTACTAATAAATAGTAGCTTTCTAAAGTATAATAACTTTCATTGCTGGCAATAGTAGTTTTCGAAAGTATGATATTCTACATTGCTGGCAATGGTTTACTGAGTCGCATCTTCAGAAATTTCATAACTGAATGCACCTTATGTTAATGTAATTTTATGATGACTGCAAACACCATTTTATTCCGATTGAATCAACGTCGAATGTTGTGTATGATACAAGGCCATTCTGAAATTCGCAGAAGAATTGATTTTCTTGTAAATTTCTGACGGCGAAAAGCAACACATGCAACGAAAAGCACCTCCAATTTGATTTTCACTGGAATGAGCAATTTTAATAAAAAGTTATGGGCCGGACAAGTACTCTGTGCGTATACGCGCAACGTACGGTGGTGAATGTTCATCAAATTATTACCAATCAAACAAAACTGTGCTATGATGTATGGACATAAATTAAAGTTTTTTTAACATTACAAAAGCACGGGTTCTTATGCGAAACTTTCTGTTTCTGCAAGTTTTTCGTTATTTTAGCCACGGCGCAGGCAATGTTGTTTCATTAGGTCATATAAGTAAATACTATTTGGCAACATTGGTCGCGCCATAGCCAAAACAAAAGTAGCTACTCGACTTAGGAGATCCCAGAAGCAATGCACCAACTGCATCATGCCCTACGTTGCCGGTACGTCCATCAAGAGACTCGGTAGAGTCTCGGGACAAGTACATTTGACAGCTCTGTCGTCTTCTGGCCCGAGGCTCGCCAGCGTATATTATCTCCGAATAAACTAAATTTCGGTGGTGGGGGTAAAAACTGAAAGTCATTTTCTTTAATTACGAAGCTCAGGAGACATATGATGATTTGAAAATTGAACTGGAGATTCATTAAGAAAAAATATTTCGATTGAGCCTTAAATCAGCACGATTGATGCCGTATTTCCTGAGAAAAAACTTTGCACAGGCTCAAGATTATGCCACACACCGAAAGATTGGCGTGCCTGTATAGGACACAATGAAAGGCCTTTTTGCTCCTTCCGAGCTTGTGATTGGCCAGTGCGTTTCTTTCCTCTGTTACCGCGAAAGGTCTGATGATGACTGAATGGAGTTTTGAAAGCAAAATAAGTGCTCTCCGCGGACCGTGTGGTAGATCAGAGAAAAAAATTATTCGGTGAATAAATAAATAGTAGTTCGAAGTTCAACGAAATTAAAAAAATCAACCGTAAAATGAAAAAAATTTAACCTCACTTGCTGCTGATACCATCATCGGTAATATACCAGTGAATTCAGACGTAAGTAAAGCTCGTTGCACATGACGTTATTTTTCGTGGTAGAAATCATGCGTGCGCTTTACGAAATTACATCACGCGTGCTTTCTACCATAAAAAATAGCATCGTGTGCAGCGGGCTCCAGTTTACGGAGGTATTTTTGAAGCGGTTCTATGTATCGTTAATTTGTTAATTACGATGGTCCTAAAGAACCGAGTTTTGGTGTTACGAAGTGCAGGACAAACTCATTTTAAAAAAAAGTTCATCGCATAGTTCAGTGTTAAGTGTTATACGTTTAGTTTAGTAAAAGTGGATGTTTTTAAGAGTCGCGGGAACGCGACAAGTATATTTACGAAACGAGTCACGCAAGACACTATTACCTGAAGAACCGTGGTTCTACCAGTATCCGAAAATGATTTCTTTAATATAAATTCTATGACAGCAATTTAGAGTTTCATTTAAATTCACGTATTTTTTATTTTTTTCCCCCCCTTTCGATCGCGACTAATTAGAATCTGGTGGCTTAAACAGTATTGAAAATATTAATGTTCTTTCACGAACAGTTGTGAGGTTATAGATATCGTGGTTAGGTTTGGATCGACTCTCGGGCACAGTAATAATAAGAAAGTGATGGTGTGAAAATAGTGAAGTGCTTTTAATCAACTTTCGAATAGTGCTGAAATGAATATGTATTTCTTTATTATTGTTAACCTTGCAGTTTTTATTTTCTACACTTAACTCTACGACGGAAAAGAAAGCGATCTCTTTTCTCTTTCGCGATTAAATAAGAATGATTTCTTGAGAAATCATTCTTTTCGTTTCTTTGATAAATATGAAATGGTGTACGATGAACTGTTAATCATGATTGGTGTGAATCGATGTAAATTTCGAAAGTAAACTCTATAAAACTAATAGTGAGTGTCAAAAAAATGTATATGGCAAAGATTGTTATTATCATGCCGAGTTGAGCAGTGTCTAATAAATATTTTTTTTAACTTTACACAGTTGACAATTTATTTTATTGGACTCTTTCCTCTTTATTATAAAATGTTCCTCGCTTGCCGTAATAAGATTTGTACATCATAAAATGTTCCTTGCATGATAATTGTTGGTCCATTTCAAAAGATTTTTGGCGTTCGATGAATTAATAGACAAATACACTGTAAACCTGCAAATGGATATATATGCATGCATCTGGATGATAACCGTAGTAAGTAACGATATATCTTTATGTCAAAATAGCTCGTACAATATATCTTTATGTCGAAAGACTATTGCGGTATATACTCCATATGCTTGTATTATCAAAATTTGTATCTTTGGATTGCATCAAATGCCTATAGACTCTGGAAATTCTGTGAAGCGACAAATGTACCAAGTATTTCCACTTTTTGGGTCCGATTGTAGCATTATGAATTGAACATTTTGTTATGAAAATTCTTCGGTTGCTCGTTTGTCAATGGGATCAAAAATATTGTCTTCGGAACACCATGGATATATGCAAAATTTTAGAATTTTGTTTGGTTCAATATGCTCTATATTTTTCCACATCCCCGCTTTAGTTGTAGTATAATGAATTTAAAAAAATTGTTTCAGAAAGTCTTCCGATGTGTTTTTTCTGACATTATCAAAATTTATATCTTTGGATTGCAACGAATGCCTACAATCTATGGAAATTGTGTGAAGCGACAAATGTACCAAGTATTTCTAGTTTTTGCCTCCGATTTTAGCATTATGAATTGAACTTTTGTTATGAAAATTCTTCGATTGCTCATTTGTCGATGGGATCAACATTATTGTGTTCGGAAAGCCATGAATATATGCAAAATTTCAGAATTTTGTTTGGCACAATATGCGCTCTATTTTTTCACTTCACCACTTTAGCTGTAACATTATGTATTTTGAAAAATTGTTTCAGGAAGTCTTCCTATGTGCTTTTATTGATATTATCAAAATTTTTATAATTGAATTACAATGGATACCTACAGCCTTTGAAAATTCTGTGAAGCGACAGATGTGCCAAGTATTTTCCCTTTTGCTCATTTGTCGATGGGTTAAGAATTGCTGGCTTCAGAATGCCATGCATACATGCAAAATTTAAGAGTTTTGTTGGGCCCAATGTGCGCTACATTTTTTCAATTCCCTAATTTAGTTGTAGCATAATAAATTTTGAAAAATTGTTTTAGGAAGTCTTCTGATGTTTTTTTACTGATATTATCAAAATTTGTATCATTGGATTGCAACGGATACCTACCGACATTGGAAATTCTGTAAAGCAACAAATGTACCAAGTATTTCCACTTTTTGGCTCCGATTGTGGCATTAAGAATTAAAAATTTTGTTATGAAAATTCTGCGGTTGCTCATTTGTCAATGGGATCAAAATTATTGTCTTCGGAACGCCATGAATATATGCAATATTTCAGAATTTCATTCGGCTCTATTGAGCTATATTTTTTCACTTCCCCACTTTATGTTGTAGCATAATAAATTTTGAAAAATTATTCAGGAAGTCTTCTGATGTGTTTTTACTGATATTATAAAAATTTGTATCATTGAATTGCAACAAATACGCACAGACTTTAAAATCTCTATGAAGTAACAAGTGTGCCCAATATTTCCACTTTTTTGCTGGAATAGTGGCATTATTAGGACTTGAAAATTTTATTATGAAAATTCTTCGGTTGCTCATTTTTCATGGGATTAAAATTTGGCTTCCAAAAGTAATGGCTACATGCAAAATTCATAAACTTTATTGAGCCCAATGTGTGGTATGCTTGAGTTGCGGCATGATTAATTAAAAAATTGTCAGAAAGTCTTTGATTCCTTTTTTCTGGAAGTATAAAAATTTGTTTCATTGGAACGCAACGTATACTTACAAACTTTGGAAGTTTCCTGGAGCAACATGTGTGCTGAGTATTTCTACTTTTTGGCTCCTATTGTGGCATAACGAATTGAAAAATATTTTCAAAAAGATTTGCTCTACGGATGCTCTGGTTGTGATGGTACGAAAATTTGCACGAAGGTAATGCAACTGGTACAACTCAACTCGATCCATTTTCTTGGGCACAGGAGTGACCTAACAAGGAAACCTTCCCAGGTGTACCCCGCCGATTTTGTTCCGCTTGGAGTATGTTATTCTACATTGAAATCTAAGAGATACCTATTTTTTCTTTTTTGCGGAAACTCATATTTAAGGGGTGAAACACACCCCTAAAGTTGAGGTCTCCTAGGGGAGGTTGTTCAGTTCCATATATATGCAGACAAGGGGGCAAAATCAAACCAATTGTATTCAATGCTTCATAAAAAGTTATGACTACTCGATTTTTTTCAGCCCTGAGGGGGTGAATAAGCCGAAGTTATAGGGGTTGAAAATTTAAAAAACGTTATAACAAACAGAATATGCTCGATATGGAAGTGAAAAAAATTGCGTAATTAACAGTTTCAAAAGTTAAGAGATACATGTTTTTGCGTTTTTTGGAAAAATGCATCCTTAAGGGTGTACTACCCTTACATCCGAATACCTTTAATTTCTGTAGATACGTATTTTTTTAAGTACCTATCTGCTAGAAAATATTCTTTTGGATATATTAATATATTTTGGATATATTAATGGATGTAAGATTGTTATCAACATAAAAAAAAAAATCCCTTGAAAAAAATTGTTTTAATAAAAAAATTGCGATTTCGTCTTCGTTATATATAATAATCGTTACAACATATGATTTAGGCATCGCAGATAATGAAAATTCTTTTCAATCACATTGTTAACATATTAATATTTCTAGTTATTGTATCATTGTTTTTATTATATTTTATATGCTGTATTTTGTACAAATGTATTTTTGATTGACAAATGAAATTATTCATTATATTCTTTGCAATAGTGGAAATCGTCAAAAAAGTGTTGGAAACATAATGATTTTTTACACGATGAACACCTAACAACAGCAATAATTTGATATACGGGTACATCACAATGCGCTTTGCAAGTTTTAAAACTAAAATCTACAGGATTTTCAAAATTCTTCGGTCGCCATTCATTAAAACCGCTTTTGAACCACGAATACCTAAATAAGTTTACATATCGTGGAGATGATAATTGGTTGTGAACAAGTGACTGAAGCTTAATTATATTATTTCGTAAATGCAAATTTAAATCATAATCCATTAATATGACATTGTCAGAAAAATGTTTCACATAATTTTTCCATATCCGGAAGCCAAAAACATCCAAACGTTGAATCTTTCCCGTTGTACCCTGCAGTATTTTTCTTAATTTTATATTTTTATCCCGAGGTTTCGCTTCGTCAACAGCTCAAGGGCAATGTCCAGTCCAGGAGTCAATTAATAAAATACTGTTTGAACCAACTTGGGGGAAGAAGACATTTTGTAGCCAGGTTTTAAAATGTTCTGAAAGTATAAATTAATTTTTCAATTTGCTTCGTTGCAAGAAATAAACAGTATCTTATGTGTCAATATAAGGAATTCTCTAAAAAAATAATTTTTATTATTGCCTGAAGTGAGTTTTCCAGATTTCGATACTTCTATGTAAACGTTTTCTGGTCTGAATAGTGACGATTCCACTATTGGACCAAATTTACCACTTGGTTCTTTCAAAACCGGGAATAGCGGAGAAAGAAGCCTTCCGTCACCTGCTATAGTGGGCTGAATCGTATAACTATGTGTTGTAGAAGCAATTGATTGTACAAGGCATTCAACTTGTTTCTCTCCTTCAACCGTTAATGTTCTTCCAGAATGCATTTCTAATTGGAAACCACTTTGGTCCGAATTGTAGACATTCGATAACCCATATTCTTCTATATCGTTGTTCACTTCAGAAACAAATTGGTCAGCAAGCTTTCGCAGATTGTCTGCATTTTCAATACTTTTTTTTGTGAGAAATTTACTAATTTTTCTGGAAACAATCCTATGAGCTTTCTTAAATGAGTGTACCCACTTGTCTGACGCCTTAAAACGGACATCTTCATGACCGATTTCTTTTTGTGCTTGCATTGCCCATTTTTTCAAGTCGATGTCATGTACCATAAGACCAGCATCAACGGCAGCTTTAAAATTGGCTAAAGTGTACTCGCAAATTCTAGCTATTTTTTCTTTATAAGTTCCACCTTTATTTAAATATTTAGCCCATCTTTCTAATTGAGTCACTAACTGTACTCTAAATTTTTGTTTAACGCTTGATAGGCTCAAATTTTTAGTTTTGCCACTTCTCCAATAGTTGACTGCCCTCGATTTATACTCGTACGAAACAGATTCATCATCAGTAGTACAAACATCCGGGGGAGTACCGGATCATTGATTGCCGATCCCCATTCTTCATCTTCTACTATTTTCATATCCCAATCTTTGTAAGATTCTTGGAAATATAATGAATCTTCTACGATTGTTTCGACGCCCATGTAATCTTGCATAGCATTCGTTAATATATTTTCAATGCTTTCTTTTAATTGTATTTCACCATTATTTATAGGGCTTTCAGGTATATTTAGGGCTTGAAAATGTGCCAAAACTAATCGTATCACATTAAGCGGATTCACTTCCATTTTTGATAATAAATACACTTGATTTCTTAACTTATGGAACTTGTAACAACTTTTGATTGCAAACAAAACACAGAGCTATACACGCCTTTGATTGTTGATATTATTTTATCACGAGATAAATTCCTTCTAACTCGCACTTATCGAATTGAAGCAATTTCTCAAGAACGCGACTTATAAGCGTAGCACAGGCCATCATATGTTAAATAAGAGAGGCAGAGGCAGATAACAGTTATATATTTCTTATCAACGTATTTTGAAACTTCTTTCAATGATAGGTGAAGTAGAATATCAACTCGAAGAATTAGATAGCTAATAAGCAGGGCTAACGAACACATACAAAGTAAGGTTCGAAATGATAAAACATATCAGTTCATTTACTGCTACGTGATTGTAATAACAATCATCACGTGTATAACAAACTTCTTTTTCTCTAACAAAACGAGAACGAATTTAGCCTATTTTTTCAACAGTATTTTGATAATAAAAAAAAAGAAATAAAAATAAAAATAAACCCTCCATAGCAAAATAGTGACACAGATGCAAATTAATAATCTTTTTAAAATTTTGTTTCAGACAATAATTACGGCTAGAATCGTGTACATCATTTTTTTATAGGACATTTTCAATGATATAAAAAAAACAGTGTAAAAAATGAAAATAACATTAAGAATTCATCCTCTATTCTTTAAGAGTGATTTAATGAAACATCAAAAACTCGGTTGAAACAAAATCGCGAAAAAAGCTACTTTTCGATCTCTCAAGAAAAGAATTTTCATTATCTGTAATGCCAAAATCATATGTTCTATCGATTATTATAATCTATCGATTATTTTCAAGGGATTTTTTTTTATGTTGATAACAATCTTTTTAAACAATTTCACGATATGTTCTATATCCAAAAGAATATTTTCTAGCAGATAGATATTTAAAAAAATACATATCTACAGAAATTAAAGGTATTCGGATGTAAGGGTAGTACACCCTTAAGGATGCATTTTTTCAAAAAATGCAAAAACATGTATGTCTTAGCTTTTGAAACTGTTAATTATGCAATTTTTTTCACTTCCATATCGAGCATATTCTATTTGTTATAACGTTTTTTTAATTTTCAACCCCTATAACTTCGGCTTATTCACCCCCTCAGGGCTGAAAAAAATCGAGTAGTCATAACTTTTTATGAAGCATTGAATGCAATTGGTTTGATTTTTCCCCCTTGTCTGCATATATATGGAACTGAACAACCTGCCCTAGGAGACCTCAACTTTAGGGGTGTGTTTCACCCCTTAAATATGAGTTTCCGCAAAAAAGAAAAAATAGGTATCTCTTAGATTTCAATGTAGAATAACATACTCCAAGCGGAACAAAATCGGCGGGGTACACCTGGGAAGGTTTCCTTGTAAGTTTGCCCGCTTTGTTGAATTTATTGTTTTAAAATATCCATAACATACTTTCTGAACTTTTCAAAATTCCAAGATAATATTAAAATATCTGTAAGTTCTTGTTTTGAGGCTTTCACGGCCATTATTGTTATAAATATCAAAATTTGAATCAAAATTTGTATTATGGGAATGTAGCCGATACCTACAAACTTTTAACGGGACAGATCTAGTTAGAATTTTCGAAAAATCGATTTTTTTTTATTTCATTTTCAAAAAGTAGAATCTCTTACGAACATTTTCCGCCCAGGTAAATGTAAATCGGACCATTATTCGCCGAAATACAAGACTTTGTAGCACGTCGTGTCTGAGCCATAGGTAAGCAGGTAGCGGACTTCAAGTGCGTTTTTCTCGAAACCATGTTTTTGAAGTCGGTGATCACTGTAGCTCGAGAACGGCTTTACCGATCGGGTTGAAATTTATATCACTTCTTCTATATATGGTAGTCCTCCATATGAACGAAGGATTTTTTTTTTGGATAATTATTTTTATTTTTAATAGCAAAAAATGGAACTGATATTTTGGTCAAAAAAACACTTTTGACTTTTAACGGCCGCCATTTTGTGAAAAATGGAAATTTTTCAAAACCCTTCGTTCAACTGGAGCATTATATCATTAACTAAAAATCCCCTCCGTTTTTTTTGTTTCAGATGAGCCGTTGCAGCGTGAGCTTGATCACCGCAAACCGTGTTTTTTTTTGCAGCGTCCTCGGCAATTGACGGTCACCAGCTTATTTCGATATGTATTGCGTTGAAAAAATTGCAACATATACATTACATATGTATCTTTTAAACGGAAGAACTTTTGTTGTGAATTATTTTATCGTTTGACCAAAAAAAAATCGGAAAAAAGGCCTTTTTTTTTGACGTTCCAACTAGGTCTGTCCCGTTAACATTTTGTGAAGCGCCAAGTATTTTCACTTTTTGTCTCTGATTGTGGCATTATGAATTGAAAAATTTATTACAAAAGTCTTCGGCTGCTCATTTCTGGATGGGATTAAAATTTCTGTCCTCGGAACGCAATGGATACATCCAAATTTTCTGAACTTTGTTGGGCTTAAAGTGCACTATGTTTTTTCACTTTTCCACTTTAGTTATGACATAATAAATTTAAAAAGTTGTTTCAGAAAGTCTTCGGGTGCTCTTCTTCTGATAGTATCAAAATTTGTATCATTGGAATGTAGCCGATATCTACACATTTTGACTATTTTGTGAAGAGGAGACACGTGTGCTAAGTATTTCCAGTTTTTAGCTCTGATTATAGCATAATATATTGAAAAAGTTTTATTCAAAACGTTTTCCTCTACAGTCGCTCTGGTTTTGATGGTATCAAAATTTACTCAAAGCTAATGTGAATAATACAACTAATTTTATTTCATTCTCTTAAGTACGATCCTGGTCTGAGTTCGTCCGCTTTTTTTAATATATTGTTTTGGAATTCCCATAACATACTATTTGAACTTTTCTATATTAAACGAGAATATTGAAATAGTTGTAACTTTTTATTTTCATGGTAGTAACTTCTTCAATGGCATTGAAAAATAATCATGATTCCACCATGTTAATGAAAAGAAGAATGAAAAAATGCGTGAACTTTTTTGACAATAGATTCGATATGTTTTCTCTAAACATATGTGAAACTGGTTTTTATTTTATCATTAATCAAAAATGAAAAATTTCGGGAAAAATCTCCATTTTTATCTATGTTATGGCCGAGCCATTTATTATAAATTATCTTTAGATAGTTTTAGGTATACTAGTTAATATAACATTGGTATAAATTTCCAAATGTCCCATACGAATCGCTTCCTCTTGCGAAACCGAATTCTTTCCGATATGCGAATTTAACGCCTTTTTATGATTGCGAAACTCATTTCGCACGAAATTTCTGCGAACTTCGGTTCCTTCACCTTTGAGGAATTTGCAACGAATTGCAAATGACATGAACAAGCCATTGCGAAAACCCGGAACAGTTCTCGCTCACTTAGACCAACTCACTATTTTTGCACATGAAATTGCCTAACTTCTTACGCTGCAATTTCCTAATATCGGAGACATCGACGAGGAAGTGGCCACCAATATTTTTTAGTCTTTCGCTACTCTTCCATCTAAGCGGAGCTCCTCAAGGTACTCATACCTCGAGTTCGAGCCTTGTTCCGTGCCCTTGCAAGATTATTCATAGTTACACATCTTCGATTCTTCGCGATCAAGCATCACTGCTCGAGGGCTAGTGAGGCACTGAGGTGCAGCGTTTCAGTACATCTTGAAGACAAATAAGAACTCTTTACCTATTTATTTATTCAACTATCTTTTCACTCATCAAACAAATCTATAAACTACTTACTAATTTCAAACGTATTATGTCTATCAATCAATTCAAAATTGTCGAGTGTACTGCGCGATTTGTATACGTGAGTGTGCCGACTACACTGTCTTCGAGGAGACCCGCAACGCTCAGCATCAGCACGTCTCAACTTACACCAGTACATCGACCTGTAAGTCCAAATTGTATCACCTTTTATTATTATCCACAAATTACGACTATTGTAAGCAAGAGGAAGTAAACTGCGATCTTGTTCGATTGTAACCTATAAATCTCCAATTTCTATCCAACAATAAATTTGTTATTTCCGAAATCAACTTATTGTTTACCTAATTCTTACCTACATTAATTTTCCTTAATTTTATAGATTATCGGCTGTAATAGGTGCGCCTAGCGCTTTGATAGCTATTTCGAACATTTACCATTTTATTGATTATTTATTTAATCTATTTATTTATTTGTTTATCTGAGAATGATTTGTAACGTGAAATACTTTTCTTAGTTGCGAGTTTCTCTCAGCCCGCTCGTTCACACATTCGCGCATAACATAAAGAAGCTGAAATAAGCGTAATATTTTTTACCACAAATCTTCTAATATAACAAGGAGATACTGCTATTTAATATGTTTCTTTGATAAACACAAATTCAAATAGCTACAAATTCTATGGAAAAGTTCCGACTGCTCTAATCTTGCCCTCAAAAGCTTTGTAAATTTTTGTATCAGACTCTCAGTTCCCGACTTATTTTAGCCTGATTCCATAAGGGTAAATCAAAATGTCAAAAAATTTCACTGGCTCGAGAATAAAAAAAAATTGCCAAATTGAAAGTTCCAAAACACGTATCCCTTTATTTCATGGGGAAAAATCCTGACTCGAAGTAGAAGGGGTCAGGGTTTAGAAATGATAAAACGATAATTTCCCAATATAACCTTTTTCTAATCTATATAAAGCGAGATATTTGAAAAGAACGAGAAGAAACGAATCATATCATGCATAAAAATCCCCCTTGCGGAAAAAACCTGGACAAGTGCATTTGTTGGCCGCCCTTCCCATATTTTTCTACGAATATACGTACACTGCAAAAACCTTTTCTCGCAAAAATCCCTGAGAAAATCAAATCCTATCAAAAAGTAAGAAAAGTGACCACTCTGAAAAAATGTATCAAATAAATTGAAATCACACAAAACAAAATGAGTTAATCCTCGCGAAAAGCTAAGGTTGGGTTTCGCAAAAAGTTATAAAATAAATTGAGCTATACTAAAATATATATGGCCAAGTACGGGAGGCTTTATCGTGTGACATAAAATTTTCAAATAATGTTGAATGCTGATAGAGAAAAGAATCAAGTTCCAAAATGCAGTTGTTTTACCAACCAGAATGAAAATGAAAACTCTGTATCAATAAGAGTCCGAAGCAAAAAAGATTGCAAAAGAAGAAAAAATAGATGAAAAAGACCGATACATTATGTAAATTAAGTGAAAAAACATTCGTCAAGTACTTCGGCCGAATTTTCTTTTAATCTAATTTTATTCGATGTTTTATTAAACAGTTTGTAAGTCAAGGATGATGCATCATATATTTCCGTCATTTCATCTTTGAAGGAATAATAATTCTGAGGCTCCGGACAGTAAAGTTAAACTAGCCAAAAACAGCATAAATGCTGTGAAAAAAGCTGAGACAAGTACATTTATACCCCCCAAATAATCATTCCAGTTAATCCCCCCTACCACCCAGCGCCAAAATACCGATCCCCACCAAAATTTACAAAAACCCGTCTAAGTCGTTCATGCAAAGATCTCCGCACAAAAATCCTTTCTAAAAACCAACTCATCATACAAAGTTTTATGAGTAACCGCTCTCATTATCTTATCAAATTAAGTCAAATTGTACAGAGGTGATAATTTCATTCTCGTAAATGTTGTGAGTTTACAAAAAGTTGATAAATAAATAAAGATCTACTAAACTATATACGATCAAGTACATGGGATTTAATTATGTTTATAAAATCTTCAATTATGTTCATATGCCATTTCTCTAATTAATGCTTTATTACAATGAATTATTATCCTATGACTTGGAACTACAAGGGCTTTAAAAAAAAATACAGAATTGCATTAGCCTGCGTGAGCTTGAACGCTGCCACATTCTCATTTGTAATATTTGTAGTATAGTTTTATTGGTAACCAATTGATAAAAGTTTACTATCGTACGTAGAGCGGATACGCACAGAGTACTTGTCCGGCCCGAAAATTTTTCGATTAGTCAGCGAAAAATATGCTTTTTTGTTCACGGTAAATTTTTCAACCACTCCGAACATTCGGATCTCCTGACGCAGATTTGAATCTTACCCGCCTTGGAATGCAATCAATTGATGACCGCTCTTACATAGCAGGCTTATTCCGTTTTGTAAAACCTGTTGTAGTAAAAACCGGTGTAAAAGTGCGTGTAAATTGTACCGGATTACTTATTTCGGGTGTACAGCACCGTTTAGACGCTCTGTAACTTCAGTTTTCCCCCGGATGTCACAAAACCGGAATAAACGTGCCGTGTATTAACATGAGATATGCTCCACACGAGCATCAATTCATCGATAACAATTGGTTAAAGGAAAGGAGGATGGATAATTTGGGATACAAAACAATCCGCATATTGTGATTCCAAATTAGCTGTGTTTACTTTACTAGTTAATGCCAAAATATATGGTAGATTAATGTTGACTTATGTGACAAATTTTATGAAAAATTTTCGGGCCGGACAAGTACTCTGTGCGTATCCGCTCTACGTACGATAGTAAACTTTTATCAATTGGTTACCAATAAAACTATACTACAAATATTACAAATGAGAGTGTGGCAGCGTTCAAGCTCACGCAGGCTAATGCAATTCTGTATTTTTTTTTAAAGCCCTTGTAGTTCCAAGTCATAGGATAATAATTCATTGTAATAAAGCATTAATTAGAGAAATGGCATATGAACATAATTGAAGATTTTATAAACATAATTAAATCCCATGTACTTGATCATATATACTTTAGTAGATCTTTATTTATTTATCAACTTTTTGTAAACTCACAACATTTACGAGAATGAAATTATCACCTCTGTACAATTTGACTTAATTTGATAAGATAATGAGAGCGGTTACTCATAAAACTTTGTATGATGAGTTGGTTTTTAGAAAGGATTTTTGTGCGGAGATCTTTGCATGAACGACTTAGACGGGTTTTTGTAAATTTTGGTGGGGATCGGTATTTTGGCGCTGGGTGGTAGGGGGGATTAACTGGAATGATTATTTGGGGGGTATAAATGTACTTGTCTTAGCTTTTTTCACAGCATTTATGCTGTTTTTGGCTAGGATTTGTCGACTTTTTGTATGGAATTCATAGCTTGTTAATTAAACATGTCAATATTGTGTACGTACTCGGGTATGAAATTCATAGCCTGCCAATTAAACATGTCTATATTATGTATGTATCTGAGTGATGCAAAAGAATTGACATTTTTTTCGGCATTGCAGCAAAATATGGTAACATGTTATCAAAAAGTGATTCTCTCAAGAATTGAATCCTGAATCAAAATTTTAGAGGTCGCTCAATTGATTTTTTAATGATTTCGGCTAAAAATGGATACATGATCGAATTTCGAGCTGGTGTATATTCGGACTAAAAATGCAATGTGAAATATTGATCTAAGAAGTGTTCAAGTAAATTCAATCTTCGTAATTAACCGTCAATACTTATAAAATTATTAGATTACTTAACGGGGTCATCCCATGTGATAGCTATTTTTTTTCGCTTTTTTGGGATTTTTTTTTGATGAACCATTAAAACACAATATCTTTGAATTTTTACCACACATTTATTAAAATTTTTACAGTTCCTCAGAATTTTATCAAACAAAAATAACGAGTTGAAGCGACTTTACACCGTTCGGAAGACACTCATGTGTTGGTTGACGGCTGCCATGATTCCGGAGGTTTTGCTCATCTGAAATCAAAAAATCAAACGGCATTTTAATTTGTAGATCTGAGATTATCGCTATAATTAGAGTAAAGTAAAAATATCGAAAATTGAATTTTTGGCATGGTTTTAAAAGTCGAAAAAAACGACGAAACTCGGAACTTAACATTTAAAAATGTGCAAAAAATTCAATTTTCGATATTTTTACTTTATTCTAGTTCCAGCGATAGCCTCAGGTCCACTAATTAAAATGCTGTTTGAGTGTTTGATTTTAGATGAGCAAAACCTTCGGAATCATGGCAGCCGTCAACCAACACATGAGTGTCTTCTAAACGGTGTAAAGTTGATTCAGCTTGTTATTTTTGTTTGATAAAATTATGAGGACTGTAAAAATGTTAATAAATGTGTGGTAAAAATTCAAAGATAGCGTGTTTTAATTGTTCGTCAAATAAAAAAAATCCCAAAAAAGAGAAAAACTAGCTGTCACATGGGATGATCCCGTTAAAACGTACAGTAGTTCTGAGAAGATACGACGTATAAAAGAACAACGAACAAGTAAAAACTTGACTTTTTTTTAAATTTGTAAAAAAAAATTTCAAAAAATATTGCACCGAACCATGCGTGCCAATAGATCAACGGATCGGAAAATATTCCATAAAAAATGATGCCGAAGAAATACTCCAATAGCATCAGATTGCACCGAAAGTTTTTAAATATAAGTAATCATAACGAAACGAGATTTTGAAACAAAAAAATATACGTACAAAATTTCGAGAGCTAAACTTTGATTGGAAAAAATAATTTTGGCCGAAGTACTACGCGAGTTTTTTTTAATAATATTTATTGATTACGAATTATATCTCATGAGCAATAGATAAAAACAAAATTGGTGAAGTACTTATGACATTTTTTTTTCTCAAATCAAATATCTTTTCGCTCAAAATTATTTCGCATCGCCTGATTCCGTTTTGTGTTGCAAGTGCAAAGTGCATTCTAGGGTGGTTTAAAACCACATATAATTCAAACCTAGGGTGATATCATACACCATTCTCTCAGTTATATAAAAAATGAAGAGAATGGTTTCCTAATCAACTTTATTGTTGCATGCAAGAGACATTTTATGGTAAAAGAGAAGGGCACTGTTTTCGACTCCGTTTTAGAATTTACGTTCGGGAAAATGAAATGTTGGGGCTAAAGTTAATAAAAAAAATTATTTATAAAGGTACTGTTCAAAAGTTTATTTATTAAATTATACTTTATTTTTGCACTATCACTCTTCTATCTATATATATAAAAGTTACTTTAACCAAAACTGAAACTGACCGCGATCTTTATAACCTCACAACTGTTCAAAGATATCAAATATTCACCGAATACGAGTTTATCATACACCATTCTCTTAGTTATACAAAAAAAAAACAAAGAGAATGGTTTCTAAATAAACTTTATTATTGCATTCATGGAACATTTTATGGTAAAAGAGAAGAGGCACCGTTTTCGACTCCGTTCTAGAGTTTACGTTCGGAAAAATGGATTGTTGGGGCTAGGGTTAATAACAAAAATTATTTATTTAGACACTGTTCAAAAGTTTATTTATTGATTTAAACTTTATTTTTACACTATCACTCTTCTACCGATAATATAATAAAAGTAACTTTAATGAAAAGTTGAAACTGATCGCGATGTTTATAACCTTACAACAAAGATATTAAATGTTCACCGAATAGGCGTTTAAAGTCCTGATCTCGAATATGTCTAACCAAAAATAAAATTATCTGCTTTCACACCCGCGATTTTTATAATCTTACTTTCCAACCCCACAACTATCACTAGTATAACTGCGATCTTTTTTCGAAACTCACAGCTGTCACTCTTACTTATGCATCCTGAAGAAAAGTCTTCGACGGTCACATCAACGAACACAGTCTCGCATATCACCAGAAAATTTCTATTTCACCACACATGCACCGAAAGTTCAACTTTCCGAAATCGGAAAGTTGAACTTTCGGGGCATGTGTGGTGAAAAATAGTATACGCTCCACGGGAGTGAAATTAGACTACCTCAAACCGCGTGCTTGTCACCCTCGCCTTCGGCTCGGGTAACAATTCTGCCCGCGGTTTGAAGTAGTCTACTTTCCCTCCCTAGGTGCGTAATATACTAGTTATAACTAGTGTCACTAGACAGCAACCGCTAAACGTCAAAAAATGTGTGCGAAAAGGGTAGGGTGGAGATTGTCAGAATAATCAACTTCAGACCGTACGAAAGTGACTAGGGCTCAAGAGCCCAGCTTAACGTGAGAGACTGCTTATAGATGCGGAGCACAGATGTCGCAACGGTTACTTTCGTCGATAATTCGCCGTTTACAGATTTTGTGACAGTGGTTCTCAACTAATTAGAGATATTCGAATGCGAGACTGGTTTTTAATGTAAGCGACGTTATTCCTTCGCAAATGATCATTTTAGAGGGCTTGTTCTTAATTTTTATTATAAAAACGGTTATACATAGCAATAATCTGGAGCAATTGGCTTACTTTAACAATAATTAATAAATATTAATAAGTAAATGAACAGAATAAGAAATAATGGAGCTATAATTAATAATAATAATAATAATAATAATAATAATAATAATAATAATAATAATCATTTTTACTATTATTCAATATCAACAATTAATAATTGTTGTTATAAATATTTTATTTCTTTATTTATTATATTTAATACTATATTTTTGTTCGTGCGTATGACAGAACAAATGAGGAGAGGGGGAAGGATGCACGGAATACTCAAGTATTATGTGCATGTATATATTTGTAAGATTCTTAGATCAATTTTTCAATGAATAAATAACAACAAATTGTACTGACATCTGGCTTTTGCTATTTTGTTTCAACATACTTTATTAAAACAATGGCTGCTGGTTTACAACTCGCGATATCTAATAATAAAAAGATAATTATTTATTTAAAATAAAGCTGGACAGTTAAAAACATATATTAATATATAAATATGCAAACTGTTTGCCCAAAGCGGAACATTATAGAAATTTCGTGGATATCTGTTTTAATTTTGATAGCAACGCGGCTATTGTTAAATATTAAGAAAAATTTTAAACCATAGTTTTCTACTCTGTAAAACTTCAAGCAAAATGTCAAGTGGCCCTGATAAGAGTCTACCATTTTCCGCCAATAATTTTCAAATACATCCGTAGCAGAATGAGTAAGAACTAGATTCACATCCCGAAGGTGGTGAGATCGATTCCACCCTCGGGCAACTTCTTTTTATAATGTAACGAATTCGAATAAATAATAATATGCGAATAATTATTTTTCTTTAATTATTAAAGAAATGAATTATTATTAACTGATTATTATTAATTATTGATTTTTTTATGCTCCTTTCATGTAGTTAGATATGCGAATAATTGATTCTGTATTCAATTTTTTGACAAATCTAAATATTCGCATAACTAACATGAAATACAATATAACGCAGAGCGAAAATGAATATGTGCCTATTTTACATTGTACCAATAAATGATTATATTGTTATTAAATATTCACAAAAATTCCACTTCTAGACTACTAAATTAATTTTAGTTAGACTAATATACAGACTAGACTAGACCAACAAAAATTGAAAAACGTACTAAATTTACAAAAAGCGTACTAACGTACTAAATACTTTAAAACCGTATTAGATAAAAGTACAATCTAGTATGTGTTTAAATAAATACTTATATTGTTGTTGAATATTCAGAAAAATTTAACTAATAGACTACTAGACTAATTCTAGACTAATACGGTAGATTAGTAGACTAAGCTAGACTCATAGATTTAGTACAATCAAGATCATTTTAAGGTGTTTAATACGTCGGTACGCATATTATAAATCTAATACGTTTTTTAGTTTCTATTAATCTACTTTAGTCTATTAGTCTGTTAGTTAAATAGTGAAATTTTTCTTAAAATTTAACAACAATATAATCGTTTAATTCGAATAATTGAATAGAATCAATTATTCGCATATCTAACTAATGAAAGAAACACCAGAAAATATTAATTAGAAATAATAATTTATTTATTTAATTACTAAAGAAAAATAATTATTCGCATATTACTATTTGTTCACATTCGTTACATTATAAAAAAAAGAAGCTGCCCAAGGGTGGAATCGATTTCTCCACCTTCGGGACATGAGTCTAGCTCTTACTCATTCTGTTGCGGATGTATTTGAAAATTATTGATGGAAAATGGTACATGCTTATCAGGGCCACTTCATATTTTATTTGAAGTTATACGGAGTGGAAAACTGTGGTTTAGAATTTTTCTTAATATTTAACAACAATAGCCTCGTTGCTGTCAAAATTAAAACAGTCATCCACAAAATTTATATAATGTCCCGCTTCGGTTAAGCAACTTTGTGCAGGGAAAAATACTTAGTCGCCTGCCATGTACCAGTATTCGGTCTCTGTCCATACTTTGTATGAGTGGGAAGAGTGCTGAAGACATCTTCCACACTCTTCCCACTCATACAACGCCGACTATTGGTACATGGCTGGCGACTAGGTGTTTTACCCTATCTATATATTGATATATGTTTTTCAACTTTCCAGCTTTATTTTAAGGGGACCGTATGGTCTAGAAATTTGAAAAAATCGATTTTTTTTTTTTCGATATGTCGAAAGTATAGTATCTCAAGAATATACTGTGAAATTTTCATGCGGAAATTCTCAATATTACAGCTTCTACAGCCCATAACGCAGGTAGAGAGCGGTCCGCGACACGAAAACGTTCAAAGCCTTATTGGACACAAAGCCTTACGGGGATGATTTTTTAGTTTGCAAAAAAGAATGTGTTTTGCATGTTAAAAAACGTTTGTACAAACGTGCTGTTGATGCGAAAAAAAAACATGCACAAATAAAGAAAGCAACAAAGAAATTGACAGAAAAAGAAGAGGGAAAAAAGACACAGCGGAAATCGATAAATAAAACACCGAAGCGTCAACAATTGACGAATAAATTATTGCAAGAGCTGTCAACTTATTACGGTCTAGCAATTAGACGTAATTCAGATTCGACTGAAGGGATGAGAAGTGAAATATGGGCAGCATATTATCACAAAATTTCAACAGATGAAAATCCGCAACACTCGTACTGTCCTCCAGGTTCCGAATCGTGGTGCAAGTGGCGTCAAAGTGAGGCTGCAGGTACTTTAGACACCTACGAGCACCCACCTGCTCTGTGCGATGAAGCACAAGAGATATTAAAACCAATTTATGAAGAATTGACAGCAGAGACTTTATTGGAAAGGTGTATTGGCAGTAATACGCAGAACAATAACGAAAGTTTCAATGCTTGCGTGTGGCACCTTGCGCCGAAACATCTGTTTGCCGGAAAAAAAATCATTGATATTGCCACTCACATTTCCGCTTGCATATTCAATGAAGGATTTGCATCCCTATTGAAAATAATGGAGACCATGGGCATAACAATCGCGCCACAAGCGGAGCAACTAGCGCAAAACCGAGACGAGCTGCGAGTATCGAGCGCCAACCGTAGGAGCACGGACAACTCCAAAGAGGCTCGGACAGCTCGAAGAAATGAAAGGAGTGAGGAAATCTTGAATTATGAACGTTCCGAAGGAATCCTATATGGTGCCGGAATCGCGGATTAACTGTAAGTATTCAAAATTTGCTCAATTTTTGAAAATATCTGTACCTCAAACTTTAAACTCATTTATCTCGAAACGACTTTTTTCGGCACTGCGCAGGTGAAAACAAAAAAACTATTCAACCGAATCACTTGAAATTTGGATATGTTGTTCACAACATGTATGGCTATCGTCGGAACTACAATCATAATTTTATTTAAATAATTTCTTATTGTTTATACTAAAAAACTAGTGAAAAAAAAACCCGATTTTACGAATTTTTTTTCAAAAGCGCGCCATTTTGTCAATTTTTAATTTTTTCGATTTGTTCTAGTCCCGACCATAACTGCACTCTTTCTGATTAAGAATCTTCTTGAATTTTGTGTTTCAGATGAGTAGAAGTCTCGGATCGATCTTCACCGTCCGGGTCGGATTTTTCGAGAGGGTCGTCTTCAATGCCAATTATATGATAATAAACACTGTTTTTAAAATTAAAAAAAAATTTTTTTGTATACTTAATAAAGGTAGTAATAAACCCGAAAAGTTAAAACATCGATTTTTAAATTTTTTAAGGCAAAAAAAAAATCGTGAAAATAGGTGAAATTTTCGTGCTCTAGACCATACGGTCCCCTTAAATAAATAATTATCTTTTTATTATTAGATATTGAAAGCTGAAACCCAGCAGTCATTGTTCTGATAAAGTATGTTGAAACAAAATAGTAAAATTCAGATGTCGCTACAATTTGCTTTTATTTATTCATTGAAAAATTGATCTAAGAATCTCACAAATATATACATATACATAATACTTGAGTATTCCGTGCACCCTTCCCTCTCACCTCATTTGTTCCGTTATACGCACGAACAAAAATATAGTATCAAATATAATAAATAAAGAAATAAAACATTTATAACAACAATTATTATAATTATTGATATTGAATAATAGTAAAATGATTATTATTATTATTATTATTATTCTTAATTATAGCTCCATTTTTTCTTATTCTGTTCATTTACTAATTAATATTTATTAATTATTGTCAAAGTAAGCTAATCGCTCCAGATTATTGCTGTGTATAACCCTTTTAACAATAAAAATTGAGAACAAGCCCCACAAAATGATCATTTGCCAAGGAATAACGTCGCTTACAATAAAAACAAATCTTGTATTTGGATATCTCTATTTAGTTGAGAACCACTGTCACCAAATCTGTAAACGGCAAATTATCGACGAAAGTAACCGTTGCGACATATGTGCTTCGCATCTATAAGCATTCTCTCACGTTAGGCTGGGCGCTTGAGCCCTAGTCACTTTCATACGGTCTGAAGTTGATTATTCTGACAATCTCCACCCTACCGCGAAAAGTGCCACCTTTTTTTGATGATTTGGAAGGATGAAATATTAATATTTCCAATATGCGTTAGGCTACAGGGTTCTAAATAGTCACGATCGAAAGAAAAAAAAAGAAAAAATACGTGAACTAGCAACATCTTTTAAAGTGTTGTAATTAATTAAATATCGCTGAAACAATTTTCGAAAACCGTACGAAACCGCTCTGCTTGCTGTAAAGACTCTAGTAGCGACTCGTCTTCGCCATCTTATAATATACGTAAATGTACTTGTCTCGAGTCGCTACCGCGACTCTAGATGTACACAAAAAATAAACACTGTAATCATCCATGTTTTTTTTCTTTATTTAGTTTTCTGCTCGATTTTCGTCACACACAACTGAATTTTTGGCTTTTGTCACTATAATTTTTTCTCATAACCGTCACTATAATTTTGTTTCAACCTCATAACCATCACTATTAACCTTAACCCTGATGACTCTAAACATCAACTTTCACACCCGCGATCTTTATAAAATCATTTATTATTATGACTACCCGCGATCTTTATAACCTCATTTTTCTCACGACTATCACAATTAATCCGCGGCCGCGATCTTTATAACCTTTTTCATTTCAACAGCTGTCACTGTTATTATTAAAAAAGATATGAAACGGTCGGCGGTCACATCGACGAACACACTGTTACATATCACCAGAATATTTCTAGTTACAACTAGTGTCACTAGACAGCGACCGCGAAACGTCAGAAAATGTGTGCGAAAAACGCCACCCATTTTTCATGGCACGGAAAAATAAAATATTAATATTTACAATATGCGATGGGCTACAGAGTTCTAAATAGTCACGATCGAAAGAAAAAAAAAATAAAAAATACGTGAACCAGCAACATCTTTCAAAACGCTGTAATTAATTAATTATCGCCGAAACAATTTTCGGAGATTTTAAAAAACCATTCGATCCAACTCTGCTTGCTGTAAAGAGTCTAGTAGCGAAACACGTCTTTGTTTTTATAGTATTTTAAATGTACTTGTCTCGAGTCGCTACCGCGACTCTAGATATAATTATTTATTTATAGCTTAGACCGAAATTGCTAACATCCTCTCTGCCTTTTCGCTCCTGAATGACTTATTCTAATACGCAACTTGAAAGCTAATGATAAAGTATTTAATTTTCTGAATTTTTGCCTTGTGGAAAAACTGGAACTTGAGGTCTCTTCTATAACACCTTCCTGCCAAGCTATAATCGAATAATAACCTATCAACGAATTACTAACATCTCGAAAATACTTCGAGTCTGTAGTTAACTCTTTTGAAAACATTATAACTTTTTTTCTTATCACAGGAACGAAACGCTCCTATATTTAAACAACCTAAATAACAATGAGTTTACGGTAAAATCTGTCTCATTCTCGTATGCCGAATTAGTAGTGTGAGCAGTACTGATTCCTGACATTGAAATAGATCGATGATGTAATGACGCAGACACGTTGTAAGTTTTTTTATTATATACAGGCTCTATTGGAGTCTATATAAAGCAAAATATATGAAAATACTATAGAAAAAAGAAGTAATATGAAATAGCAAAAATCCCCTCCCGGGGGAAAAAACCTGGACAAGTGCATTGGTGGTCCCTCGTTTCCCTACGATATCACAAGAAATCCAAAACCTCACTTTAATTTTTTTTTAAATGTTTACTAATGTTATTCATATCCCGGAGGGAAACCAACCATATAGATCACGAAATATCCGGCCAAAAAACGAGACTTCACAATAAATGTTACTCTGAAGTTGTTTCCACAGAACCAAATACGAATCAAAACAATAAGAAATCAGCGCTTTCAAGATGAGAAAACTACCACTTATAATTGGAGTGTAAGAAGTATCAATAGTCTAGAAAAAAATGAAAAAAGGTCACCATCTAAGTTACGTGCAGCAGTAAAATTTATGATATCAGTACTAGGACAAGTATTTCTTTAGTGACTGAGAAGATACTGAGAAGATACTAGGACAAGTATTTCTTTAGTAACTGATAATATAGTTGGTGCATTGCTTCTAGGATCTCCTAAGTTGCGTAGCTACTTTTGTTTTGGCTATGGCGCGATCAATGTTGCCAAATAGTATTTACTTGTATGACCTAATGAAACAACATTGCCTGCGCCATGGCTAAAATAATGAAAAACAAGCAGGAACAGGAAGTTTCGCATAAGATCCCGTGCTTTTGTAATGTTAAAAAAAAAACTTTAATTTATGTCCGTACATGATAGCACAATTTTGTTTGATTGGTAATAATTTGATGAATGTTCACCACCGTACGTTGATCGTATACGTACAGAGTACTTATCCGGCCCATAACTTTTTATTAAAATTGTTCATTCCAGTAAAAATCAGGGGTCTCCCTCAAAAGTAAAGGGCCATAAATACGCACTTTTTCATTGTTGGTATTGTCTTATTTAGTTTTTATTTTTTTATGATTAATCCCGCATCACGGTTTAAATTCTCTTTTTCAAAACATAATGGGCTATTTTGATAGCTGGCGCCCAAGAACGTTAAATTGAAACGAAAGGAGGGGGATTATTTTGTGTGAAATTTGCGTGATCTTAAAACTTTGGATACAAATTTGACGGTGCATTCATAGCCTGCATTAATCTTTTGACCATTCACCAGTGGTTACTTAGATCTTCTACTAATAAATAGTAGCTTTCCAAAGTATAATAACTTTCATTGCTGGCAATAGTAGTTTTCTAAAGTATGATACGCTACATTGCTGGCAATGATTTACTGAGTCGCATCTTCAGAAATTTCATAACTGACTGCACCTTATGTTAATGTAATTTTATGATGACTATGAACACCATTTTATTCCGATTGAATCGATGTCGAATGTTCTGTATGATACAAGGTCATTCTGAAATTCGCAGAAGAATTGATTTTCTTATAAATTTCTGACGGCGAAAAGCAACGCATGCAATGAAAAACACCTCCAATTTGATTTTTACTTGAATGAGCAATTTTAATAAAACGTTATGGACCGGACAAGTACTCTGTGCATATACGCTCAATGTACGATGGTGAACGTTCACCAAATTATTACCAGTCAAACAAAACTGTGCTATCGTGTACGGACATATATTACAGTTTTTTTTTAACATTACAAAATCACGGGATCTTATGCGAAACTTCCTGTTCCTGCTTGTTTTTCATTATTTTAGCCACGGCGCAGGTAATGGGTCGCGCCATAGCCAAAACAAAAGTAGCTACTCAACTTAGGAGATCCCAGAAGCAATGCGCGAACTGCATGCCCTACGTTGCCCGTACGTCCATATTGATGTCTCCTCAGTCACCAAAGAAATACTTGTCCTAGTGCTGATATCATAAATTTTACTGCTGCACGTAACTTAGATGGTGACCTTTTTCATTTTTTTCTAGACTATTGATACTTCTTAAACACCAATTATAAGTGGTATTTTTCTCATCTTGATAACGCTGATTTTTTAATGTTTTAATTCCTGTTTTGTTCTGAGGAAATAGATTCAAAGTAACATTTATTGTGAAGTCTGGTTTTTTGGCAGGATATTTCGTTATCTATATGGTTGGTTTCCCTCCGGGATATGAATAAAATTAGTAATCATTAAAAAAAAAATGTAAGTGGGGTTTTGTATTTTTTGTGATATCATAGGGAAACGATGGATCATCAATGTACTTGTCCAGGTTTTTTCCCCCGGAAGGGGATTTTTGCTATTTGTGCTTATATTCACTAAACTACGAAATTATTATTTTTTTTTATTTATCCATATGGCGTGCACGCACGTCTCGCACTTCATTATATTAAGGCAGTCACCCCGTGTGATATGTTGAAAAAATCGATTTTTTTTCTTAAATTGATTTCTATACATGTGTAAAATATACTGGTAAAGTGATTTTCCAATATTCGAAGTCGTTGGAAAATTACAGTAGTTAGAATATGGCGTAAAGTATCTAATGTACGTGGGTGATGGAGATAGTAAAACATTTAACGCAATTTTAAATGCCGAACCATACGGGGAAATCTTAGTATCAATAAAAGAATGCATGGGCCATGTAGAGAAAAGAATGGGGACGCGACTGCGTAATACAAAAAAAAGTAATAAAGCAATCGGTGGAAAAGGCGCAGGCGATCTGACTGACAAGATCATCAACGAAATGACAAATTTCTACGGATTAGCAATTCGTCGACATTCAGATTCTGTTGAAGAAATGAAGAAAAACGTTTGGGCCACTTTCTTTCATAAAAGTTCGTCAGATGAAAATCCTCAGCATCAAAACTGTCTAGAGGGCGAAGACAGCTGGTGCAAATGGCGGCAGGCCGAAGCTAAGGGTGAGCTCAGTTAATTCCATCACGACAAGCCCCCTTTAACACCAGCAGTCCAAGCAGCTATTAAGCCTGTGTATGAAGACTTGTCAAGAGATAAACTGTTGATCCGATGCTTAGGAGCAGAGACGCAGAACAATAACGAATCTCTGAATTCATTGATCTGGACTTTCTCTCCAAAACATCTTCACTCCGGCGCCAAAATCGTTGAGATTGCAACATTTTTGGCTGCAATTATCTTCAACGAACGATTTCAAGGAGTCATAAAAACATTGGCGGCAGTGGGATGTCCAATTGGCCACGAAGCGCATGCTTACGTGCACCGCCGTGATGAAGCACGTATCGCTCGCTCCGAGCGGCGCGTGAGCGATGTCGTGAAACAAGCCAGGATTGAAGCAAGAGCGCAGCAAGCAGCTTTAAGGGACTTCCAAGAGAAAGTAGAAGGAATTCTCTATGGACCAGGCATAGCAGATTAATGGTGAGTAAGGATTTCATAATTTAAATCGTATTTGAACTTTTAAATGCGTTTTTCTTAAAACTGCGTTTTTATAGCTGGCCTCCACGATATCTTAAAAACGGTTTCACCGATTGCTTTGAAATTTTAATAGTAGATTCAGCACATGCATAGTCATTGATTAAACTAAAATAATGCAAAAATCAGAGCCGTTTTTTTTATAACAAAATAATCGAAAAAAACCATGAAATTTGAAAATCATTTTTCAAAAACATGTCAATTATTCAATTTTCAATGTTTTCGAATGATTCTAGTTCATTCGGTAGCCACAGCTTCGCAGATTAAAATGCCGTTTGGTTTTTTGATTTCAGATAAGCCAAACAGCCAGAATCATGGAGAAAGTCGATAAACTTTTTTTCGACATGGGTGCCTTTGGAATGGTGCAATACACATTGTGATAAAGATTTTGGTCTGAAAAGATTCTGACTTACTGTCGAAATATCAATAAATATATAGTAAAAAGTTCAAATGTTTTTATTTTTATTGTTCGTCAAAAAAAAAATCCCAAAAAAAGCTAAAAAAACCGGCCGTCACACAGGGCGACGGCCTTAAAACTTCCTTCAGACTTTCCGTTGTACAGATCCAGAGGAAAGATCGCAATCGGAATTAATCAGACATTCGTTGTTATCTTTGCCGGAGACCTACTTTGGTGGAAATGGGTTTTGATGGGCATCAAGAGGCATTTGATTGTGTCATCTGCGCACATATACAGACACGGCAAATTCTTGAATGGAGTAGAATCGAGCATAACCCTAAGCCTGTGCAAAGTTTTTTTCTCACAAGGAAAGGTACTTTGGTGTCCCCCTCCGATTTTGATAATTTTTATATATGTTATAGTCCATCGAAAATTAAGAGACACGTAATTTTTTTTATCGGCTTAAAGTTATTTTTAAGGGGTGAAATCGACCCCCAAAGTTGAGCATGTTTTGCATCTGGTAGAGTGTTTCATATAGAAGCACTTAACCGATCGTAACGAAACCAATTGCAAAACGTTTTTCACGTCAAATAACCTGTATATAATGTTCAACTTCTTATGCACCCCTATTACATGGGGATGATTCACCCCCGAATATCCAGAATTCTTTTGTATAAAAAAAACTTGCAATCCGATTTCAATAAAACAAACGCCATTTTGCAGAGCAAAAAAAATAAAATTGACGTATTTTTGGGTTTTTCTCAGATTAAAAAAATTAAGGGGGTAAAACACCCTTAAAATGTCAAATTTCATTTTGAGCACTGTCCCCTTCCGATTTCAATATTTTTTTTATAAAATGTAGCTTATCGAAAAATAAGACCACCTATTATTTTTATTGGCTCAAAATTATTTTTAAGGCGTGAAATCAACCCCCAAAGTTGGGCATGTTTTGCATCTGGTAGAGTGTTTCATATAGAAGCACTCAACCGATCGTAACGAAACCAATTGCAAAACGTTTTTCACGTCAAATAACCTGTATATAATGTTCAACTTCTTATGCACCCTTACTTACTGCAGGGGGGTGAACCACCCCCTGACATTCATAATTTTTTGTATAAAAGAAAAATTGTCATTCGATTTCAATGGAAAAACCAACATTTTGAAAAGCAAAAAAAAATTATAGTGAATGTGTCTAGATTTTTCCAATAAAAAAAATTAAGCGGGTAAAACACCCCTAAAATCTCAAATTTCATTTTACGCACTTAAATGATAAAATTCAATTCAATTGGTCTCATTATCATTGCGTATCGACTTATATGCTAAATAATATTTATTTCGCATGTACATCGGCTTTTTAATTATATGAAAAATTGAGTACTCCTACATCTTCGGTGGTCGTGAGCTTCACGATTTTTTATTTTTGTATACACATGGTCTGTACACAAATATATATATATAGGTTATACATAGGCGCTAAAATCTTTCATGTAGTAAAAATAGATTCCAATTCAAATTTTCGTTTCAATTATCATTCCTGAACTTAATGATTATATTTTGAACAGTAATGATGTTCTTCGAAGAAATGTTTGAAACAAAGTGACTTTTTACACCATGAACATCTTACTACAGCCACATTTGTGCAGCCTTCAATTTCACATTGTGTTTGAGATGACATACCAAAAGCGAATTCAACGGGATTTTCGAAATGCTCAGGTCGTTCTTCTATGTACCCACTTTTGAACCAGGCATATCGAAATAAATTTTCGTACCTCGGAGATGATAATTGATTATGTACTAGAGATTGCAGCTTGATTATATTATTTCGTAAATGTAGACTTAAATCATAATCAAGTAACATGACACTGTCTGAAAAATGTCTGACATAATTTTTCCAAATTCTAAATCCGAAGACATCAAGTGGCTGGATATTCCCTGTTGTTCCTTTCGGTATGATCATTGTAACAATTTCTTTGTTATGTGGTGTAACTTCCGTGACAACACTAGGGCAATGTCCACTCCATGAGTCTATTAAAAGCACACTTTTCTCACCGACATTTGGGAAGAACACTTCTTGAAGCCATACTTTGAAATGTTCTATAAATCAATATGTAAAAATTAATAGCACATCTATTTTTTATATTTGAATATTACATACCAACGTACCTGATGTAGCCTTGCCAGATTTTGAAACACTTATAAAAACATTGGGAGGTCGAAAAATGGTTCGTTCTACGATTGGCCCCAACCGCCCGGATGGCTCTTTTAAAATTATCAGAAGAGGTGACAACAATTTTCCTGCTGCTGATATTGTCGGCTGGATGGTGTAGCTATGGGTTGTCGCTGAAACGGATTGTACAAGGCATTCTACTTGTTTTGTACCTTCTTCTGTTAACGTTCGCCCTGAATGGACTTCTAATTGGAAACCACTTTGATCAGAATTATAAATATTTTCCAAGCCATATTCCTCAATTTTCAATTGAACTGCGGAGACAAATTTATTAGCATCGTTTTGTAATATGTCCTTTGATTCGAGAGTCTTTCTTGTCACGAATTTATTTATTTTTCTACTTGTTATTCGATGAACTTTTTTAAACTTTTTTATCCATGTTGGCGAAGCCCTGAAACGCAAATTCTCATGCCCAATCAATTTTTGGGCTTGTAATGCCCATCTCCGAAGATCGATATCGTGTACAATGAGACCTGCTTCTATGGCGCTTTTTAAATTATCGATTGTATATTCAGAAATGCGCGACAATTTTTCCTTGTAAGTTCCGCCTTTATTAATTTGTTGAGCCCAGCGCCTTAATTGGCGCACAGATTTAACGAGTTTAAATCGGTTTTGGACTGTTTCTATTTTCCTATTTTGTTTCGTTTTTGCACTTCTCCAGTACTCAACAGCTCTTTGTTTGTAGTCGTAGCTCAAATCTTCTTCATCGTCAGTACACGTTTCAGGGCTTAATGGAGATTCTCCAAGACCCCATTCGATGTCATTATCTTCGACAGGTTCTACTATGACATCTCTAAACGGTTCTTGAAAATCTAATGTCGTATCTTCGACGATTTCTAACTGATTGAACTCTGCCATAGAGGCCTTCAGAATTTCCGCGAAACTCTCTTTCAATTCCACTTCATTATTGTTAACAGGACTGTCAGGAATGTTCATTACCTCGAATGTAAGAAACAACAGTCTTATTACGTTCATTGGATTGATGGACATGTTAATAACAATACGGTATTCACGATAGCGGACACGATAATGACTGATCAACAGTCGAACAGCAACTTAACTTCTGGAATAATATAAAGTCAGTTTTACCTTTTTCATCTTGAGTGGGCGGTTTGATCTGACATCACCACGAAAACAGCATTTTTATTTGGTTTTCGGATATACCTCAAACATTAGCCTGAGCGAACTGGCTTTTTCAAGAATACTTGGGGTCGAGCCACTATAGCGGTTCTTGATATGAATAAGAATATGGCAAGGCATGAGCCAGCTTTGTTTACATTCTGGGCGGTGAATTGCTGATGCGACTCTTTTGATATTTGAGTTTTTTTTTTATTTTCGTAAATCGTTCAAAATAGAAACTTATATAAATAGAACGGATACCAACACTTCTTTATAAACGTGAAGCATGTCAGAAGGGCAGCGGATGTACATGCGAAATAAATATTATTTAGCATATAAGTCGATACGCAATGATAATGAGACCAATTGAATTGAATTTTATCATTTAAGTGCGCAAAATGACATTTGAGATTTTAGGGGTGTTTTACCCCCTTAATTTTTTTTATTCGAAAAATCTAGACACATTCACTATAATTTTTTTTTGCTTTTCAAAATGTTGGTTTTTCCATTGAAATCGAATGACAATTTTTCTTTTATACAAAAAATTATGAATGTCAGGGGGTGGTTCAGCCCCCTGCAGTAAGTAAGGGTGCATAAGAAGTTGAACATTATATACAGGTTATTTGACGTGAAAAACGTTTTGCAATTGGTTTCGTTACGATCGGTTGAGTGCTTCTATATGAAACACTCTACCAGATGCAAAACATGCCCAACTTTGGGGGTTGATTTCACGCCTTAAAAATAATTTTGAGCCAATAAAAATAATAGGTGGTCTTATTTTTCGATAAGCTACATTTTATAAAAAAAATATTGAAATCGGAAGGGGACAGTGCTCAAAATGAAATTTGACATTTTAAGGGTGTTTTACCCCCTTAATTTTTTTAATCTGAGAAAAACCCAAAAATACGTCAATTTTATTTTTTTTGCTCTGCAAAATGGCGTTTGTTTTATTGAAATCGGATTGCAAGTTTTTTTTATACAAAAGAATTCTGGATATTCGGGGGTGAATCATCCCCATGTAATAGGGGTGCATAAGAAGTTGAACATTATATACAGGTTATTTGACGTGAAAAACGTTTTGCAATTGGTTTCGTTACGATCGGTTAAGTGCTTCTATATGAAACACTCTACCAGATGCAAAACATGCTCAACTTTGGGGGTCGATTTCACCCCTTAAAAATAACTTTAAGCCGATAAAAAAAATTACGTGTCTCTTAATTTTCGATGGACTATAACATATATAAAAATTATCAAAATCGGAGGGGGACACCAAAGTACCTTTCCTTGTCAGTAATTATGCAACCAATCGTACTGATTTTAGGCTCAATTGAAAGAGCATCGCTCAATTAGTCAAAAGTTTGCTTTTCGAGTCGCCAAATGACTCCTAGGCTCTACAATTAGCGAAAACGTCATAAAATTTTTACCCCCACCACCGCGAATCGCCTTGTCTCGAGATAGTATAGACTTACTGAGCCTCGAGACAGCAGACGACAGAGCTGTCAATGTACTTGTTCCGGGACTCTACCGAGTCTCTTGATACGGCAGCATCGTCTCGGAATTCTATTAGTGAATCGATATGACATTACTGTTTTTCCTTAATTTATTAATATTTTTTTGAATATGCACATGATTAAATTATATACAAAAGCATAGTTCATTCCTAAAAAAAACATTTGCACACATTTTTGTACAGAGATTTTTTATCGATTTCGTAAACATTCGTCTGTAAAAAATTTTCTAAATCAGCTGATCACGGTCAAACGCATAACTCATGTCTTTTTGCTCGTGCGGTCAGTAGGGTGTTGAAAATATTTTGTTTTGAACATTTTGGATAATATGCTCTTACCAATCCTGAAACTGTTAAGACTGCATTGTGGGCCTTTTCGTATTCGACGGATTTGAAATTTTGGTGGCAGAAATCGATGATTTGATCACCAGCCTTTAGTCGACCGTCTTTGCCGGCTGATCCGTCCGCATAGATATCTAGGATGAATATACCAACCTGTACAGAAAACAGAAACCTGATGGTTAGCGAAGAACTGAACTCGAAAAGTGCTTTACACAAATTGATTTTCATACAACATGGTCGAAATGTGGAAAACAGTGTCTGACAAGGAACATCAGTTTAATGTTACCCTCCGATTTTGTTGAAACTCCTGTATATGAAAGAGCATTAGAAACTAACAAGGAACATCACTTTGGTGTCCGCCTCCGATTTTATTGAAACTCCTGTATGTGAAAGAGCATTCGAAACTTAGAGATACGTATTTTTTTTATCGGCGGAAAAACAGTTCTAAGCAGTGAAACGACTCTGCAAGGTAAGGTATGTCAACAGGTGATTTTGCAGTTTCACCAACAAGCACTCCACCAATTTCGATAAAACAAAAATCAAAATATTTCTCATCTTAAACGATGCAAAGTCCACCATAAGTATGAAAAAAATAAAAAAATTAAGGGGCGAACCACCCCTGCGGTTATCTATTTCTCAGCCCTCATTAAAAAGGGGTGGATTCATTTAAATGAAATAGATTCTATTTTTAAAAAAATATGAAAATAAACTTCACGTGTTTTTGTATTTTTCTAAAATAGCAACCTTAAGGGGATAAATGACCCCTACTTGAATTTCCTTACGGCACTTTTTTTCTGTTTGGAATGTCTCTGCTCATTCGAAATGTTTCTACAAATGCTAAATCGATGGTTACTCATGTTGCGAAATTAATACGAGACCCTGAGCAGATTAATTACCGCCACTTTATTTTTCTTTTCATTCATATTTTCAAAATTGGGGCATCTATTTCGTTGTATCTACTTCCCCTTCATCGAAAATATAAATTTTATGATTTTTGGCAGGTATGTATATTTCCGTATTTTTTCTCAATTTAAAGCAATTTAATGCAAAAAACATTGGTTTTAAGATGTTTGCCCATTTTTATTTATTTTTTATTTTAATTCACAAAAAAACTTTGACCAATTATTAGGTCCTATCATAATTCGGTGGACACTTTTATTTTTTCACAGTTGCCATCCTGTTTGTGGTAAGTTTGAGATTATGTTACTGTTATGTAGTGTTGACGTTTACATTTCAGAAAACGTACGCAATTTGTTTTTACGTATCGTTTTGACAATGGAAAAATTGAAAAGGTCTGTAACTACGCAAGAACAATGCGCATTTTTGAAACTTTGTGATCTGCTGAATTATTCAGCTGTACTATTGGGAAATCTTCTGTACAAAGCAGTAGGCAAGAATGCGCTCAAGCAAAGTGCAGTGACGAATTGGATCAAATCGTTCAAGGAGGGATGGATAAATACTGAAGAGGCACCGAAGTCGGGTCGACTAAGATCGCCTTTCAGACAAGAAAGGAAAGATCGAATCTATGAATTGTTGCGATGCTCTAGTAGAGTGAGCATTAATGACATCTCCTCACAACTGAACATACCTTTCGCATCGGTAGAAAGAATATTAAGAGACGATTTATGTCTAGTGTCCAAACTCGGCGAATACATGCCTCCTTCGTTGTCGCCTTTCCAGGAGGACAAGCGAGTTCATATTGCACGTATGAACTTGTTGTGGCTTAGTCATCGCAACGATGACCTAATCAAAGCTTAATTTGCCCGGACGAAAGTTGGGTCGAATATTTCACCCCCCTGAAAAGACATCAAGCGGGTTAATGGATCAGACGAGGCACATCGGCCGAGCCCAAACCACGCTCAGAGTTGCACGAGAGGAAGGTCTTGCTGATAGTGGGCATGGATGTTCACGGCGTGACGTTTTGGAAGATTTATGAGGAAAATATCACAATGACGGCCGAGTGCTGTAAATTGTTTTCGAAGGAATATATCCCAAGATGGGCGGTACATCGCAACATTAGAGCACCAGTGCTACTTCATGACAACGCTAGACCCCACAAAGACTACGTAGTTCAGGAGTTAATCGAAGACAGGGGTTGGATTGAGTCGCCTCATCGACCATATTCATCTGATATGAACCCGTGCGATTTCAAGTGCTTTGGCCATCTGAAGCGTCAATTGCCTGACCATCGATATAACAACAAACAAGAATTGGATTCCGCCATTAACACCGCAATTACTAGCCTTAATGAAAATGGAATATTTTCTGGGGTCAATGACCTCCCATTAGTCTGGCAGCGTGTCATTGATAGCGAAGGGGACTACTGATTATTACAAAAGAATATAATTTATTATTGAATAAAAAATAAAAGATTTCTTGAAAAAATACAGTGTCCACCGAATGATTTTTGAAACTAGTTTCATCGTGGGCAGATTTTTCCTTATTTTTTTTTCTTATTTTGAAAAGAAGTTTCATTTTTTCCAGTCAATTTGGTCCAAAATGAACTTTTTGTTTTGAAGTGTAGGTTTTTACCAGACTTTTGGAAAAAAATTACGAAAAAATGATTGAAAATTGTCCCCTATATTTTTTAAATGTTTGAGGGCTAAAACCACTGTAACGGCCTCAAAAGATGCCTTTTTTCGACAATTTTTTTCGGATGGAAGGAAAGGTAATAGAATCTAGAGACGCGGCAGCGTCTTGACGTTAAGTATAAAAAGAAAAGTTTAAACGGCCAAGGCAAGTCCGGCCGCGTATCTATACTCGAGATTTGGCTGTTTTCCGTTACGCTCGAAATTCAACTCGACGCCATTTAAAAACGTGTAGACTTATTGAAAATTTAATGCCATTTTACTAATATATTTGCTGCCTCCTGCTTCGAATGGTACCATTATTTTTTTTCTACGTCCCCTAGAAGTATGTGAACCCATGATGCGAGCACAATTATTTTCGAGTTTCGTTATCGAAAATTTTCTTGCACACCCATATATTGTAACGGAACAGACCTGGGCCCGGTAGACAAATACACGCACACATGCACACATCTTACGACCCAAAACACCGACGCGACAACCACGCATGCTCAACGCACGGGGAGACCGCATGAGCGAGGAGCGACAAAGACAGACGATCACGAAACCAGATCGATCCAGATCGACCTCCCGAATATCGACGCCCGCACGGGTATATAAGGCCGACCGAACACTGAAAGACATCCATTATCTCATATCCTACCGAACGATCCAGTTCTCCTTACCTCCGGCTAAGTATCAGCATAGCGTCTGACGCTTAGCATAAGGATTCCCAAAATCCTCCAAGTGCGAAGTGACCGTATTGCACGATCGCCGAGCATAGTCCTCACTCTATATCGTGCCAGCATTGCGATTGGCGCATACAGGGTGTCCTATTAGCCTCACTGGGTATTGTACCAGCATTGCGTCTAGCGCATGCCCAGTGTCCTACGGAAAGTGTAACGTGGTCATATGGCACGACTGCGAAGCACCGTCCTATCTCTCTGGTCAGCTTTATAAGTACTAGCATTGCGTCTAGCGCTTATAAGATAACCTGTAAGATAGTGTGAGCGGGGTCGTTTTATGCGGCCACGAATACAGGCATTTTCCGGTTTGGAAGGACTTTGCCACTTTAAAAGATTTTCAGGAACCCGACCTGTTTGTTCCGTCTCCTGAGCAAGCCCGGCTCATCTCGTTCGAATAACTCTGATTTTGTACTGGCATAGCGTCCAGCGCATTTGAAAAGTTATTCAAACATAACTTAGCTTAAGGAAGCCTTGAGGATACAATTTGACGAGCCTAAAGCAACTCGTCTCTGACTAGACCTCGGCATAACGAACTAACCAAACATTTGAGAAATAAATTGTCTTTTCTTTTGCTTCATGTACAATTTGGCCATTACGGATCGGCGAAATCCGTAAATTTATTACTCAATTAAATTCTCTCTTATTTGTACGTAGTGCCCTCTGCCTCGTACGTTTGGCCGCGTTGGACCGGCGAAGTCCTTATTTTCAATCTTCAAATCCATTTATTTCATTCATTTATCAACAAGCCTATGATGAGATAGTCCCGGTTATAATAACCCATGAGCGGACATCTGAGGCTTAAAAAAAAAAAAAAAAAAAAAAAGGAAGAGAAAAATATAACAATAATAATATTTTTCCCCAGTAGACAAAATAGAGTCCAGTACCGAACCCTAAAAGTAATTCAGCAGTTAATAAATTATAAAAAAGAAAAAGAGAAAGAAACTCGAATCGTTTCAATATATATGTTGAAAGCAAGATTTCAGCGGCTCTCGCTAGATACCTGTACCCCCTCCCGCGTGCCGCTCAGCCGCGCGGGGCGATGTATATATGTTGAAAGTAAGACTCGGCTATGCCCGGCCTGTATATCTACTTTAAAAAAGTAAAAAAAGAACGCCAAGTTCTAAAAATCGGCGACCTTAATTATAAAATGATAATTCTACATTTTCGTTGTTATTTTAATATTTACTTACCTTTAAAAAAAAAACCAACTAAGAAATGTGTGTGCTTGATTTGCCAAAAATAATAAAATATCCATTTTCGTTTCATTCCTGTTAGACGCGAAAGGTTACTTTACCTAGAAAAAGATCTACTTAAAAATTGTTGCCCATGATTTGCAAAAAAAAATTAATGAAATCACTTTAACATAGCCAAGACCATTAAATTAATTACGGAATTCCACAGGAAATCATGCATTCCCTAAACAGTACCTACTGAAGTGTTTTGTTGCTGCAAGGTCTTCTGATGAAAACGCTGTAAATATCAAGTAGTTAATATGATTTCATGCTAACTAACAAAAGAACGATGAACGTCCAACATAGTTCACATGTACACACGTATTTACACGTACTTACCACACAAATTCACTGCAAAGTTTACACAAAAACTTGGCGTACATGGTTTTCAAATATAACCTCGGGAAGACACAGTTCATCGAATATACTATACAGGTCAATGATCAACTCGTTCTTTCTTCGATAGTGAAAGAAGTCTGATTCCTGGATAGAATAGGAGAGTTCGTGTTAATGATTTGATGAACCAGATGAATGACTGAGATTAGTAGAGAAGCAAGGGGGTTTCTGCGTCAACGCGTGTTAGTGTCACATGGACACACATGCATACACATGCACGTTGGCCACACGTACATGGTATGAAAGTGGGGGTAATGAGGGTCAAAACATTCTAGAAGCTTTCTACTTCTCGACGATGATGTTACACTAGATGGATGGGTGACCGAGTTGCTCATGGGAGTGGGGTAATGAGGGTCAGAATATTCGAGAAGCTTCTAGAACCTTCTCGACGATAATGTTACACTATAGATGGATGGGTGACCGAGTTGCTCATGAGAGTAGAGTAATGACGGCCAGAACATTCGAGAAGCTTTTAGAACCTTCTCGACGATCATGTTACACTAGATGGATGGGTGACCGGGCTGCTCATGGGAGTGGGGACAGTCAGTAGTGAGGGGGATAGACGTGTGACAATGAAGTCACATTAGATGGATGGGTGACCGAGCTGCTCATGGGAGTGGGGTAATGAGAGTCAGTGGTGTGAGGGATGAACGTTCGATGATGATGTCACACTAGATGGATGGGTGACCCGTCTGCTCATGGGAGTGGCGACAGTCAGTGGTGAGGGGGTGAACATTCGACGATGACATCATACCATATGGGTGGCTAGGTAGGTGGATGGATAGACACCACACATACGACGTAACAGGGTGCTCCACAACATTATTATGTGGGGATATTTATCATTATTACGCAGTAATCCACGCGAAAATCGAGCATGAAACTTTCGAAGGTTATCGCTCGATCCGTCGAGATGATTCCAACGCATTTTGTTTACATCGCACGTGTGAAAGATCTGGCGACAAACAATAGTGTCAAATATCGAAGGCGCTCTACTCTAAGATATATTCGAAGAATTTTTTCGCGGTCAGTAGCGGTAAGGATGTATGAACCATATGTGTAATATACCTTATACGCCCTTCTTACATTCAAATTTTATAAGAGTCTTTAACTTTCAAGGTCAAAGGTTAGAGTAGTCAGTAGTATGTGGACCACTATAGCGACCCCCACTCCTATCCCCACTCCTAACCCATTCCTCGGTCTCCCCGCCAGCTCGGTTTGTTCGAGCGGTGGTGGAAGGGGAGGGTGAGAGGGTGTAGTTGGAGTCGCCATAGCGGTCCAAGATAATAATGGAAAAATAAATAAAAATGATAAAAAACTTACGATGGCTTGCTATCTCTCTCTTCTTCGATGAATTTTGTTTTCAGTTCTCTATCTCTCTCTCTCTCGATGCATTTCGTTTTTTGGTTCTCTCTCTTTCTCTCGATGCACTCTATTTTGTTCGCACTTAATAAATACACACTCCTGTTTATACGCACTCCTGTTTACTGTTTTACGCTTAACTACATTTCACCGATATTTTCATCGTCCTCGAATCCATTGTCGTAATCCCCGTTGTCGTACCCCTGAAAATCTTCCCCATGGATACGTTCTACGATTATAGCCGCCACATCTCGTCCTGCGAGTACGGCGTCCTCCCCATCCTCCTCATCTCGTCCTGCAGGATAATAAAGTTGGAGGCTGAGTTGGGGGTTGCATCCAGGATTCATAGGGACGGCTGAAAGTAAGAATCCATCGTACAAATCCGACACTATTCGCGGCACATAGTCTAGGCGGCGAAGATACCCGAGTCCGTGGAGCTCGCATTCGATTAGGAGGGCCGGTATCACTGATAGTATTGCCGTGGGGTGATAAAGACTACTCGGGTCATAAAAGGCGCTTTCACCGAGGTCGACAAGATATACCTCTGTATAACCGTAGCTGTCAATGTGTATAACCGCCCCCGGGATACGGCAACACTTTGCGGCGTTACAATAATGCAGCTTACACCTGGCACGATACTTTCGTGATTTGTAACGCGTCGTAATCTAATCTCCCTATAATATTGGTACATCAATTCACTATAATGTCTGTACGCAATTTCCAGCTCCCTGGTGCATATATTGTAACGGTACGCTTTTATGCACACGCCGCTACGTGTGAATTCGAGCTTCTCAATAGTAAGGAGCAGATATGAAAGAAAGCGAGAAAAGACAGGGATTTGATTTTAACAAAATAACAATATAATTTATTAATGAAAGCACAAAGATGATTTCTGTTTTACAGCAATTTTGTTCAAATAAAGTAAATTTTTATTATTTTCGCGTATGTTGTCGATTATTTTATTCGCATGTTTCTTTTCTTTTCACGGAAACAATGATATTTGTTCTCTTATTATAATTTCATCAATCTTTAGCGGCTTGGTGTCTTTCTTTACAAACAAAAGGAATTAATGGTAAGAAATAATCGATTTATCGCTCAAAAATACTAATAATGATAAATTTCTCTGATTAATATTCCAAAATAACCAATTAGAATTTGTAATGATTCGATACAATAATAATAATATTTTTGTTCGTGACTCAATATAATTTTACAATAATTGGATTATTTTGGATGATGAAAAATGAATTATTGACTTATTTCATTTATGACTCCTTATTTCTTTATTATTCAATTAATTCAAAAATTCAAAAGATTTTTCTATTATGAAACCCCAATGAGACAGAAACACAATAAATTTGCATCGATTTCTTTTTGAATATTCTTTATTACTAGTAGGCCCTATTTAAATAACCGCTTAATAAAAGAAATCGATTTTTGAATTTATTGGAAATCAAATAAATTTTATCGAATTTTATAATGTTTAAATTAATCCAAACAGAAATCTTGATTCGAACAGCAAAATCGTTTTTATTTAGGATCGGGTAAAGGTTTCCACAACTCAAATCTTGAAATCGAACGAAGTCGAACGATTCCTGCCCTCTTAGTGTGGAGCTAAGGAGAGTTCTATACTGAAAATCTTGAAATCAAACGAACCCGAATGATTCCTGCCCTCTCAGTATAAAACAAAGGAAAGGTGTTCACACCAGAAATCTTTGACCCAAACGAAGCCGAATGGGTCCAGCCCTCCCAATGTGAATGGATAGGAAATCTCACACCTCAAATCTTTAGACCAAACGAACCCGAATGGTCTCTGCCCTCTTAGTGTGAAATTGTATAGGAAGGTTAGGGATCCTGCTGCTTGAATCAGAGAGAAAAGTTCTTGCTGTATATTTTCTCATTGGAGCTTCTCTTTTGCTCCGGCTTTCTCATTGGCCCGACGCATGGCTTGTTCGCAATGCGCATGCGCGAGAATTATTATTTTCTTAATTTTACGTTATTTTATAACATTTCATATTCTCTTCATCCCCCTTCAATTTTAATCATTAATTATTTCCATTTTTATTAACAATAATAGAATTTTCACAAAATTATTGATAATTGAAAAATAATTAAAAACGCTTTTCTGATTCGTTGATTCCATAGTACTATCGCCATGCGCATGCGCAGACATAGTCAACTCACTTGTTACGTACAAAAAAAAATGATATAATAGAGAATGTTGTATCCCTCATTGCATGTTTATTCGCACTTTCGTTTTATCTAATTGTTAATTATTCATTTTCTTATAAAAGCCAATTAATTATCATAATAAAATAAAGAAGCGTGTATTCGGAAAATTAGTTGGGATTTTTCCCGATAGGAGGCGACGCTAGTGAGCGACATGCGCATCACGTAAGTGCAGCTCTGTTCGTGCTACAAGTTAAGATGGCCGCCGACGTAAACAAACGCGCGTGCCATAAGTGCAGTAAAAACGACGAGAAAAGTGGCGAAACAATATTAATATCTATTAAAAAGAAGTGAGTGAGTGTGTTACATCCTATCAAAATTCACAACATTATAGTCAACCCCCTTCACAAGAAATATTATCACAAGTACTTCAGTGTAAGAAGGACAAGATGAAGTGAGTCAGCCCGAAACCCCATACCACAGGACCTATTTTTGAAACCTGCACCCTAACCCACCGACACCCCACTGAACAGCAGGCAGAACGTTCTCGATACTGCAACCACCCATCAGCAAAGTAATAAATAAGGAGGGGAACACATAGAAATTTAGTGCTCGTACGTGCCAAACTCGAAAATACCGAGTTTTAAGGAAAGTGGGACGAGGAATAGACACAGACTCATACCGTCTTACTCACCAACCCTAATCCTCCCAAAATATGCCAGAGCACGAATAACCCAGTCAACAGAAAAATACTCAACTTACGTAACTCCCCCACCATGAACCATTCGATATATGAACACAGATAGAACAGGGGCGGTACCGGAAAAAGGGGTAAATCCCACCAGAACCGAGGGGCCACCCAAGAAGACTAACAAGGAAACCTTCCCAGGTGTACCCCGCCGATTTTGTTCCGCTTGGAGTATGTTATTCTACATTGAAATCTAAGAGATACCTATTTTTTCTTTTTTGCGGAAACTCATATTTAAGGGGTGAAACACACCCCTAAAGTTGAGGTCTCCTAGGGCAGGTTGTTCAGTTCCATATATATGCAGACAAGGGGGCAAAATCAAACCAATTGCATTCAATGCTTCATAAAAAGTTATGACTACTCGATTTTTTTCAGCCCTGAGGGGGTGAATAAGCCGAAGTTATAGGGGTTGAAAATTAAAAAAACGTTATAACAAATAGAATATGCTCGATATGGAAGTGAAAAAAATTGCATAATTAACAGTTTCAAAAGTTAAGACATACATGTTTTTGCATTTTTTGAAAAAATGCATCCTTAAGGGTGTACTACCCTTACATCCGAATACCTTTAATTTCTGTAGATATGTATTTTTTTAAATATCTATCTGCTAGAAAATATTTTTTTGGATATAGAACATATCGTGAAATTGTTTAAAAAGATTGTTATCAACATAAAAAAAAATCCCTTGAAAATAATCGATAGATTATAATAATCGATAGAACATATGATTTTGGCATTACAGATAATGAAAATTCTTTTCTTGAGAGATCGAAAAGTAGCTTTTTTCGCGATTTTGTTTCAACCGAGTTTTTGATGTTTCATTAAATCACTCTTAAAGAATAGAGGATGAATTCTTAATGTTATTTTCATTTTTTACACTGTTTTTTTTATATCATTGAAAGTGTCCTATAAAAAAATGATGTACACGATTCTAGCCGTAATTATTGTCTGAAACAAAATTTTAAAAAGATTATTAATTTGCATCTGTGTCACTATTTTGCTATGGAGGGTTTATTTTTATTTTTATTTCTTTTTTTTTTATTATCAAAATACTGTTGAAAAAATAGGCTAAATTCGTTCTCGTTTTGTTAGAGAAAAAGAAGTTTGTTATACACGTGATGATTGTTATTACAATCACGTAGCAGTAAATGAACTGATATGTTTTATCATTTCGAACCTTACTTTGTATGTGTTCGTTAGCCCTGCTTATTAGCTATCTAATTCTTCGAGTTGATATTCTACTTCACCTATCATTGAAAGAAGTTTCAAAATACGTTGATAAGAAATATATAACTGTTATCTGCCTCTGCCTCTCTTATTTAACATGATGGCCTGTGCTACGCTTATAAGTCGCGTTCTTGAGAAATTGCTTCAATTCGATAAGTGCGAGTTAGAAGGAATTTATCTCGTGATAAAATAATATCAACAATCAAAGGCGTGTATAGCTCTGTGTTTTGTTTGCAATCAAAAGTTGTTAAAAGTTCCATAAGTTAAGAAATCAAGTGTATTTATTATCAAAAATGCAAGTGAATCCGCTTAATGTGATACGATTAGTTTTGGCACATTTTCAAGCCCTAAATATACCTGAAAGCCCTATAAATAATGGTGAAATACAATTAAAAGAAAGCATTGAAAATATATTAACGAATGCTATGCAAGATTACATGGGCGTCGAAACAATCGTAGAAGATTCATTATATTTCCAAGAATCTTACAAAGATTGGGATATGAAAATAGTAGAAGATGAAGAATGGGGATCGGCAATCAATGATCCGGTACTACCCCCGGATGTTTGTACTACTGATGATGAATCTGTTTCGTACGAGTATAAATCGAGGGCAGTCAACTATTGGAGAAGTGGCAAAACTAAAAATTTGAGCCTATCAAGCGTTAAACAAAAATTTAGAGAAGTACAGTTAGTGACTCAATTAGAAAGATGGGCTAAATATTTAAATAAAGGTGGAACTTATAAAGAAAAAATAGCTAGAATTTGCGAGTACACTTTAGCCAATTTTAAAGCTGCCGTTGATGCTGGTCTTATGGTACATGACATCGACTTGAAAAAATGGGCAATGCAAGCACAAAAAGAAATCGGTCATGAAGATGTCCGTTTTAAGGCGTCAGACAAGTGGGTACACTCATTTAAGAAAGCTCATAGGATTGTTTCCAGAAAAATTAGTAAATTTCTCACAAAAAAAAGTATTGAAAATGCAGACAATCTGCGAAAGCTTGCTGACCAATTTGTTTCTGAAGTGAACAACGATATAGAAGAATATGGGTTATCGAATGTCTACAATTCGGACCAAAGTGGTTTCCAATTAGAAATGCATTCTGGAAGAACATTAACGGTTGAAGGAGAGAAACAAGTTGAATGCCTTGTACAATCAATTGCTTCTACAACACATAGTTATACGATTCAGCCCACTATAGCAGGTGACGGAAGGCTTCTTTCTCCGCTATTCCCGGTTTTGAAAGAACCAAGTGGTAAATTTGGTCCAATAGTGGAATCGTCACTATTCAGACCAGAAAACGTTTACATAGAAGTATCGAAATCTGGAAAACTCACTTCAGGCAATAATAAAAATTATTTTTTTAGAGAATTCCTTATATTGACACATAAGATACTGTTTATTTCTTGCAACGAAGCAAATTGAAAAATTAATTCATACTTTCAGAACATTTTAAAACCTGGCTACAAAATGTCTTCTTCCCCCAAGTTGGTTCAAACAGTATTTTATTAATTGACTCCTGGACTGGACATTGCCCTTGAGCTGTTGACGAAGCGAAACCTCGGGATAAAAATATAAAATTAAGAAAAATACTGCAGGGTACAACGGGAAAGATTCAACGTTTGGATGTTTTTGGCTTCCGGATATGGAAAAATTATGTGAAACATTTTTCTGACAATGTCATATTAATGGATTATGATTTAAATTTGCATTTACGAAATAATATAATTAAGCTTCAGTCACTTGTTCACAACCAATTATCATCTCCACGATATGTAAACTTATTTAGGTATTCGTGGTTCAAAAGCGGTTTTAATGAATGGCGACCGAAGAATTTTGAAAATCCTGTAGATTTTAGTTTTAAAACTTGCAAAGCGCATTGTGATGTACCCGTATATCAAATTATTGCTGTTGTTAGGTGTTCATCGTATAAAAAATCATTATGTTTCCAACACTTTTTTGACGATTTCCACTATTGCAAAGAATATAATGAATAATTTCATTTGTCAATCAAAAATACATTTGTACAAAATACAGCATATAAAATATAATAAAAACAATGATACAATAACTAGAAATATTAATATGTTAACAATGTGATTGAAAAGAATTTTCATTATCTGCGATGCCTAAATCATATGTTGTAACGATTATTATATATAACGAAGACGAAATCGCAATTTTTTTATTAAAACAATTTTTTTCAAGGGATTTTTTTTTTTTATGTTGATAACAATCTTACATCCATTAATATATCCAAAATATATTAATATATCCAAAAGAATATTTTCTAGCAGATAGGTACTTAAAAAAATACGTATCTACAGAAATTAAAGGTATTCGGATGTAAGGGTAGTACACCCTTAAGGATACATTTTTCCAAAAAACGCAAAAACATGTATCTCTTAACTTTTGAAACTGTTAATTACGCAATTTTTTTCACTTCCATATCGAGCATATTCTGTTTGTTATAACGTTTTTTTAATTTTCAACCCTTATAACTTCGGCTTATTCACCCCTTCAGGGCTGAAAAAAATCGAGTAGTCATAACTTTTTATGAAGCATTGAATACAATTGGTTTGATTTTGCCCCCTTGTCTGCATATATATGGAACTGAACAACCTCCCCTAGGAGACCTCAACTTTAGGGGTGTGTTTCACCCCTTGAATATGAGTTTCCGCAAAAAAGAAAAAATAGGTATCTCTTAGATTTCAATGTAGAATAACATACTCCAAGCGGAACAAAATCGGCGGGGTACACCTGGGAAGGTTTCCTTGTAAGGAACCAAGGAATACCCAACTAACCAAACCCTTTCATCATTATATGAACACCGAAAGAACAAGGGCGGTACCACCGAAAAAGGGGTAACTCCCACCAAACCAACGAATCATAGGCAGAATCCTTTCTGCCCAAGATACCACCTGGTTTTACGACCAGGACAGCGAATCACAGGAAGAAAATCTTTTCCGCCCCTGAACGAAAGGAGGGAACCACGGTGGTGAAGACAGGAACCAGGAGGGGCGAACTTGTATAAAAATCGGGTACCTGACCACGGAGGAGTAGTCTGCAATCATCATCGGAACACAGATCAGTCGGAGACTCTGCCCGACTGAGTCCTCAATAAAATACTCTAAATCTATTCATCATCAAGTCTACTAAATCGAAGTGGAAGTCTGAATCGCAAACTGAATAGTCTGTTCAGTAATCCGTCAAGTCCAACCATTAAGAAGATTTTCGCAGCGCAGTTCAGCTAGTCAGCAGAGGATCAGCATCAGCCAGTCCCTAGTCCTCGGGTCTCCATGGCAAGGTGCCACACCCTAAAAAAATCAGTCGTTGGACTTCAACAATATTCAAATAATCGTAGTCGAGTCCTAATCAAAATAAGAGACTTTGTTAAAACCATACTACCGCTCAACTGAATTTATCAAAACTCCCTAAGATAATATCCTAGTCGAGGAATTGTATTATCCTCATAGCATCATTTGGTAGTCACATTAGTAGCGGTTTCCCTTAAGGAAAACCCATATATATATTCAAGTGTGTATTTATTCAATAAACCGGTGAGGAGCACCACGAGGCCTGCACCGATTGTAAGTCCATCCTTGGAACAGAATAAAACACCAAGCAAGCTAATCAACGTGAGTAACCGATCATTGATTTCTCTATCCTTAAACACCATCTCCCCCCTCAGGCTATAAAAACGGCTCTGTAGACTATCCTCCCCTACATTCTACCCCATATCAAAAGACGAGGCTTCCGTCCCAGGGTAAAGGGCTTGATTGTCTTGACCCAAAAGCGAAGTCAACACCGTGCTACGTTCTCTCCAACTCCGATAAGCTCACGGGGACGTAACAAGTGTATTTCGTTTCAATATAGATACTGTCAATGTTCACGGAATGCACAACACGACACTCAAACATAAACTGTAGAAAACTAAAATCTGTATGTCATGGATACATTATAAAATTATAACAGAAAAACAAGAACAAAAAGAGAGATTGGTCACGGTGTAACTTGTGTTTTATAAACCTGACATTCGCACGTGTTTCCCTCAAAGATTCGAGATAAATGAGAATAAGACATTTTGCAGACGATGTACTAATGTTTCGAGCTCATTTTTGATGATGATGATGATGTATGTTTCAGTATCAAATATTTTTCTGTCACGCGTTACGTGTAATATAATATCTTTAAAGCAATGAGGAATTTAATGTTTAGACTCTATGTAAACTACAAGCTTGAAGAGATATTATTGCTCTCTCTTTCTTCCAGCCACCTATACCGCTCTCTCTAGCAGATCTTTGTGAGACAATCATAGCAAGACCACGCGTCGTCTATATCGCTTTCTCTATCACCCCTACATATCGCACTTCTCTTCCTCTGTTGCACGTGGGGCAGGAAGAAGCATACGGCGTCACTGATACAAAAGTATGATACATGTGTACGCATGTGAGCGTCGATTGATTAAGTTCAATCGTTGATTTTCAAAATTAAAAATTTCCAAATATTATATTATTAATAAAGAGCTTTAGTCTCTTCTAGGGCGGTTTCCTATGCAGCTCTCTTTCTCCTTGTACTTAGGAAAGAAGCATGTGATGTCACTGATACACAGTGCTATACATGTGTGCGCGAGCGTGCGAGTGTGTGTAGCTATACCTCGCACTCTCTCGCGCGATACTCCTTTCTCTCTCTACACGTTGTCGTGGTCTCCTCTTTGTGCGGCTCTTCGTAGGTCCGCAGAGCACCACGTCGTCACTGATGTATTGTGGTATTCATACTTGCACACGTTGATGTGTGGGTATAGCTATACTACTGTTTCAAGTCAACCGTCTATACAGCTCTCTTTCTCTTCTCTATATTACCGCCTCCTTTATACGATCTATACCTTTCTTTCTTCCTCTCGCAGCAGCAGCTCTCTCTCTCTCTCTCTCTCTCGCCCCCCTCCCCCCCCCCTCTCTCTCTCTCTCTCTCTCCCCCCCTCCCTCCCTCCCTCCCTCCCTCCCTCCCTCCCTCCCTCCCTCCCTCCCTCCCTCTCCCCCTCTCTCTCTCTCTCTCCCCCCTCTCCCTCTCCCTCGCCCTCTCCCTCTCCCTCGCCCCATACCCCTCCCCTCCCCACCCTCTCCATCTCCCGCCTCCCCACCCCTCCCATCCCCATCTCTCTCCCCCGCCCTCCCTCTCCTCTCCCTCCCCCCTCTCTCTCGCCCCCTCCCTCCCCCCTCTCTCGATCTCTCTCCCCCTCTCGCCCCTCCCTCCCCCTCTCCCCTCTCCCCCTCTCTCCCCCCTCTCTCCCTCCTTCCCCCTTCCCCCCTCCCTCCCTCCCTCCCCCTCTCCCTCCCTCCCCCTCCATCCCTCGCTCCCGGCCTCTTGCTCCCCCTCCCAACCCCCTCTCTCCCTCCCTCCCTCCCTCTCCCTCTCCCTCTCCCTCTCCCTCTCCCTCTCTCTCTCCCTCTGACGAGATATTCGCTCTGAAAAGTGCTCCGTTATTTATTTAAGTTTATAAGTAATAAGTTCCGGAATTTATACTAAAATGCGGGTGTAAATGTGGTCAACTGCACCGTGAACATTGTGAGATATCAAAAATGAGGGGGAGTATAGTAAATCGGAAGCTATAAACTTTTTTGTCGATCTATATTTTCGCCGATCAATTTGTCAGTGAGGTGTCATATTGGTGTATACACATAGTGACAATCATTCCGCGGAACCTGTGCAAAGCAGTGACAACCATGCGGGGGATACTAGTAGAGTGAGGTTGTGTTTTTCCATTACTCGTCATAAGATAAACGATGAACGATTGCTTCCAGGGTTAAGAAACACTAAAAATGTTGAAATAATACCGCAAACGCTGTGTAGTGGATTGAATGCATGTATATGACAACTATGCGAAATAAAATGTGAAGCGGTTGAAAGCTGATAGTATTCGATAATCCAATCGATAAACATACGTGAACTGGCATATTTCAAATACCCGCAGTGACAGTCAAAACGCGGATACTATCCGCGTTTTGACTGTGTTCACAATTGTTATTGATAATACTGAGAGTTTTCTTGATAGTAATGTAATAAAAGTGTTAACTGATATGTGATGTCAACAAATATAACAACGCAACAATTGTATAAATGTAACAAATGCAAGAAAGTAGCAAAAACTATAATGTATGAGTGTCAAAAGTGCCATCACTATTTTCATCATAGCTGTTATGAAAAACACAGAACATTTAATATATTTCGCCAACGGGTACTGTGTGCTGGCGGGATAAAAGTTATACGAATCAAGCAGAATAGTAACATACTACCAAAAGAAAATATGGAAGGAAATAATGATCGAGAGGGAGGAGACATACGAGAGGAAAGTAGTATGGGAGCAGTAAATTGCACAAAAGGAGACTAAGTTACTGTAAGCTTAGAAGAAAGTGGAGGAATAAATGGAAGTATAGGGGCTAGGCCGGTTCTAACTCTGGGATCTCAGGGGTCGCGGGGTACAGGGGAGCGCGGGCTCTGTTGCGGGGTCTGTGGAGGGGGTGCCGAGTCTGTTTGAGAGTGGATGGAGGGGGTAGTGTGTGTGTGTGAGAGAGATGGAAGGAGTCTGAGGGAGAGGCTGAGGTTAAAAATGATGATATTAAAAGGGGGGGAGTTATAAGAATAGATTACATAGTTTTTATTTTGAATTATTTAAAAAGGCGAAAACCAAAAATTTTATTCAAGTATTGTTTACAAAAAGCTATCTTTAAATATATGATTGTATTTTAAATCTAATCTATATGCGTAAATTTTCCATCTCATGCAACAAAAAAAAGAAATTCTGAAAAATGACCGAATGTCCCAGATGAAAATTTATACTTTGGGGAAGGATGAACTCCCCCCTTTTTTCCATAGAGATGGGATCTACCAGGGTGGTCGAAATACCTAACTGGAACCCTAATGATCGAGACATTGTTCTCCCCCCCCCCCCCCCCAAACAGGTACATTCGTGGGAAATTTTTGTCAAAGGGTCGAGCGCCTACCCACTTACATTCTTTACAATCCCCCAATCTAGACTTCGCGCTATTATCTCAATGGAAATTTTTTACCATTACTACATAATTCAAAATGAAAAAAAACTAAAAATTAAAAAGATGCGAGATGGAAAGTTTAATTGTTAGTCTGAAAGTTAAGGTCAAGATGGAAAGATGTGCAAGCATGTATACAATCCATCCGTCGAAAGAGCCCTGGGAATTGACGAAAAACGAGCTCGAATCAATTCCTAAGGCTGTATTTTTAAAGTATTACAGTGCTTTTATTAATAACCTGTGGGATCGCTTACTAGAAAATTTGCAGCGCGATAGGGATATAGCATCATATCGTGAATGTAACGATCATTTCAATGAACCGTGGGAGTGGGGATATGTTGATGCTCAGGGACCTTCACGTCGAGATTGTGAAAAGTGCCATATTATGGAAGAGCTAATGTATACATACGCAATTCAACGCACTAAGAATCCACGTGAATTAACGAGAAGCGATCTTCTAATTTTATCACCAACCATCTTTAAAACATATTTCAGTGAGTTTAGAGATGTGTTGTGGGATCACATGCCGAGCTATTATCAATGCGATAGCGATATTAAATCATATCGTCGATGCTATGAACATTGGAATGCCCCATCAATGGGAGATCACATCGATGCTCCAGCGCCACAGCGTCGGAATTGTAGACAGTGTCGGGAGAAACGATGAACGTGTTCATACCCGTTTAGGGTGCAGGTGTTCACATTGTCGGCAAAATCAAACGGATGACATGCCTGAGCCTGTACAGCGTGAGACAGTTGGAGGAGGTTGCATCAGATGAGGCGTACATCAAGTTTGAACCTGTTTTACATGTGTGAAATGTGTAGGAGGGGGTGATTGAGTCTAGGGAAGGGATGGATGGAAAAAACCTTGAAATAGCCGAGTACGGAAGGAAAGAGTATCAATTCACGTCCTCATAAGCTCCAGTCAAGACTCGATCTTTTAAAAAATTTCAAAAAAACTACATTCGTAAAAGATGGAGTTCTCTGGAATCAACAACATCACTACGCAGTCTGAGTATCTTCCCACCAAGAAGCTAAAGGGGCTCCAAGTCAACGAAGAATATCTCATCTCGGACTTTCGGTCAGCCAAAACCAAGTACGGCAAGAGATACGTTGCCGATATCAAGAACGAATACTCTATATTCCTGCCACCACGAGTCGTCAAAGCATTTGATCAAGATACTGCGGTGTTCGAAAAACTGCTGGAAGCTGCTCATGATGGACATCTCTACATGAAGTATCTCGGCGGAGACTGGAACGGTGTTGAGTTTCGCCAACGTGCTGACTAATATCTTCGTTTTCAACGAGAAAAATGTATATATATTCAAAACCATCGATGAAATGTATGTAGAGAAGGAGGAGGAGGAGGAGGAGGGGGAGGAGGAGGAGAAGTTATGCATCAATAAAAAAAAGCCTACATATGTATGAAAAAAAAGTTTTTTGTTTTATTTAAAGATCCCTCGTTTACATAATGCATGGTATACGTATTGCCAGCTTTTTAAAGATTTCACATTGACTCAATTGAATTTCAACTCGTTGGTATGGTGGGCGCAATTCGATGGAGTTTTCAGCAACTTCTTCAACGATGGGCAGTCGAGAGTTTCCAAATCAACGATCTCCGTCGACAAATCCAAGAAGCTCGCCAACCATAAAGACTTTTTACAGCCTTTCACGAATATGGTATGAGCGCGTTGTAAAATGGTTTGAATTATTGCTTTTGCCGCGTCGTATGGTATAGGGCCAGAGTCCCACGATAATCCGTGAAAATTACGTTCCAACCATTTGTTCGAGGTTTTATATTTCGTTGGTAGAGCATCCCAAGCATACGGCGATGCAAAGAAAAGTGTCAGAGGTTCAGCATTTTTCACGTCCGCACGAATGATTGAAATTTCCTTGAGGATGAATTCATCGATGGGTCCTTTGAAGCCTTGTAGATCGACGACAAAGTGCATCTTGACTGATGTGTAGCAGAATCACCTCGACGATTTTATACTAATTTTTTCACCCCACCACTTATGGGATTATACTCAACAATGCGATCATGTAGAATGAGACAGTATGCACATGTCTGTGCAGGAATATTCGTTTTTGTTTCAAATTCAAGACGAACATCCACAGGTCCAGATTTGAGGGAATCATTTTGTTTCGAGCAATCAATCACAACGAGCGGCGCATATTTCAAAAAATCCGTTTTGTTCAATTATGGTTCAGTCTCCTTATTGTAATGCATGGATTGGAAATTTATATACATGTCGTAAAGTAATGCATATTGATTTTGCTCTATATTAAAATTCATGTTACCATAAGGATAACATTGTGAATTCAAGTATAGTTTCACATCGGTCACGTTACAATGATCGAAATGACTCACATTCTTTGTCTTATCATTTTTTCGCCCCGTCTGAAATGCAAGAATTACGTATCGCGGTTTTTCCAGCTGCGTTGAAGTCTTGACGGACCACACATGTTTAGAGGTTGCAGGCAACATACATAAGCAGGGTATTCATACAATTCCCATGTACGGAAACTCATAGAAATAGGTGTGTCTTTGGCGATAAACTTTAAAAGTTGAATTTTTTGTTGATCAGCCACGGTGACGTATGGTACAAGCCATTCAATTTTCTGCAACGTGAGCTTATAATTTTCAGCGGCTGTTTGTATTATCGCATTGTCATCAGTGCGCGATCGAGTCAAAATCAATTCATGCTTCGCATTCACCGCCATTTTCCGATAATCTTCAGCAAAGCCCAGCAGCATACTCAATGGTATGCATACATCAAAATGACCCGCAGCATCCACGATTTGTTTTGTCTCCTCAACATCGAGCCAACCAGTGTTTTCAAGCATTGAGCTCTTAGTCGGTGAAAGAGATGTATATTCTTTAATAAGAGATGTGACACCCACATTTTTATTACGATCGATTTCTATCGCATCAAGTTCATAGCGCACTTCTTCGAATAAATGACATATAGCATTGTTGACGAGACTCGTTGCAATTAAGGGGACCGTATGGTCTAGAAATTTGAAAAAATCGATTTTTTTTTTTCGATATGTCGAAAGTATAGTATCTCAAGAATATACTGTGAAATTTTCATGCGGAAATTCTCAATATTACAGCTTCTACAGCCCATAACGCAGGTAGAGAGCGGTCCGCGACACGAAAACGTTCAAAGCCTTATTGGACACAAAGCCTTACGGGGATGATTTTTTAGTTTGCAAAAAAGAATGTGTTTTGCATGTTAAAAAACGTTTGTACAAACGTGCTGTTGATGCGAAAAAAAAACATGCACAAATAAAGAAAGCAACAAAGAAATTGACAGAAAAAGAAGAGGGAAAAAAGACACAGCGGAAATCGATAAATAAAACACCGAAGCGTCAACAATTGACGAATAAATTATTGCAAGAGCTGTCAACTTATTACGGTCTAGCAATTAGACGTAATTCAGATTCGACTGAAGGGATGAGAAGTGAAATATGGGCAGCATATTATCACAAAATTTCAACAGATGAAAATCCGCAACACTCGTACTGTCCTCCAGGTTCCGAATCGTGGTGCAAGTGGCGTCAAAGTGAGGCTGCAGGTACTTTAGACACCTACGAGCACCCACCTGCTCTGTGCGATGAAGCACAAGAGATATTAAAACCAATTTATGAAGAATTGACAGCAGAGACTTTATTGGAAAGGTGTATTGGCAGTAATACGCAGAACAATAACGAAAGTTTCAATGCTTGCGTGTGGCACCTTGCGCCGAAACATCTGTTTGCCGGAAAAAAAATCATTGATATTGCCACTCACATTTCCGCTTGCATATTCAATGAAGGATTTGCATCCCTATTGAAAATAATGGAGACCATGGGCATAACAATCGGGCCACAAGCGGAGCAACTAGCGCAAAACCGAGACGAGCTGCGAGTATCGAGCGCCAACCGTAGGAGCACGGACAACTCCAAAGAGGCTCGGACAGCTCGAAGAAATGAAAGGAGTGAGGAAATCTTGAATTATGAACGTTCCGAAGGAATCCTATATGGTGCCGGAATCGCGGATTAACTGTAAGTATTCAAAATTTGCTCAATTTTTTAAAATATCTGTACCTCAAACTTTAAACTCATTTATCTCGAAACGACTTTTTTCGGCACTGCGCAGGTGAAAACAAAAAAACTATTCAACCGAATCACTTGAAATTTGGATATGTTGTTCACAACATGTATGGCTATCGTCGGAACTACAATCATAATTTTATTTAAATAATTTCTTATTGTTTATACTAAAAAACTAGTGAAAAAAAACCCGATTTTACGAATTTTTTTTCAAAAGCGCGCCATTTTGTCAATTTTTAATTTTTTCGATTTGTTCTAGTCCCGACCATAACTGCACTCTTTCTGATTAAGAATCTTCTTGAATTTTGTGTTTCAGATGAGTAGAAGTCTCGGATCGATCTTCACCGTCCGGGTCGGATTTTTCGAGAGGGTCGTCTTCAATGCCAATTATATGATAATAAACACTGTTTTTAAAATTAAAAAAAAAATTTTTTGTATACTTAATAAAGGTAGTAATAAACCCGAAAAGTTAAAACATCGATTTTTAAATTTTTTATGGCAAAAAAAAATCGTGAAAATAGGTGAAATTTTCGTGCTCTAGACCATACGGTCCCCTTAACGCTGTACCATCATTCTTCGTCAGTTTTCCACAAATGTGAATTGAACTTTTGCTTGGTAGAATTGATAAATCTTGATGCTGGATTGAAATACGTATTTCATCACTATTGTTATATGTTGACGATGCGTATGGTTGATGAGCATAAACCTCATAATGTATGATGGATTCATCGAAGATGACGGGTGTCTGAATGTTTACGATTTCTTCCTCCATTGCGCGCAACAGATGCACAACGTACAAAGTAAATGATTTCTTACACGCGTGCTCCACGAACTTTGAGACCCAAACTCTTCAAAAGTAGCAGGTTTTGGGGTGTTAGCGATACACCCCAACAATATTGCGATTGTAGACTATGCCCATTGAGATTTTATATGTAGTCGTATAGTGATGATTTCGCCGCGGAAATTTATTAAATCTCCGTCTTGATCGACAATACGAAGCTGTATATTATCAATTACGTGAGTTGTGATTAATAGATAAATGACACTCGATGATACTTCGATGATTTTATAGCCTGATGGTACAGATAGGAAAAATTCATGAACTGTATGTACTTTTCGACCGTTGATGTATGCACCGGTGGTTATGTTGCACTCGACTCGTATGGCGTTCACTTTAAGAATGGACACCGGCAGATCAGATACATGTCTTTTATTGGCTTCTAATCGGCCCGGTGCAAAGCCCAGCAGAGGTCCAATCGAGTTGACAGGTGTGAAACGAATAGGCTGATCACACTCGATTTCACTGCGCAGTGTATTATTATACGGTTTAAGCTGAATTGTTATGTTTTTACGTTCTAATTCAGCTTGCAAATATTTTTCAATATCCTCAATTTCATAACTGCCCATTGGTATGGTCAACACATGCGTTCCAACATGAAATTCATTACATCCGATCTCGATATTAGGAATCGAATTGAATGTGAGCAGCTCAACAAGTCCGAGAGTATAATTTTTATCTGGTGATAATTCGATGGGTGGAAAGAATTGCGCCTCGAGAACGGAGGATGATCCAGATATGGTGATCGTTAGACTATCATCCATGATGCTTGTAAGTTTAGAACTAAACACATAGCTCTACAATCCTCATTTATATAGTACATATTTGGCTCGACGATTTAATTGGCCACAGAGAAACTTCAAACATAAATGTCCACATATTATTGTATCATATTCTTGATATTTTTTATAATTATATTTGACGCTACCAACATTAAAATAATTCATGAGTTCGGATGGAGGTGGGAGATTACCAAAACTGTCAAAATAGATGATTTTTCCACCAGTCTTTTTATATGCAACCCAGTGTGTGCCAGGGCCTACATTTTCATCCAAATTCACAATTGCTGATTCTTGCTTGAGGGGTCCGCTTGCAGGTAAAGTATCACGCATGAAAACCCCACGAAAATGTCGAATTTTCATGGCTTTAGCATACTTCAGCAGATCGGCATCGGTGAAAGGTTGATGTGGTAGCGTAATTATACGTTTTTTGACCCGATGTGAAGACCCAGACCCTGCTTGTATGGTTTCAAGTGTAAACCTTTACCCAAAGCAATGGTCTCCATTGTTTGGTTATGCCGCTTATTTTCATCCAATTCCTTTTTCGCCGCTTGAGCAGCATTTACAGCATTAACTATTGCAGCACTTCCACCAGACAATGCACCAACGGCGTTAAGGTCGGCGAAGAGAGGTATGAGAAAAGGCAATAAACCCCCGGTTTTTCAGGGGACAGGTAGAAACCTAGGTGTGCGCACTTTAACGCCTTTTACACTGGCACGCGCGCCTTTCAATGCCGACATGACGACTTTACGAGGGTCATCACTACGAATCATGGCTTTCTGTGCAGTACTAATGACCTTTTTTAGACAAACACTCTTCTGCGGCTTTTTCACCACTCGCTTCATACCCAAACCAAACTTGCTTTTCGCTTTCATAATGTTTGTCACGGCCCAAGCACTTGCTCTTTCACCAAAATAGTTTTGAGGTTACACGCTGCCAGGCTTGTTCAGCCAACACTTTATCCGCCAAATGCCTCGCTTCTAGATTATCACGATTTTTCGAATATGCAATATCGTGCATTTTGCAGGCAGCGTCCAACGGGTTTATGCCAGTATCACCACGGGCAAGACGTTTAACTAATTTTGTACCAGGTCCGCAATATTGATAGCCAGGTAGATGTAATTCTATGGGGAGATTATTTATTATACTGTTGACTAAACCTTTACCAGGTTTATCATGTACAATCATCACCATGCGGTGGCTACTACTCGACTAACCATTATTCACATTATAAAGCTGCATTTATATGATTTTTCCGACCAGTCGTTGGTGAGATGGTGTCAAAGAAACAAGGTGGTCAACTCCCCATAATAAATTTCAATGAATTTGTCACCGGTGGTGGTGGAGCGAAGAAGGATAAGCGTCATGGGAGTATACTACCTGATAGCATCCGTGCTGTGTTTTGTGGTCCATCGAATTGTGGGAAAACTAATGCTTTACTCACGCTGCTAATACACCCAAATGGTTTGAGATTTGAGAACATTTATCTATATTCCAAATCTGTGAAACAGCCGAAATACAGACTGCTTGAGCAATTACTTCAGCCGGTGAAAAGAGTTGAATATTTTCCATTCAATGAGCATGAATAAGTTGTCGCACCAAGTGATGCACGTCCAAATTCCATATTCATATTCGACGATATAGCATGCGACAAACAGGATAATGTGAGAGCATTTTTTTCCATGGGAAGACACGAGATCGTCGACAGTTTTTATCTTTGTTAAACTTATACCCGTATCCCGAAACATCTCGTAAGAGATAATGCAAATTTTTTGGTCCTATTCAAACAGGATGATATGAACCTTAAACATGTATATAATGACCATGTGAATACCGATATGACATATACATGCTTTAAAAATATGTGTGTAAAGTGTTGGAAGTCCGACAAGTATGGGTTTATTACTATTGACAAGGATAGTGAAATAAATACCGGTAGATATAGAAGAGGATTTGATTCGTTCCTAACTGTCGATGATAAATGATTGCTCATCGTGATATGAGAGACAGTTTGAGGTCTGACTTACTTGCGTCAACATGAAGAGCAAAGAACTTTTGAGGGAAAAGAATGTGCTGTGTGAGCTTGCCAAGGCAAGTGATGCAATTAGAAGAAAGCATCGAATGTTAAAAAGTGATCGTGATACTGCACAGCAGAAAATGCAAGATGTGTTTAAACCAATCGTTGGACCGTTAGAGGAGCTGGTTTCATACAAAAAAAACCTGAAACATGAAATAAAGGATGAAAGAGTGAATATTAAGAAGGAGAAGGAAGAGGAGCATCGAAATATTGAAGAAAGTGAAAATAATACGCTTCAGGACGTTTCTTTTGATGGGACTCTCGATAAAACAGTTATAGATCAACATGGGGGCGATAATGTTGAGGATGATGAATGGATGTCGCCTGATGATGATGAACAATCAATTGGAGATGTTGATGAATTAATACATGAATATGAGGAACTGCTGCGTAGCGATAAAAAAACAATCCTCGATGTCTCATATGGAGTGCGAAACCTTGCCGGCAATAAATTAATGATTGGCGATTCACACATAGAATTCAAATCTGATCATATTATTGTGGGGGATAAAAAGTATCCGAAAACTGTTGGATTGATTGAGTTGTTTTTTAAAAAAGTGCCCAAGTTTGAATATTTCACACCGAACGATTTGGAGAATTATGGGAAAATTGTGATTGCTACGAATGCTCATAAAAAATATTATCGACATGATGGTGCAATACGTAGGAATATTAGTTATAAATTTAAAAATTATATATCTAAAATGCTTGGGAAACACGATGGACATAAAGGTGGTTGTGATGTGCCCACGTATAAGGTGGCACGAAAAAATACCTCTTTCGACTATGTTTATTGGGGTGATCCGAATGAACTAGTGGATCGTCTTCGTCTACTACTCGCATCACAATCTGCCGGGAACTCCTCTCATTCCAACGAGATTATATCAATTATTGAGGAATTACGTGAAGCTAAAATCATTTATTAACATGTGCGAGCTCTTTTTTTTCACGCATTCACAACATGACCGTCGATGTGTTCGGACGCCAATTGAATAGAGGAGGTGCGGGTCCTCCCGGTAAACCAGGGGCTGGATTTAAGACTACAGCAGACGGTGATTATGATTTGGAAGGAAAACGGCTGGTCAATGTTGGTTTGCCTATAAAAGATGATGATGCTGTAAACCTCCGTTCATTTATCGGTGGGACTAATCATAACACGGTCTTACTACGTGATTCAACGAAACAATTTTTTGAATCGAATATAACGGCTCTTGAAAAGCGTGTAAAAGTTGATCTCATCAACCTCCGTGCTGAAATAGACAATTTGAAAAGTGCGATCAAGGATCTCAACGGTGACGTCAGACTTTTAAAAGATGTCAAAACCGGTGAGAAGCGGAAAAAGCCTTCAAACAACTATCTTCAATCTATGATGAAAAGCGTTGCGGGGGAGAAATAATGAGTGAAAAGAAACGTGCTGTGGTGGAGGAGTTGCATAAGCCAGCTCGGCGAAACTATCTACGTCGACATGTGGATATACGTGGCCTGGATGAGACGTGGCAAGCTGATCTTGTAGATATGTCTGCATATGCACAACACAACTCCAAGCATAAATTTCTCCTCACCGTCATCGATATATTTTCAAAATTCGCCTGGGCCAAACCATTGAAGAGTAAGAGTGGGAAAGATGTCACCACTGCAATGAAGTCAATTCTCAGCAGTGGACGCGTACCGAAAAACCTCCACGTCGATCGAGGAAAAGAGTTTTATAATACAGACTTTAAGGCTTTGATGAAAAAGTTTAATATACATTTGTATTCTACATATAGCAATTTAAAAGCATCAATTTGTGAGCGCTTCAATCGTACACTTAAGAATAAAATGTGGATTCAATTCAGTTTTCGCGGAAGCTGGAAATGGATTTATATTCTCGATATGTTAATTGCGAAATATAATGATACTGTACATCATACTATTAAAATGAAGCCGAAAGATGTTAATGCTACGAATGAAACACAAATATTGCGTGATGTTTTCAATAGAACTGAGGTGGGAAAACGAGCGAAATTTAAAATTGGCGATAAAGTGCGCATTAGTCAATTTAAGAATGTATTTGAAAAAGGTTATACCCCAAACTGGACAACGGAAATTTTCACAATATATCGCGTGAGAAAAACTAAGCCTGTTACGTATAATAGAAAAGATTACCAAGATGATCCCATTGCAGGTGGCTTCTACGAGCAAGAGCTACTTCGAGTTAAATATCCCGACATTTATCTCATTGAAAAAGTATTGAAGAAGCATGGTAGTCAGCTGCTTGTAAAATGGCTAGGTTTCTACAATACTCACAATAGTTGGATAAGCAAAGATGATTTGTAAACAATAAAGAAGAATAAGAAATGTGAGAAGGACTCGTTGATTTTTTTATGGTCCTCCTCCAATTCTCATACCCATAACTTACCCCCGATATTCCGCTCGACCTGGTCAACTCCATCCCCCTACATCAACATAAGGTCTAGGAAAGCAGGTAGAATGCGAAAAGGACACTTAACCTTTTGAAATGGGTTTTTATTACACAAAAATGTACAATATTAGAAAAACATTCTCTCTCTCTCTCTCTCTCTCTCTCTCTCTCTCTCTCTCTTTCTCTTTCTCTTTCACTCAAACTGACAATCAGTTATTTTACTTGTTTTTAGTTAGCGATCTTGTGGTGACCCCATGGTAACGTTTCTACCGTTCCAGGTATAATGTAGCGCTTGTCATCATCTGGGTTTAGAGCAACTTTCGTTTCTGAAATAGTATATACTTGATGTAATGTTGAACGAATTGCTGATTGACAACGCTCCTCTACACTCTTTTCGTTTAAACATTTTACAAAATCGTTGAAGGTTATAGTTTTTGCAACAACATTACTCTTTACACCCTTAACTTTTTTCACATCCTCTTTTCCCTCGACACGCGTGGCATACATTTTTGACCTGAGTCCCACAAACTCAGTCGTAACGGATCCATTATTCTCATCCTTCATGAGACGCGGGATTTTTTTGTTGACAAGTGGAATATTGTATACATTATCAATGGGATAGTCACTCGTATCAAATTTAACAAGATTTTCCTTTATGTCTCGGTAAACATCGTCACACTCAATATGATATATTGAACTATCGGTATTTGTATACATCACTGTACATTTATCCCCATACATTGGAGTCATAAACTCATGATGAAACTCATACAAGCAGGTTTTTGATAAGTCAAGAATGGACATACCGACATATATAGGTTTGTCAAATTTCACCTCGAGCTTACGCAATTCGACGGCTATTAAGTCTTCTGCAAAAATGCTGCGACTGTGAAAATTTGGTTTTGCTATCATCGCTTCCGCTCCATGTCTACCACTCCATTCAGACAACAATTTAACAATTTTACGTTCGCGCACATCTTCCATTGTTTTACCGAAAACTGCGTTGTTCATTAATTTATACATAGTTTTGTCAAAATCGTTTGTCGCACGCGTTCTCAACTGCGTATTGAGTTCAATGTAACTGGCCAACCATGAAGATTCAGTGAATTATAATATTCTATGTATTTTCTTGAGTTTGAGGCCATGACTTAGACAATGTTGTAGAGTTCGATAGTGAATGACATAGCGTTCTTTGTCGAAAACGGTTGCAAGCAACTTTTCTTGCCGCTGATCCGGGGGTTTACCATGTTCTGGACAAAAAGGTAAGTCTTTATGTTTATCATGCAAGTTCGTGGGATACTCCAAATCAACTTCAAGTATGTAACCTTTCGCTGGATCTGGAAAGTTTATATCGAAATTCGAGACGTCTTCGAGAAACTCGAAATCGCGATATGGTAATGCTTTTTTCATCGAGCATCCATATAGATTATTCACATCATAGTACATCAAGTATGTTGAGGCTTGCGATGGATCGAACGACTCCATATATTTATTGTTCGCACGTGCATATCTCTTTGAACATTGACTTAAACCCCCGCGTATACCCCTCTCAATGAATAACACCATATCAATGTCGGTCAGCAATTCAAATTTGATCCCAGTATATTTAAGCATAGCATCCCAGGTGTACCCAGGGAGAGTAAAATAATATGCAGGGTGAAGACTATAACTTTGTTGACAACTAGCTCGAAAATTTTCGAAAATGTCCGCCAACAAAAGTACATCCGTTTTCAAATAAAGATCGCTATATTCCCCCAGCGTTTGAGTTGAAAACCGCTCCCAAACTGTTTGTGCATGTTCATACTCACTTTCAGAAATTGTCGTGTCTGTTAAGGAGCTGTAAAAAGCATCTCGAGGTGGGAGTTGTGTATCGTTTAATTTATCAGAACTGTCGATGTATTCGTAGGGAAAGACTCCTTTTCGAGTTAATAAAGCAAAATCATCGTTTGAGATATTTGGAAATTGTGATTTTAAAATTGCCAGTTTTTCCGTCAACAAGAGTGATGCCAACTTATCTAGTCCGGAATTTAAAAATTTTAATGAATCGATAAACCGGAGTTTTATTTGTTTTTTGTAGTCATTCGAAGAAGATTTAACTGTCTTTGAGAAAGAAATGTATTTTTCTTTTGTTAAAGGAAGCAAATCAGTTTTCCCCTCAAAAGCTGTGGCTACTTCCTTTATTATAAAATGTGCGTCATAACCTGATAGATTGTGAAAAACAATCGGGATGAAAAATGATTGTTTATAATTCAAATTACAATTGTTATGAGCTGGACCTCTAAATTGCCCCGTTAGATGACAATGATCACGTACACGATTCTCATTCCCCACAAAGGGTTTCTCGCAAATGTGGCAATTTACGTCTTCCCGGAATTTTTTCCACTCTGCTGGCGACAATTCTTTCATTGGAACATTTGCTGACAAAATTCTTTCCACACGAAATGATAATTCTTTCAATTGTTCAACAAACCATTCAATACAGTCTTCACTGCGACGTGAATAATATCCTGACAAGGATGCATCATACGTACAGTTAACATAAAACCCTACGCTAAACACTTTATGATGGTGTTGCTTATGCTTCTTCTTCGTCTCTCTTTCTCTCTCATCAGTCTTTTCTAAAACACACTCAAGGTCGGCATAAACGATGAATGGTAGGTGCTCCTTCCGATTATGATTTGTGAATTCCAACCATTTGTCGTTTTCAGCGGGTAATCGAATCTCGCAATCATTCATCCTCCCACAGTCCACCTCATGAGCTCATAGCCTGAATTCAGTTGAAAAATACTGTAGACACCTATAAAATTATTATTATTGTTAAATTTTCATCACATATTAGAGATTGTAAAAAAAAAAATTGCAAATATGAGAATATAATTTTACTCACCGATCACAAATATATTTTCTATGGTTCCTGCTGCTCAGTTGTGTGCTCACTAGGCGGGATAGACCTTTAATCCACGCGAAGTGTCCAATTCTATCCCCCGCAACATTTTCAATGTATAATAAATTGATATGTCTCTCCTTCTTCTGCTTGGTAATGTGGATTGGCGCAATACTACTCTTTATTACACCATACACATTTATTGAGAGATCATTGAAGTGTTCAAAATTTTTTACTTGATTTAAAGTCATGGGGAAGTTGATGTTTCGAAGGTTTAGTATCGTTGAGTAGTGTGGATATGAACTTTGACGATCACTGTTTCGTTCTGCTGGGTGGAGAGCAGCAACCACTGCCTATGCAAAGCATGCATTGTCATTAGACTTGACGTTTACAACAGCTTTTTTCAACATTATTTCCCTTGGCAATTGGATGTAACACCCTGCGCACATTGGGTTATATTTATTAATGTTTACAGTCAGATTTGTTATTGAAACCAATGTCCATCCACTATCACGTTCTTGGAACTCATCGAGTAATGTTAACGTTGGCTCAACCACTCGCTCTTCATACCACTTTTTTAAATCCGAGGTTTGAAAAAGTTCTACATTGGCCGTATTGATACTTTTATGAGCGCGCTGATCACCCGTAGCAAACTCGGCATTGAACTCCGTATTCATTTTGACACTATTATATTTATTGATAGAGTCCTTCACTCGCTTTTCAACTAATTCATACGCATCTTCTAAGAACTAGCGCGGTATGATGTAATTTCGATTAATTACGGCACCGGTCACTACGCGATTCGCGATTGCTGTATCAATTTCCCTCCATATTAATCCTCGATTATCCAATCCTGCCCCCGTATGTCTAAACCGTATACGTGTTACTTCCAGTAATCCTTCTAAACGTATTATTTTTGCAGTTATTGAGTGTTGATATCCACTGCTCAATCGAGGGCGTTTATTGGGTGAAACTTGCTCTTCCAACGTTTCGATAAATGCAACGCATTGTTTTTCCCACAAATCGTATTCTTCCACTGACTGTAATAAAGCTATTTGTTCCCGCAGCAATTTTTGCACATCAATGTCGTTAATATGAGACATGGTGATTGGGGAAAATAAAAAAAATGGATGAACTACGTTGTTGACTCGAAGACGATCCATTTTAAAATGTGAAAAAACTTAAAAAAATCGTTCTAATAAAATTACCATGATCTCTCTTATATACATTTTCCAAGCGATGCACATTTTTGATAGTAGGTGGGGGTTGTATGTATAAGTATAGGCTGGGAAGATATATACGAAGAGATGTAAATTTATCGAGTGGCATTTTTTTTCATGTTACCACAAAATGTGGCATGAAAAAAAATGTGACATGAAAAAAGCGGCCTCTTCTTTTTTTCTTTCACAAAGTGGACTGTTTCCTTTCGTTGCAAGGGGTGTACATGAGAACTGCATATATGCTGATGAAAATCTATCAGTCAGCATTTCCTTTTCATATCGCTAATGTAGACATACCTAGGTCAAGAAAAAAATGCGTGTGGGCGCCCCGTTTGAGTAAAGATTCTAGGAGGACACATTTTTTGAGAAACAATGGCTCAATCATTGGGGGAAAAAGAACGCGGGTGCCTGTAGATTATATCATAAAACGAGTCGTTCCACGTCTCCTAAAGAAATAAATTTAATTATGAAAGGTATTTCACGGATATTTTTTGTAATTTTTGATAGTAGGTGGGCTTGTATGTAAAAGTATAGGCTGGGAAGATGTAGACGAAGAGATGTCAATTTATCGAGAGGCATTTTCTTTTTTTCATGTTACCACAAAATGCGGCATGAAAAAAAATGTGGCATGAAAAATGCGGCCTCTTCTTTTTTTCTTTCTCAAAATGGGCTTTTTTCTTTTGATGCAAGGGGTGTAAGAGAGAACTGCATATATGGCGATGAAAAATCTATTAGTCGGCATTTCCTTTTTTTTCGTATTGCTAATGTAGACATACCTAGGTCGAGAAAAATGCGGGTGGGCACCCCGTTTGAGTAAAGATTCTAGGAGGACACATTTTTGAGAAACAATATCTCAATCATTGGGGAAAAAGAACGCCGGTGTCTGTAGATTATATCATGGAAAAAGTCGTTCCACGTCTCCTAAAGACCCGAAAATTAAAATTATGAATGGTATGTCATGGATATTCTGCAACATCCGAAAAACGTTCGCTCTGGGGTAATAAAGCCTTTTTTTATTACTACCGCACAGGTTATTGCACGTCCATAGCAATAAAAAAAAGGTATACATACTTTCCTCGGTAGCCATTCATAAAAAATGTCTACTTTTGGGAAAATTAAGGTAAAAGTTTCCTACTTTTTTTTTTGGGCGGAGAAAATCGTTGGAGGGGATGCAATGGTTGCGAATGGATGAAGTGCTGAAAATGACTCCTACTCTTTTTTTTCCTTCCTATGAAGGTTTTAAAAGGGTATTGTTCGCACGACCAAAAATCAGCCCTCACAAAACAATCACTGACTTTATTACCAGTTCGTCGGTAGCCAAATTTTACAAGTTAAAAAAAATGGTTGGAAATCGGAGATTGTGCAGAAGTGAAATCGACATCGAAATCGTCGACCTTACAATTGACGATAACGAAGTGTGTGGTGACGGTAATAATATTATTGAAGTTATTGACATCTCCGACGACAATAATGTGATTGAAGGTGTTAACATTGACGCCATGGAAATCGGTGATGAAAACCGTGGTGAAATCGTTGATGAAATCGCGAACGAACGTGAACGTGAACGTGAAGAGGAAAATATCCTCGAGGATGAAATGGAAGACGATTTCGCGTATTATGGACGGGACGCTGAGTTTGAGGATATCGAGTCTGAGGAGGCGATTTCATCAGATGACGGCTGTAATTCAGACTGCATGGATGATGAATTCGAATATACTTCTCGAGTTCTTCCGCGACCTGTGGCCCTTGCCATAACGCCGACAACGCGGCTGTATAGGATACAATCCTACTATGTCGATCGCGTGGGCTATCGGGTTTGCACCGATTGTTTCGTGCGAGATCCTGATGTTTATGGCCGTGTGACAGCGTGCTTTCAACATGAGGTGGGGCGGTACGAGGATCTCGATGATTTCTGGTGCGGAAACTGCAATAGGTCGCTATCAGTGTTCATCGCTTACAACACATGTGGCGTGTGTAAAAAATAATGGTAAGTAATATATATTTTTTTTCATTTCAACATTTTTTCAATTAAAAAGCGTAAAAAAATATAAAATGGGTGTTTTTTTCTGTTTCAGATGACGGGAAAAAAACAAAAAAAGTGTAATGTTTAAAAAAAAATATTTTTTTTTACTTAGTCTATTTTATATAACTACATTTAAAGACAGTTTTTTGTAAAAAAATAAAAAATAAAATTTTCGGGTTTTTTACCTTTTTTTGAATAATAAAAAAAACTATGTTAACTATTATTATAACCCCCCCCCTCCCCCCTTTTAACATCATCATTTTTAACCTCAGCCTCTCCCTCACACTCCTTCCATCTTTCTCACACACACACACTACCCCCTCCATCCACTCTCAAACAGACTCGGCACCCCCTCCACAGACCCCGCAACAGAGCCCGCGCTCCCCTGTACCCCGCGACCCCTGAGATCCCGGAGTTAGAACCGGCCTAGCCCCTATACTAATGGACGTAACAATATAAAGAGAAAAAGGCAAGAAAGCAACGAGGATGAAGAGGATGAAAGGAACCAAGGGAAATCATCAATTGAAGAGAAACTAGATGAAATATTCAGAGCTGTAAAAAAAATAGATGATAATTGTGAAAAGATCGAGAAATTTAAGGAAAACGTAAAGAATATTGTAAGTGAGGAAATCCAACGATTCAAGAAAGAATTTGAACAAGAGTGGGTAAACAAAATGTTAGGAAAAGTAGTCGAAGAAATAGACAAGGGAATGTGTAGAATTGAGAAAATGGCAAGTGGAATAATAACAAATAGGAAAGAACCGGAATCTAACAAAAACAATACAGTGCAAGTAAGTAAGCAAACATACGCGGAGAGAGTAAAAAGTAACATGAACGAATGTATAATAATCGAACCAGTAAATAACCAATCATGCAAAGAAACGGTTGGACAATTAAGAAAGCAAGTGAATATAATAGAATTAGGAATAGGAATTGATAGAGTGATGAAAGGAACGAGAGGAAAAGTAATCCTTGACCTAAAATAAAAACAAGACCAGCAAACGTTGAGTAGTAAATTAAAAAAAGGTCTTAGAACCGAATATAAGATTTACGAACCACAAAAGAAATTGCCTAAAGTAAAAGTAATTGGTATAGAAGAAGAATTAGACAACACAGAAGAACGAGATCTTGTGAAAAATATAAGTAGACAAAACAAATTGAACATCGATGAAGGCGATTTTAAAATGAGAGTGGTTAAAAAAATCAATGTAAGTAGATATGGATCAAATTTGATACTAGAAGTAGACCCAAAGACACATAAAATACTGATTGAGGCTGAGAAAATAAAAATTGATTTTAAAAATTGTAAACTGGAAGACTATGTAAGTGTGTTAAGATGCTTCAAATGTTATGGATACAATCATCTTGCCAAAGAATGTCAGAATGAAGTGTGTTGTAGGAAGTGTGGTGGAGAGCATGACGGCCGAGAATGTAGAGAAAAAATAAGAAAATGCGCTAACTGCATTAGGAATTGTAAAAAAAATAACATCAATGATATTGATGTGAACCACGAATCGACTGACTATAGGTGTCCCACTTACAAGAAGATAGTAGAAAAAGCTAGTAGGAATATACAATACAGTTGCGAATAGCAATTAAACCAAAATAAGAGACACATCATTAAAGAAAGTGGGGGGCAAAATTTTATACTGATGTTAAATGCACAGGGATTTAGTATACACAAAGATGAAATTGAAAAAATGACAAATGAAAAAAAACCAAAAATACTTTGCCTAACAGAAACACATGTAATCGAAGAAGTAGAGGAAATTGAATTAAATATTAATAACTATGAAGTAGTAAGAACGAATACAGAGAACAACAGAACGGGCGGAGTATTGACATATATTAGGCAAGGAATAATGTACAAGGTATTAACATAAAAGACGCGGAACAAAATATGTGGATAAATATAATACAATTACAAGGCACCAATGAAGGGTATATAATTGGAAACGTGTATCACTCTCCTAGTGCAAGCGATGGAAGATTTATTGAAATTATCATAACAGAGTGTGAAAACGTATTAGATATTGGAAAACTTATTATGATGGGAGATTTTAACATAGATATTAGTAAAGACAATCACTATTCAAAACGACTTTTAAACAATTTAAAATCAATGGAACTCAAACAATATGTAAATAAACTGAACAGAACAACAAACAATTCAGAGACAATAATTGACCTTATATTTTCAAATTGCTTTATAGAAGTCGAAACACTTCAAACCCCAAAAATTACAGACCATAGTATAATTAGAGTGAATGTAAATGAGAACAAAAGGACTAAAAATAAGAAAACTGTATTTTACAAAAGAGACTACACTAATTTTACCGACAATGACTATAATAAGAAATTATTGAATAAGCTAAAGGTGTATGAATGCAAAATGATGACTGTATCGGAACTTGCTAATATAACCATAAAAAATGTTATAGAAACGATGAACGAATTGGCACCATGGGTAAAGAAAGTTACATTAACTAAATGGGAGGATAAACCTTGGATAAACGACGAAGTGAGGAAACTGAGTGATGACAGAGACACCATTTACAAACGCGCAATAGCTATGAAAAGCAATAATATGTGGGTGGAATATAAAAAAAAGAGAAATGAAGTTGTGGCTATGATAAGGCAAAACAAAAAAAATTATTATGAACAGAACATAGATCAACAAAAGAAAAGTCCAAGAAAAATGTGGAGAGTACAAACAAATTATTGGAAAGAGAAAAGCATGTGAAAGATCAGGAGGAATCGAATTTAACGGAATAATATGTAATGACCCCCAAAGTATTGCGAACAAATTTAATGAATTCTTTCTAAATAGCGTAAAAGATATAGTGAACAGGGTTGCGAAAATTTAAATGAAAAAGTAATGCATTAATCATTATTTTTTTATTTTACAATGGAAACAATTTTCATTAATCATAAAATTAATTGATTAATGGAAATTATTTGCATTAACCATTTAAATTAAATGGTCAATGGAAATATTTTTCATTAACCATTTAAATTAAATGGTTAATGGTTAATGGAAATATTTTCCATTAACCATTTCAATTAAATGGTTAATGGAAATATTTTCCATTAACCATTTCAATTAAATGGTTAATCGTAATATTTTACGTTAACCATTTAATTTAAATGGTTAATCGTAATATTTTACGTTAACCATTTAATTTAAATAGTTAATGGAAAATATTTTCATTAACCATTTAATTGACCCATTTAATTAACCATTAAAATTAAATGGATAATGGGCATTTTTTCCTTTAATCATTAAATTTTAATGATGATTGAAAATAATTTCCATTGCCCATTACGATTAAATGTTGGTAACCGAGGTTTTCTCGGTTATAAGTAGCGCGAGCCGTTTTGTCCTGGGTCACAACAATCTCATGGTAATAATGGAGGTTTATTCGGTTCCCAGTCATTGTAGCGGTTTTATTCTGGGTCAAAATTACCCGATGGTAGTAACCAAAGTTTTTTTGATGACTAATAACAGATAGCGGTTTTGTTCTGGGTCATATTGATCCGATGGTAGTAACCAAGGTTTACTCGGTTCATAATGACCGTAAAGGTTTTGTTTTGGGTCAAAATGACCCAATGGTAACAATATAAGTTTATTCAGTTACCAGTAGCCGTAGCAGATTTGTTCTGGGTAGAAATGACCTTATTGTAGTAACCGAGTAATCGGTAACCTATGGCGGAAGTAAAATGGTACGTTAATACTATTTAACTGACATGAAATTAAAAAATGGTACTTTCGCAAGCGCATACAAGCAATATTCACACTTGCAACCCTAATACCATCTGATTGCAGGAGTAAAAATGACCACTATAATTAATGATTCTTTTTTCTTAAGGTAGAAATAGAACATAAGTTTTGTGTCGACTACGTCCGATTGGAATTTGTGGAATTAATAATAATTGGAATTCAATTTATTAGTAAGGTATAAATTTGAATCTGTATGAAAAAATATTTCTTTTCGAATACTGCTAAAATAATCATTTTAAAAAAGTTTATTTTACAAAAAACTTTTTTTAAGAGAAATCATTTTTCAAACTAACAATTGAAAATCATAAGAACGATAACAATTATATAGATAAATTAAACATTTCAAAAAATTCTGGAAAACAGTCATGTCAACAATAATGTTTAGGAGTAAACAAAATTCGCGATTGGACCAGTGTTAAAAATATTTGACTACTATTTTTGAGTATCACCTAAGAAGTTTGAAAGAAATTATATATTTTTAAAAATATTTCTTACGTCAAACACAAAAAAAAACATTCAAAACTATGACTCCTAGGACACGATCCGAATATATATATATATATATATATATATATATATATATATATATTGTGACCCAAAATTTACTAAACAATATGTCACAAAAGTTTGCTCTCTCCTTATCGACGATTTCTTTTTGATAATTGTTGGGCGCCAGTCACCGAAGTGACTCGCCGACAAAAAGAGAGAAAACGTGGACCTAGCTTTTTCAGCGGGATGGGCAGGGTTACGTCCAAAAATAATCAATCAATACTGAGCTTTCTATTTAACAATAACCGTTTTAATAATATTAAGTCGTTTACAAAATTTTGAATATAAAATAATAATAAAAGAAACAGAAAATTATTTTGAAATACGGGCGAAAAGAAAAAGTAATTCAAATCGCGGGACTCTAAGCTAACTAGGAGGGAAAACTCGCGAAAACGTTCGATCGCCAACTCACACACACAACTTCAGCCGGGAACCTACACACGATACACTCTAATGCGAGCTCGTACACTTTCTTATCGCGGATCTACCCACGAACAAGAATCGAAAAATTACGTTATTAAATTCGTCACAATTAATACCGAGACCCCGATATTCGGTTTCTCGGCCGAGCTTTTGTCGTTGCACGCGTTTATTTTATCTTTTCCCGACTCAAACACACGATCTTATACACTCTCACACGCACTATCCTGATGTTTTCACGATTTTTCCGACCTAGATTACGATACTTAATTTCGCGAGAGAATCATTATCAATCAATGGAGATTTTCGCTCACAGCCACTATAATTTATAATTCGAACTCAAAATATTTCCCAGAGTTCGCTCCGCTAAAGCTAAGAATGCGAGACTCGACAGGAATATAACAAAAGAGGCGTTAAAGTCGTTTACGAGGCAAGTTGCCGCGCTGACCAAATTCTCAAGATTTCTTCCTAACCATAAATGACGTTACTTTTACTTTAATACGAGTTCTCAAAATTTAACATCGATTCAATTAATTAAAACAATTAATAGATCGGGAAAAAGAAAGACCTAAAAACACGGAGAGTCAACCAACCGAACCAAACAATATATGAGACAACTCACGTCTTTCTTCAATACGTAGGTCACACGTCCGCTCTGCTCATCACCCAGCGAAAATCTAACGAAATCGGGAATCCTTCGCAGGCCAGTAGGCTCTCCCCCCCCCCCCCCTCTTCTTTCAAATATTCTCGAAGTGATTGACAGGTCCGTCGCATGAAGAATATTCGCGAGCGTGAGACAGGGCCCCGGAAGATTTGAATTTTTCGGGAATACTTCCCGTTCATTTTCTTTATGTTTTTCGCCCCTAGCTCGACTATTGAATTTTTTTCCGAACAATAAAAAGACCTTTAAACTATTCAACTTTAGGGAGGAATCCCAACGACATTAATTCCGAAATTATAAAGACACGGGAAGCTGATTTTTCGGTGGGAAAATAGAACATCGATTATCGCATTAATTATTACTGTCCTGGTTTTTCGAACAGAGAAGCGTGATCAACGATATTAACTGACAATATCGCCATTCTCGAACTTTCTCAAGTGTTCCGTTGTTCGTATTCTCCCCGAAATTTCCCGATCCTTGTCGATGAACTATTTGTACGATAAACGAAGATGCCTCTACGAAAATAGGAGATAGCCACACGTATGAACTCCGCTCGAAATACGTATTAACATGATGACGGTTGGCCCCTATTCTCCTTATTCCGTTCCGTTTCCGATTGCCCTTGAATGACCGACTCTATGATGTCTCCGTGATTACTTCATTTATTTTTGTTGACCTCCTCTCTTTTCCATTCCCGGTTTCGATATAACTCGACATGAAAATTAATAATTTTCGGGACGCAAATTAATATTAAATTTAAAAAAAAATATCGCTCTAGGCAAGTCCTGTGAAATCGTTGCGTGGCCGGAGTAACGAGCAAAAGAGACGGAGATACCTTCTCTTTCTTTGTATTATTTTAAGGGGCGGTGTAAAAAAACAACCGTCACAATATATATATATATTGTAACAAGATTTTCCCGGTTCGGGTCAATCTGTCCCTTCTCGACTCACCTGACCCGTTACGCACGCGAACGAAAAATTGCGAGGGTGGACTGGGCGCCAGGTACGAAAGTACCGCCGGTTAAACCGACTTAATTTTACCCACCCCTGCCGCAAGGCTGGCCATACAGATTCGCGGGTAACGTGGGTGACCGAGGACGGTCCGGCTACTCAGCTCATGCTGAGATACAAAAGGTAGAGGGGCTGGTTCGGGGTAAGAAAATAAATCGCAGGTATCGAAAGAAAATGGCCAAGACATGTGACTGAGTTAATATTAAGATTTATTCAGGTAAATTTAGTTAACATAACCATCGAGAGAAAAACAGCTAAAGTCCGAAGACAGGCAAGTTAGGCAACCTGACAGGAAAATTACACAGATTAATTAATTAATAACGGAGTTAATGCGCAAGGCACTAACTGAGGCAATCCGATCCAGAGAAAAATAGCTAAGGTCCGAAGACAGGTAAATTAGGCAACCTAGTATGAAAATTACACAGATTACTTAAATAATAACGGAGTTAGTGCGCCAGGCACTAACGGAGGCAATACAATCGAGAGAAAAATAGCTAAGGTCCGAAGACAGGTAAATTAGGTAACCTGACATGAAAATTACACAGATTAATTAAATAATAACGGAGTTAGTGCGCAAGGCACTAACGGAGGCAATACAATCAAGAGAAAAATAGCTAAGGTCCGAAGACAGGTAAATTAGGCAACCTAATATGAAAATTACACAGATTACTTAAATAATAACGGAGTTAGTGCGCAAGGCACTAACGGAGGCAATGCAATCGAGAGAAAAATAACTAAGGCCCGAGGACAGGTAAATTAGGCAACCTAACATGAAAATCACACAGATTAATTAAATAATAACGGAGTTAGTACGCAAGGCACTAACGGAGGCAATACGATCAAGATAAAATAGCTAAGGTCCGAAGACAGGTAAATTAGGCAACCTAATGTGAAAATTAGTTGAACGAACGAAATAATACTAGAGTTAGTGTGCACGACACTAACTCAGGTAATTTAATTGGAATTTAGGTATTCCAGGCTCGGAGGCAGGTAGTACAGGCGATTTTACACGGAACGACATATATGAAATAATATTTCGAGATAAAAGAAATGCGAAAATTGGGTGAAATAACTCGAGAACAAAATACTGAAGGGATCCGAGACGAATAAGAATGACAACAATGCTTAACGTACTCGAGGCCGCGCGAGAGAGAGATAGCACGAAAACAAACCGGCGCGACGCGCTCGCGGCCGGCCTTGAACGCGTAACACAAAATTGCGACGAGATACAATAGCCTAGACTGGCCAATATCGTACTATAAAATTACTCATTAAAATTTATATACTATTTATCGTAGTCGATAAAAATTGAATATCGAAAATAAAAGAATATCGCGAGTCACCAAGGGGGACTCGACGGAAAATTGGGTACTCCAAAAAAACTCAATAATTAGGAGAGAATGAAGATAAAAGAGCCACATTCCGCTCGAATATCATCCCCATTCTTCCACGCCAACGATAAATGGCAAAACTCTACAAATTAATACAAAAAAACCCCAATAATCCGACGAATCTGAGAAAGTAGAGGAACGGGCTTACCGAGGCGAAATCTCTGCACGTGATCGTTGCTGGGGCTCAGGAGCTCGGTGTCAACAGCGACTCGCCGGTGAGACACGATTACGGAGACTAATTGTTCTAACGCCTCGGCAAGGCTCCGCGCTCTCGTTGTTTCTCCCCACCTCTCGAGGACCGCAGGACCTCGCTCTCGCGCCTCTGTTGCGAATTAGCCGAAATTCTCGGCGGCGCGTTGAAATTAATACGCGGGAATTTCGAACGATGTCCCCGCTCGGATCCCACCTCCAGCGAGCTTTCCACGCTGCAGGAGCTTTTCCTCTTGGGGACCCGGCCGATGTCCGACTGAAAGGTGGAGGGGAGACCTCCCTCGTGATGCGAGGCGTCCCTCCGCGTCACGGTGGGTCCACAATGCCACCAGGCGAAACAGCACCTCCACCCCAGGGAATCCCAGGCCCCACCCGACGAGGCGCCGTTGCACACGGGCTATAGCTCCTGCAGACGTGGAGGCGAACGGGGCAACTCTCGGTTGCGATGGTGAGAAAGCCACGGGCGGCGTTCATTAATGGCCAATGTCCGGCGTGGTCTTTCGACCGTTCGCTGGTTGGACTCTGGTGACCGAGAACAACGCCTGGAGGAATGGGATCGTTGCGGAGCGACCGCTGAAATCACAGAGAGCTGAGGCGCGAGGACGGTGGCCCGAACGACCCTCGAGAGCGATGCAATATAATATACAATCGTAACATCACTCTCTTTCTCTCTCTCGCGCTCACTCACAAATAAATATTGACGATTAACGCAGGTAATTGATAGGCAACTTAATTGTACACAAAAAAAACGATTAAGGGGACCGTATGGTCTAGAGCACGAAAATTTCACCTATTTTCACGATTTTTTTTTTGCCTTAAAAAATTTAAAAATCGATGTTTTAACTTTTCGGGTTTATTACTACCTTTATTAAGTATACAAAAAAATTTTTTTTTAATTTTAAAAACAGTGTTTATTATCATATAATTGGCATTGAAGACGACCCTCTCGAAAAATCCGACCCGGACGGTGAAGATCGATCCGAGACTTCTACTCATCTGAAACACAAAATTCAAGAAGATTCTTAATCAGAAAGAGTGCAGTTATGGTCGGGACTAGAACAAAACGAAAAAATTAAAAATTGACAAAATGGCGCGCTTTTGAAAAAAAATTCGTAAAATCGGGTTTTTTTTTCACTAGTTTTTTAGTATAAACAATAAGAAATTATTTAAATAAAATTATGATTGTAGTTCCGACGATAGCCATACATGTTGTGAACAACATATCCAAATTTCAAGTGATTCGGTTGAATAGTTTTTTTGTTTTCACCTGCGCAGTGCCGAAAAAAGTCGTTTCGAGATAAATGAGTTTAAAGTTTGAGGTACAGATATTTTCAAAAATTGAGCAAATTTTGAATACTTACAGTTAATCCGCGATTCCGGCACCATATAGGATTCCTTCGGAACGTTCATAATTCAAGATTTCCTCACTCCTTTCATTTCTTCGAGCTGTCCGAGCCTCTTTGGAGTTGTCCGTGCTCCTACGGTTGGCGCTCGATACTCGCAGCTAGTATTTTCGATAGTGAATCGATTGCCCTTGAAATATCTTTTGCGACCTACAGAAGATGGTCGTCTAGAAGAGTCACGGCCTTGCTTTCTATCCATATTTTCTGATATTTTATTTCAAAATTTTCGATGTTGGTTCGTCAAAACGTAACGTTGTACTGATCAAGTCAGGGGAAAGCGAAATGACCGTTTCCCTCACAAATGTTCGACAATAGGTATATTTCGGGGAAGGGAAAAGTATATATAGGTATATAGTATGTACTATATACAGGTATATATTTTCGGAGAAGGATTGGGACAGCTGCTGCGCTCCGATTAGGTTACCGGTTAGCGCTAGACCCGTTAGGAGCGCGCGGACCGCTCTCTACCTGCGTTATGGGCTGTAGAAGCTGTAATATTGAGAATTTCCGCATGAAAATTTCACAGTATATTCTTGAGATACTATACTTTCGACATATCGAAAAAAAAAAAAATCGATTTTTTCAAATTTCTAGACCATACGGTTCCCTTAATGGACGATCCAGGCAACTTAATATTACTTATAGTTACTGAGGAGGAGTCTCCGCATTAGCCCCCCTCCCGACGAGTCGCGGTGCGGCGTCAAATGGACCGGACCTCCGGTCCACTGGTCGACCATAATTCGTGCGGGTGACGTGGGCCCAAGATGTCACGTCACAATATATATATATATATATATATATATATATATATATATATATATATATATTAGGGTGGTCCTTAACAGGGGTGTTTTCGAATTTCTTTGCTCCCAGGGGCTCAAATGCTTCCAAATTGATAAAAAAAAATTCCCTGAAAATTTGAGCTCTGAATATTAATTCTAAGATAGTCCGCATTCCAACCTAAATTTCTTATGGAAATAATATGAAAAAAATTCCTTTCGTTCTTTACAATTTTATCACTCTGGGACAAATAAATTCAAAATTACGAGTCACACATGTTTTCATAGAGAATTTGACGCTCTACAAAAAAGGTCTCTTATGATTTGTAGCTAAGTCTATTGATTTAAAAGTTATCCAAACTCAAAGTTTAATTTTTTTATCATTATCAATATTTATTAATATTTATTATCAAGGATATTTATAAAATAAACACTTGTGTTATAAAATATATTAAATATTTCTTATAGGCTTTTCAATTCGAAATTAATTCATGAAATTACATGAGGTTAAATGCAAGTTTAAATTATTTTTTACTTTTTTGCAATCGTAATGGTTATTCACTGAAATTAATTACATTTTATTTTATTTCTCAGTATATAATCAAAAAATGGAATCTTTCATCATTTACGATATTTATATTTAGTTTATCAACTACACATTTTTCAAATCAATCGATGCTTTTGGTAAATTAAGTAGTTTGTAATTTTTGTGGCATTTTGGATCGTAGGTCTTCGTCCCACAATTAATTATGCTAAGATGAAAGGGTAAATAACTTCCCAATATTTTCGCGCTAAGGATTTAAACTTTATTTATTACACTGAGCACTTTGGTTTATTTTCTCCCATGTGTCTTTTCGATGGAGATTATCGCTCGACTCTAGTGTTTTTCCTGTTCGTCGCGAGAGGCGCTTTTGTCTCTTTTAAAGCCGCCACAGGATTGAATCACTTACGCCATCTATTATGGTATTTACGTACTCAAACATTTTGATGCTTAAAAACATTCACAAATCACCTAACCTCTCATTCAAATAAATAATCTGTGTGAGGTGTCTGATCAAATGATTATTCATCATGACATCAAGATTAGTTTTACGTCAAAATATTTATTTAATTGGAGATGTTGACACTCAAATTATCGGTAATAAATTGCCATCAAAATTACAAGTACTGAAAGTTTTTTTTTATCATACGCGGATTCTCCAATTAAAATTACGTGAAAGTGCTGAAATCTGCATTGATGAGGTTAGAGTATTTTGGCAAAAAGCTCGGATTCCAACTAAAAGGAATGATCATTGCATAGATCAGTTGTTAAAAATATATGAACAATATCAACTTTTTCAAAAAAGTGTAAAAAGAGAGTCAAATAAAATTAAAGAGAACGAATTTAAATCTTCACTGTCAAATTTATTTGACATTGCCCATGCGAATGTTGCACTAATGGTCAATGAAAATACAACATTTTTTTTGACTATTCAAAGGAAACATGGTAGAGTAGGCTTCATAGCCAACATTGAGTCTGACGATAATGAACAAGCACAGCGTATCAAGGATGAATTACTACAGCTACGTCAAGAAAAATCGGAGAGAGAAAAAGCTCGAATTGGTAAAATTGATTTTAAAATACTTTATGAAATTTTATTTCTTAATTAAATATATAATTGCATGTTAACTTCAATAACAAATTATGATTTTGATGTTTTCAATGTTTATTAAATAGATGAATTCATGGAGTTTACATCGAGCAGTGAAGTCGAAGGAGTAAATAAGTTGAGTCAAAAAACAATATCATCGGGTTCAAATTTTTCCGATGAACTGGTAACTACACCGATGCCAGAATCAACACAATCACGTGGGACAATAAATATCATTGATGATAAATTGGCAGCAGTGTTTGATCATTGTAAATTAAGTGACCGCAACGCTGTACGTTTGATTGTAACTTTATGTTCATCATTAAATATCGGCGTAAATTCATTAATAGTAAATAGGTCATCAATTCGCCGAATCAGAGAGAAAATACGCGAAGAAAAAGTAAAACAAGTTAAAGAACTTTTTAAAAACGAAGATTTAAATGCTAGTGTCCTGCACTGGGATGGAAAAATTTTAAAAACTTCAACTGGAAAAATTAAAGAACGACTACCAGTTGTATTAAGTTGTGGAAAAATGGAAAAAATATTAGCGATTCCAGTACTAGATGACGGTACAGGACAGTCTCAAGCTGATGCAATGTTTGACGCTATTGTTGATTGGGGAATTTCTAAAAGTATTAAAGCTCTTTGCTGTGATACTACTGCTGTAAATCTGGGGTCAAACAAAGGAGCTGCAGTAATACTTGAGCAGTTGCTTGAGTAAAATCTACTGTATTTGCCTTGCAGGCATCACATATTTGAACTTGTTCTCAGAGATGTTTTTGAATTAAAAATACCTATAACTTCGGGTCCTGATGTACCATTGTTCAAAAAATTTCGAGATACTTGGACAAAAATCGATACAAGCCAATATTCTACTGGTATTGAAGACTCTTATATGCTAAACAAATTACAGAATCACATTGAAGATATTGATCAATTTGTTAAAGAGCAACTTAATTCTGAACAACCAAGAGAAGACTACAAAGAACTTTTAGAGCTTGTTCAGATATTCATTGGTAAAGTTCCTCGCAGTGAAGTCAAATTTAGGAAACCGGGTGCATTCCATCACGCTAGGTGGATGTCGAAAGCGATGTATACTATAAAAATATTTTTATTTCATGAGCAATTCGCAATTTCTGCAAAATTGAAAAAATCAATTTCTGAAATTTGTATTTTCATTGCTAGAGTGTATATCAAAGCATGGTTTACATGTCCGTTGGCATCTGAAGCTCCAAACAATGATTTACCATTTTTAAAACAACTTATTGATTATGAATCAACAGATGCTAAAATATCTCAAGTGGCATTAAAAAAATTTAGCAAGCACTTGTGGTATTTAAACCCGGAAACGGCAGCTATGGCGTTCTTTGACCAAAAAATATCACCAGATATTAAGAAGCAGATGGTGATTATGTTGCAAAGTATTGACAACGGTTCAGAAAAATTGAAACGCTTAGAAATTAAAAAAATAAGAGATTTCTACAACTTGAACATGGCCTCATTTATATCGTCAAGGTCACTCCAGTTTTTCAAACGGTTTCGAATAAATACAGATTTTTTAAGCCTAAATCCGTCTGAATGGTGTAAAAATGAAGATTTCAAGAAGGGTTCACTATTGGTGAGAAGTTTGAAAGTGGTTAATGACATAGCCGAGCGTGCAGTTAAACTAATTGAAGATTACAATAGTGTACTAAGCAAGAATCCAGAACAGCAGCAATGTATAGTTCAATTTTTATCAGAATACAAGCATTATTATGCTGATACTCGGAAAAGTTCAATCGTTGAAAATATGGAAATTGATTGAGGTTAAGTAATCAACTGGTATCATATTTCATCTGTACTTTCATTTTGTAATCTTAAATACTAAGAAACTTTCAGTGTTCTTAATCGACGAAACATACGTATTGATCACAATTCCAAAAACAAAATTATATTTACATATATTGATTATAAATAAAAAAAACTTACTACAAAAATGTAATATATTTTATAACACAAATGTTGATATAACAAAAATATTGATAATGACATAAAAATGAAACTTTGAGCTCGAATAACTTTTAAACCAATAGACTTAGCTACAAATCATAAGAGACCTTTTTTGTAGAGCGTCCAATTCTCTATAAAAACATGTATGATTCGTAATTTTGAATTTATTTGTCCCAGAGTTATAAAATTGTAAAGAACGAAAGGAATTTTTCTCATGTTATTTCCATAAGAAACTTAGGTTGGAATGCGGACTATCTTAGAGTTAATATTAAGAGCTCAAATTTTCAGGGATTTTTTTTTTATCAATTTGGAAGCATTTGAGCCCCTGGGAGCAAAGAAATTCGAAAACACCCCTGTTAAGGACCACCCTAATATATATATATTAGGGTGATTCAAAAAATCGACTTTTTTTCTGAAAGTCGTAAATGATTGTATTAATACTTCATGAAAATTCTTCCAAAATTTGGGCCTTCTAAAAAATTTTTTAGAGGTCGCGCCAACAATTGAAATTTTTTTTTTTCAATTTTAGTGAAAAATTATGATATAAAAATATAGATTTTTCGGTGTCGCAACAAAAAAAATTAGCACTCAGTACAGAGTTGATTCTCTCAAAATTTGAGCTTACAAGAAAAAATTTGAGAGGTCGCCCCAGCAGCTTTTCTAAATTTATTTTTTTAATTTCTCGTAAACTTCTTGATATAAAAAAATAATTCTCTTTGTATCGCAGGTTAATATGTTAGCTTTTAATGGGAAAGTAATTCTCCCAAAATTTGAATCTTCTAAAAAAATGTTTAGAGATGCCTCCAGTGACATTCAGATATTTTTTTTACAATTTCGGGTACAAATCGAGATATTAAAAAGTAAATTTTTGTGTATCGAAGTTTATATGCTAGGATTTCATGAAAAACTAATTCTCCCAAATTTTCAGCCTAATAAAAAAATTATTAGAGACCACACCCAGCGATTATGATTTTTTTTTCTAAAAAAACGCAACCTCTAAAAACTTTTTAGAAGGCCCAAATTTTGGCTGAATTACTTTTTCATGAAGTATTAACATAATCACTTACGACTTTGAGAAAAAAAGTGAGAATTTTAACGTTCAGTTTAGTCGAATTTAGAAAACAAAATCATAATCGCTGAGTGTGGTCTCTAATAATTTTTTTATTAGGCTGAAAATTTGGGTGAATTAGTTTTTCATGATATACTCGCCAAGACGGGAGCTAGAAATTTGAAAATTAAGGTGGATATTTTTTTCCATAAAATAGTAAATTACAATGTAATTTCCGAGAATTGAAAAACATTTAAAGTATCATGATGTAAAAAGAAATCGCTAGCACCATCTATTTGCAAATGTCAAAACTCGTGGTGTTTCCCGAATTTACTTCGAAATGTATTGTATGCATATACATGCAAATCATATATGATTTGGTTGGCTCCAGTCTGCGCCCTCTGGAGTTTCGACCATATGCCTATGTTTTGCTTCGAAATGAAATGTGCGTCACGGTCTTACATACAGATCTTGCAACTGAGTCAAATTTTGGTGGTGGGGGTGGTCGCGTTACTGTCGGCCCATTAGTGGCCCCGGCCGCCGCTACGCGTCGCTTTGATCAAGTCATAGCAGAAACAGAGCGGAAGACCTATATGATATAACCTCATCGGCTTTTAATAATTGATAAAAATTAATTGTTCTTAGTAGAGCACGGGTTATAATTAAGTAGAGCAGACGGGTTATAATTTCGGCGCATGCGCTCTAGTTGCTATGACAAGTTCGCAGCGCCGCTCTTGTGGCTGCAAGCCAAAACTTGGTGCCGACATTAAACGAACCACCCCCACTACCTTCGTTGCAAGACCTGTATGTAAAACCGTGATGTGCGTAAATGCACATCGCCAAAAACGAAGCTTGCGTCCCTAGCTCCATCTCCTTACAAGAGTGAAAACTCCATCTGTTTACTTCGTAATGTATCTGAGCAAAGGATTCCATTGGCTGACACGTGACATTTGGCGCTCAGTCTGTATTACAAAGTGGCCAGACAAATCACAAAGAATAAAGAGAAATCGCTGTATCATTATTTCTTGTGCGAATTGGTAAGATAGCACGAATACTACGCGAACGCTTTTTTGTCGATTCGTAACGTGGATGCAACGTTTTTCTGAACAAACATGTAAGTACAGCTAAAATATTTACTATTCTCATTAGCATGAAAATAGTTTTGCAACAAATATTTGTACTGAGGGAAACTTGAAAAGAAATACGCCTCTGCTTCTTGGTGGGGCGAAAAGGTTTTCAATCGACACTCGTATGTATTTTTACAAGTTCTAATTATGGCTGAAAAAAAAGGTTTTTATCTTGTGCAAGCTTTGACTCTGTAAAAACGATTTTACAATAGAAAAAACATAGCGTTATTATCGTCCTCGATCACAGATTACAATTTAAAAAGAAATAAAAGAAAATATTTTTATAAGAATATTTTCTCAATCCTCGAAGACCCCTCTCATTTCTTTTTACGTTGAGAAAATATTCTCATATACAAGAATATTTTTTCAATTCTAGAATTTTCCTCTGATTTCTTTTTACATTTCAATCTATCATTGAGGTTGATATCGACGCAATGATTTTTTGATCATAAAATCGTTTTTATAGAGTCGAAGCTTGTACAAGACAAAAACCTCATTCCTTCATCTATAATTATTACGTTATTGTTATAATTATATGTATATTATGAATAGACGCTATGACTTTTTTGATGACGATTTTATGATCAGAAAAATCATAGCATCGATATCAACCTCAGTCATAAGTTAAAATGTAAAAAGAAATGAGAGGAAAATTATAGGATTGAGAAAATATTCTCATATGTGAGAATACATTTTCTCAATGCTATTCTAGGATTTTTCTCTCATTTCTATTGACATTTTAACGTATGTCGAGGTTGATATCGACGCTATGACTTTTTTGATCAAAAAATCATAACGTTGATATCAACCTCGATCATACGTTAAAATGTAAAAAGGAATGGGAGGAAAATTCTAGGATTGAGTAAATGTATTCTCATATACGAGAATATTTTTTCAATCCTATAATTTTCCTCTCATTTATATTCTCATATATAAGAATATTTTTTCAATCCTGTAATTTTTCTCTCATTTCTTTTTACATTTTAACGTATAATCAAGGTTGATATCAACGCTATGATTTTTCTGATCGTGAAATAGTTTTTACAGAGTCAAAATTTGCACAAGACAAAAATCGCATTTCTTAATCCATAATTAGAACCTGTAAAATAATATACGAGTGTCCATTGAAAACTTCTTTGTCTCACTAAGAAGTAGATGCGTATTTTATTTCAATTTCCCCTCACTGGAATATGGTTATATTGTTTGATCACATAGAAAAAGTTTTAACCAGTCAGCAGCAGCCGCACTATGTATACTTTAAACATTGGTTGTGCGATAAGGGATTTTCTCAAATGTATAGCTCCAAGTGTTTAATTTAATAAATTGGAATTTGAAAACAATTTTGCTACAGTGATAGTGTCTGTTGAACATTTTATTTTTCAAAACCCATGAATACAATGATAATTAATACTAAAAACCAAAAAAAAAATGATGTTGAAGTTTGCATCGTTGGAATGCAACGAAATTCCTTTTTTCTTCTTTAGCAGAGCACAAAATCTATTTGCAGTATTTGACTACGATAATTGGCCAACCTTTTTCGGGACCTAAAAACTAAATCTGCGGGAAAAATAGGACGATTTCAAAAATTAATAAAATAATTAATAAAAAAAAGTGTTTTTCGTTGAATTCCAACAATGCAAACTTCAATACCATAAAAAAAATAATTTGAAAAATTCAAAAAACAAAAATATTTTAACATCACACAGAAGAATACATTTGGTGAACAGAGCGAAAATTTCAAATGCTTATGTCATTTTTTATTTTTGAGTAATCATCGAATTAAGTAAAAGTAAAAAAAGAAGTGTAAGAAAAAGTTTCATAGCGCGATCGCTATTGGATTAATTTTCTGTTGTCGTTGGTTAAGATTTGGTCTATTCTCCGAAAATGATTATTTATTGATATCAAGAGCCACGGCAACGGCTGGATGCCAAATATTTAAAAAGAAAACCAGTGCGGGCCCTGCCACACTCTTATATACTTGATATGACTGTTTTCAGACTTTCCTTTTTTTCATTATTATTATTTCTGTATAGGGCTGACACAAATCATCCGCCACTAAAAAGATCCAAAATAACAAATCCAAGTGATGATTATGATGATGAATATGGTGATTTAAGTGGAATTGGGCAATCGCTGAGTCAAGTGTCAATAACTACGTCAATTAATGTCCACAGCATAGTAGGTATGTAACTGCAAAAAACTATTTTTATCGTCTTTAATCAGCTCTTGCTGATTAGGCTGAAGTATAAATTTTTTGGATTTGAACATAATAAAAATAAAAATTACAGATTTCGTGTCACCCAAGAACGGGGAACAATCGAACAATAACGATGGGACTAGAAGTAATAATTCTAAAGACAACCCAAATGATGTCCGTGTTGAAGAACACGTTGATGACCCGCTCAGGATCAAAGTCAACAAAATGCCTCTACTTGATGGTACATTTTTCTCAGTCGACATGGAGAAATCGAGTTTGGAGGGACCACTTTGTGCATATTGCATGATGTGTAAAAAATTGATGTCAGCGACATTTCGAACAACGTCAAACTTAACGTCACATCTCAAGGTAAATGAATTTATAATTTTCTGTAATTATTTATTTTATTTTATGTATACTGCTCCATTTTGTACTCAAGTAGTGTTTTATTTTCAAAATTATGTTAAACTGCTGCCAATTTTTTAATATTAAAAAATCAAGAACTTTCGTAATTTTCTAATGTATTCCGAGAGTTTCGTTTATGTTAAAAAAAAATCAAGAAAAGTCTTTGAATTTTCGAAATATATACTTAAATCATGTAAAATTTTCCTATATTTTTCCTTTTTGAATGTTCCACAATTATATGAAAAAAAAAAAAAAAACATTTTGTGACTCGAGGTATTTCTATTTTCTTTCTGCCTAGGTTTCAATCTTGAAAAAGTAAATTTACCACTAGTTCTTTTTGTTTAAGAAGATTCTGAAATGACTCAACAAAAATGGCTCATGCCATGAAACACTTCTGCGTCTAAAATTTCGTGAAACTGTTTGCCTATTCTTCAAACTATTATGTAATATTCTAATATCTTCTGAGAATCTTTAGTGTTAGAAAAAAGTAGGACAATTTGTTGAATGTACGCAATATATCCTCGAATCATTTATAATATCCCTGTGAACATTTCTTTTTCTACGATGTTCCGGAATAATTTGAGAAATTCCAGGACTATTTCCGAGTTTTCTACCGCATTTAGGCTCTCTAGAAAATTACAATCTCCGAATAAATAATTTAAATTATATTGATCATGATTTTTATTTTCAACTCTCAGAAATAGGTTGATAATAATAAAATCTTATAATGATCACTGAATATTTGACTATCTAGAGGATGCATCCAGCAGATCACGAGAGATACATAGAATATGCAAATCTGAATCATCAAAAACGAGGTGATTTGGTTATCGACAGAAAACGGTTTTCGTGTACTTTCAACCAGGACAAATTTGAGGAGAATATCACCAATCTCGTTTTGAAATTTATGCTGCCATTCCGAATAGTGGAGGATTCAGTTTTTAAGAAAATTTTCGATGGTATATAATTAAATACATTTATTTCAGGAAAAAACTTATTCTATGTATTAAATGCAAAATTATATCGGTCGATCGAGTCGCATACAATCATGAGCCATTGACATCCTCTCAATGAGGATTTCTCACAAATATTGCATGTTTGAGTCTCCATTTCGTATAGTTTTTTTGATTCAGCAAATAATGTCAGCGGCTCGATGGTATTTCTGACTCGAACAATTCGTTTGACTTTTCGTCTGAGATACATAGTTTTGTGTACAGAGTGTCCACACCAAACACCTCGGATCAAGAATCTCGTTTTTCGGTGGTCATATCTCCTTTCTTTTCGATATTTTTAACAATTTTTTTAAGCACCTAAATATATGAGAATTTAAGTGAAAAAATAAACTTTATTTCCTCCGCTAGTTTATTTGGAAAAAAATTGTACTTTGACTGGTTTTTTGAACCAGCAGTTAGATGTGGTCCCTCTCAAGCTAAGGGCACAGTGTATAAGATAACATTTTTTCTACCTGGATCACAGAATTTGAATTCAAAAAAGGCGATTTGCGAATTAAACACATGACCCGTTACTCCTTAGGAAAGAGAGTCGAAATGAATTTAACAAAAACAATGAATGAAGTCAGCGAACACATAAGACTTTTGATTGAAGAAGGTGGCGTAGTTTGTACCACGGCTGACGTGTGGACAGGAGGAGCGCGCCGGTTTTTGGGCGTTACAGTGAACTGGGTAAATAAATTTACATTTTTTATGTCTTGATATTATATTTTTATTAATTTTGTTTGTACTTGATCTGGGGCTTGCAATTTCATCTTGCTAAGTATAATTAGTCTCGAAAAATAATGTGAAAAGCGTTCTTTAGAAATGATGGTCATTTCTAAAGTGACGAAGCAAGTTAGAAATGACGAAGTCATTTTTAAAGTGATTTAGAAGTTACGTAGTCATTCCATGAGTGATAAACTTACTTAATTTTATTGAATTTTTTGAACACGAAAAGTAAAAAGAAATTGAAAGTAGTTTTTCATATGCCTGTCCTTTTGTTATTTTTTAAATTTCTAAATTCTTCGTCGTACTGCGATAGTTACTCATCTGTTGTTTTTAATAATTTTTCATTTTGTTATTTCTGGTCACATGTACGGTCAATTTGCTGTTAACCATACAGTCGTTTTTTCGAGGCTTATATCAAAAAATCGTTTATATCGCTTTTATACACTACAAAAGTGCTCCTCATTCTCACTTTACTAATTAATCTCATCAACGGTCTGAAGAAATATCGTTCCAGAATTTCGCAATTGTTCTATTCGCAAGAATTTCGTAGTCATCCTATATACTCGCCGACTCGAGTGCCCAGATCCATGCATTTATATTTTGAATAACCGTCAATATTTGTGTTATTATTCTGTACATGAATTCCTACGTTGCTAAGAGAGGGTGATCTTTCTTCGGCTTCATTCCTGGAAACGGTGATAGATCAGGTCTTCGTACCACGGGGACTGGAATGATTTTTTATACGATACGCAATGACCATATCATTGCACTTGACTTTTAAGTTTTTCTGGAATTTGAACGAGATTATTTTCTTCCTTTCTTTTCTCTTGACAACATATTTCAAGAGACACTCTCTGCTCGAATCTATTCTTCTGTATCTCTCTTTCTCTTTCCTGCACTTCTTGATCACTCTCTGCAGTGTCGCTGGACTAATGCTTTTTTTATACTTTTTTTTGTTTCCAAACCTTTCTTTTCTATTCTTTGTCTGACGCGATGATCTTTCTCTTCGCGGCAGCCACACGCACTTTCACCCTCGACAATTTTTCAAAGTCTTCAGTAATCACAGGCCACTCGAATTCGTATTTATCGTCGTTTCTACGCAGTTTATGTATTTGTGCGAAAAATCAACCTGAATTATTAGATTAAAATTAAATTCCATTGAAATCGTTGAATTAAATCTATTTTATATCGTAATCGCATTTATTCCCAACGATCGAGAACAATTGAAATGCTCCGCTGTTAAATTGATAAATGTTTGTTCAAACGAAATTGCTGATTATAAAGAGCGATCGAGATTCCGCCATTTTTATGCTTAATCGAAAAGAAAAATAATCTTTTAGCTCTGAAAATGAAAAAAGGGGAAAAACCGTTGAAAATTCAAGTCAAATTTTCAAAAATGTATTACAATATAAAAATGCGTTTAAACTTGCCCAAAAATTGATTTACTTCAAAGTCAGCTTTGGGAGAGCTTAGTAGTTTTTAAGTATCCATAAACTTCTATTTCTTCCACGAATGAAAAATTTCGAATCATATGTATTTTGGATCATAAAAAGCCTAATCTGGGATTGATGCGGGAGGATATTCCCCCAGGGGTTTCTGGATATCGTAACTCACAGATTTCGACTGCGGTTGCGATACACCGATGGTTTGGTATACATGAGTAACGAGCTCCGAAAATGAACCGAGAATTTGAATAGAGAGAAAAAGAGAGGAAGGAAAAAAATATACACGAATTTCTATTTCTTCCTACTAATCATTCCGTTTTCAAAGTTTATCGTACGATCAAACTTACGTTTCCAGAATTGATTAAGAAGCTTTAAAAACAGCAATAGAATAAAATATTACCCTCCAATTTTTCGTAAGAATTGTGGTTTACATATTGATATTTTGTTTACAACATTAATCAAATAAAAATTTGACCAAATTGACCAAAAATCCTGAAATAAATCGAAGTTACAATTCTCAACACAATGAAACACAACCAAAATAAAATTCATAAAAAATAAACCCAAATACAATCAGTATTTTCTTATTGCATATTTCTCGTAATGCTCATTGAAAAATGATTCCTCTTTTATATCCAAACAAAATGATTCAACTGTATCGTGATAAGTAATTGATGCAAAACATAATAGAAATCCTGTCTTCGAAAGTTACCCCTGGGTACATCGTGAGTAAATCACAAAAATAATAATCTTCTCGAGTACGTATTTATCGAACTTCTGTTGTTTATATTAACGTCTGATTTGTGTAAAATCAATTAAATTGATTGATTATATGCTCGAGAGAAAAGTGGGTGTAGAGTGAGAATGTCAAACGCGGAGGGATTGGGTTGAATGATTTTTCGGGTCTTGACAAGTTCTCTCCATGGCGTATCGTTTATCGTAATAACTATCATTATTCGAACTCCGAGTTACAGGCCACGATTAAGTATACCTGATGATAATGAACAAAATAGAAAAAAAAAACAAAAGATAAAGAAAAAGGGTAGAGGGCACACTCGCACACTCGGGTATGGTCATCGGAGCTAGTATCTCTCGGACGACGTTGCAACGCATACTCATATCGCGTCTTTTTCGTAGATATCCCATGATCTTCCTCATAGGCTTTCTCGAACAAGACCGATCCAATAGAGTCAAGTATAACAAGACTTTAAAGCCCAACATTTTACTTTTAATTCATCACTAAAAGGCGACTAAATTTCGAGCACAAGCGTATCATAATTTTATTATTGGTAATTGTATATTCTAATTAATACTAAACCGAAAAAAACTTCAAATCTCCAATTCAAATATCTTGATCGACACATCGATCGGCGTCTCGATCTAGAGAATTTTTAAACTTTACCTGGAAATGTAATAAGAAAGTTGTTCCAAAAAATTTTTTGTACGTTCGTCCTTTTATTTACAAGAAGATGATTATTTGAAATCACTTACAATCATTTCGGATGATCATTAAACTCGATTATGGTTGATCGATGGAAAGCTATCGACTCATTATCCCCGTTGTGAATCACGATCATTACGTTAAATTATACTAAATTTGTTGAAATGAAAATTGTAAATTAACAAAAATATTTTGAAGGTTACATCATTACAGCTTACGTATAATAAAACAAAATCTTAATATAATACATTGCTTAAAGAACATTCCAGAATATACCTGTTTGGATCTTACTACACTTGTGAAAACCTTAAATTTCATGATTTTCAGATTAGTATTAGATTCATTTGTTCAATGATTATGCTCACATACGACACGCTTTCTTGAATAAACTAAAATAACTATAAACTTTTTTCAGGATTTGGATAACTTTGCAATATATTTGTAAACTTTGCAATATTGAAGTAATAGCAAATTTATTTCGATTGTATGAAAATCGATACATTTTATCAATATCAATCCCGGAAAAAAATACTATAAAGTCGATAAATTGCATTAAAAGCATTTATAATTCTTTAGGATTAAATTTCCTTCGTGATGATAAAAAAAAAATTATATTTCCATCATTTTGAACGTAACGGTCTCCTTGAAATATTTATACTGTTCGGTAATTGTACAGATTGATTCCAAAACATTGACAAGGAAGTCGGCAGCTCTTGCCTGCAAAAGGTTTACTGGCACGCATTCATTCGATGCCATTGCGAATCATCTCTACGATATCCATGCATCATTTGGATTGACACCGGAAACAATAAGAGCGACCGTTACAGATAATGCAAGCAATTTCGGAAAGGCGTTTCGAAAACTGGGGATCGAGGAATCAGATATCGTTCGATCAGGTATAAAGGCAAAACCCTCCTTTAAAATATCCTCCCTCAGTGAACACAACATTCCCTGCCTATATCTGCTCAGCGTTATTGGAAGCGTATTTTAGATGCTGTATTTATATTTTTGAATAGAAACAAAAAAAATAACATTTCGTTGACAAACTGCCTCTAAATTTTTTGGCTACTCAACCCGTTTTGCGTGGGAAACTAAGTATTACGTAGAAACTACTGAAATTTGTTTGGATGAGGATAAAAGATGTGCTGTTCCTCGTTTTTTTTCTTGCAAATCAACAGTCACTTAATTTTTCATATTACACATCCCTTGGTAGTCTTTCAAAACGTATTATTTTTTTCATGATTATTTATTTCGTAAACAAAGGCTGGCTACGTTAAAAACTAACAAATATCCTTTCTCAAAACGTTACCTACCTATCCAGCAGGGATGTCAGACGGCCACATAGAAATCCTTGTTCCGAGCTCGCTAAAAGCTGGTACTAGAGACGAAATATTGGTACGTCCGCGCTACGCTACGGCGCTGCTAACGTAAACACACAGTCGACAATCTCACCCTAAAGCATAAAGTTACATTTTAGTGGGTTATGCCATTACTGGATGGCAGTACCCACCGAATGGAAAGACAAAGTACCTTTTCATTTATAAACGATATTTAAAAAAAATATGTTTACTTCTAAATTATTTCTTGCTGATATCATATCGCATTTCTAATACAAAATGTAAAGTAAATTTGAAAAAAATTATATTTAATGATTTCTATTGAATATTTGTGTTTAAAACGAGTCCTTTATCTTTAGCGAAGGACACAGAAAAATTAAAAAATCAGACATATTTAGGTTGTAGAAGAATATTTTTCAAATTAGTCACAGTACTTTGCAAATCATACTTGGGATTTAAAAAATACTGAAATCAAACAGGTTTTTGGCATAAAGATATTTTTGTATAGTCTTTATTCTTGTAACCATGTGTTATCTAATCTTTGGTTTTCATTTGTTCATATAATATGATTCAAAAAATACCAGCGCTTTTTTATTCAATTACATTATGCAATTGGAGCAACATTTGCTCGTTGCAGAAAATAAATAGAAATAATCCATTCAAAAACCTCGAAATACGAAACGAAGATTTATCGAGTGCTTATATAGTTCAAAAAAATAAAGTACAAAATTAAGTCGAGAAAAAAGATAACATAATACATAAAGATAATAAAATATTCAGTGTAATTAAGAATCATTTGATGATGATTACTGAAAAACGTCCATTAGGATCGAACTTCAAAGACGTACGGTAAAAAAGGCTGCCTTGGCGATACGCAGGACAATAGCAAATTCGCCTATCAACGGTGAGTACTCAATATCCGTGAAGATCATCAAAACCTTCGACTCAAATTTCCTCAAACACGATGTCCAGATCGCTAATAGTCCGATGATCTTCTTTATCCTCTGTTTGTTTGTTCGAAACATCGTACAGAATCGCAGACGTCATTCGGCTATGCATATCTTTGTTCGGTTGAAATGTAGCACAACAATTTTCGTTTGATTTTACAGACTGCGAAGCAAGCATGGCGCCTTCAATATTTTGTACTGTGAGTCTATTCCTACTTTTTGTTTTCACCAAATTATATTTGCTGAAAACCCTTTCACAATCCGCATTTGCGTGTGGAATACATAAAACTGCTAACGCAAAACGAGGTAGTTCTATATATTTTTTGCAGTCTTCAGTATCCGTAAGCTGGGAAACTTTGTGCCAAAAAACGTCTGCTTCTTTTTCTTCGACTACTTCTTGAGGAATTTCATCAAGCGGAAGTCGACGCCACTCGTCATCCAAACGCTGCAAAAATTGCGAATTTTTTGGCTTTGCCCTTGAAACGGCGTTACAAAGTTCGATAAGCGACTGACTTTTATTTCGTTCATGTCTAGACAGAGCTTTCGATGGATGCAATAAGGGAAGCATTTTCAATAAAGGGTCATCGAAATCGAATCGCTCTTGAATTCCTTTGCAAAGTTTGATCAAGAAATTGCGGCATCTCACACGAAAGTCTCCTACTAAGTCCGGTCTGATTGATACTTCGGGTTTTCTCAACTCTTCCAAAACTTGTACACCTAAGTATATACTTTCAAGTGGAAGAAATTCGGCTTTATTCTCGGTGTTGATCTAGCTGAGTGGAGTCGTGCCTACGTACTTCTGCGTCATATACGTCGTTAGAAGTTCTCTGAATGCACATTCCATTTTCTCAGCTAGCGATGTGATGACAACCGATTCTGATTGAAAGTATGCATTCATCGTAACCACTTTAGGCAAAACCCACGAGAGAAAAAGATAAAACAGCTTCACGAACGGGTCTCTTAGCCACATACATATGGATTCTGCGGCTAATGTTCGCTCTTCTATATGTCGTTCAATGAAATAAAGACGGAGTGGCTCCCATTGCTCCAGCATACGATCCACAACCGAGAGTAGCGAAAGCCAGCGAGTTTGTGCCGGATGGAGAATTTTGTGCACAGCTACGTTCAAGAATTTTTGAAATACAGCAAGGCTAGCAATGCGCTTCGCGCTGTGCTGAACATAGTTGTGTACGTTTCTGGCGAGATCTTCACAGCTCCTAGGTATATTCACTTCGCATGCTTTGCTCGCCGCGATATGAAGAGAATGGCATATACACCTCATGATAATTATATAATGACATACTTCTTTCAAGCGACTTGCGATCGAGTTCCTCACACCAACGTTGACATTTGCGCCATCACAACCAAACCCCAAAACATTCTCTAAGGGAATTTCTTTTTCTTCAAATGCTTTGATAAGCAAGTTGTATAAGCGTCGACCACTAGCTCCTTCCTGAGTTGCTTCAACGTCGTCTTCCGGGAAAATGCTTGACAGCTCCCAAAACTTGCTAGTGATTCGTCCGAGGTCTTCATTATAGTACCGTACGACAATGCACGCTGTTTTTACGCCGGAACAATCTGTCGAGTCGTCAGTTAATATCGAAAATTTTTGATTTTTCAGGTGACTTGCAATGTCATCCTTATGAGAAGCACCGATGACATTGGTAACTATTTTCGTTGCCTTCTGTCTCTTCATGCATACTCCTTCCAAAATTTTTGAATCTGGGAGTGCCGATTTCAAGCAAGGGATGAGGTCATTGACCACAGCATACGGAATGTTGTGAGCAGCTATAAAACCACAAATTTTGATCTCCGCATTTTTTATATTTTGGTCGAGAGCATTGACCGTGGTTTGACGTTTGAAAAATTTGCTCATTAATTTTGGAGAGCTGCATTCGTAGGCTGAAGCGTTTTTTTGGTGTTTTTTGGTTTGTTCGTGGGTTTTAATCAAGCTTATATCGGCGATAAGAGTGACGTTGCACCATTTACATCTCGCTTTCGAACTTGAATCCGGGTCCGGTCCAAGCCACGGCGAACATTGCGGATCTCGTTCCCATTCCACTCGATATTTCTGCACTCGATGCTTCTGTTTTGTGCGTTGTGCATCACCACGAGCCAGGCGTTTTTTTTTTGGGGTAGAGGGTCCGTAACGAGAATCGCTCTTGTCATCCTCACTTGCAGATGACATGAGTACCTGAAACAAAACTCATTAAGTTCACCATCACCACCAGTACCATGCTATTGTGACCGTTAAAACGCACAGCATGTTGGAATGCAACAAGATAAAATTAAAAAAAAGATTTGGACACATTACGTACTGAGTACAAAACGTAAAGTGAAAAGCAGGATGCTTATAATACAACTACAACACCCACAAACGTTTAGGCTTAAAAACTTCATTTTCATCTCGTAAATGTTGTTGAAAAAAAAAAAAATAATAGCACCTTGTCTGAAGACTGCAAGACCATGAAGCATTGAAAAAGTTGTGAAATCATAGGCAACCATTTGCTTCGAATACAAAATAAATTCAGTAGGCTAACAATTATATAAATAGATGTTGATCGTTGTAGATTATTAATAGGTAAAAAAAAATTATTGGCAAATGATATTATTTTCATTAAGAAAATAAAAATAACGGTATATGTATGACATTGGTCTGACATCGGCTCAACATTTGAAGAATATATTTTATAAAATTGATTCATTGCCTCATGCAAATTGTTTTATTGTAAAGTGTGAATTTGATTATCTTAATAGCCAGTGCAAGGAATTTTGCAATACATTGAAGGTTAAACACAAATTAGGTTCAGAGCAGTTTACATACAAAGTACAAAGCGTAAAGAAGTTCAAAGCGAAAGCTTATGATACAACTTCAACACTTACGATCATCTTAGCTTGAAGACTTTATTTTGCAACCCTGTAAAAACGTTTTCGAAAAAAAATAATGGTCTTTGGTCTGTGGACAGCAAGACCATGAAGCTCTGATCTGAAATCGTAGGGGACCATTTGCTTCGATTACAAACAAACTCAGTAATCTAACAATTATATAAATTTTCATTGATCATCGTAAATTATGAATGGGTTATCAAAATTTTATCGAAAAATGTTGGACTAAAAAATAACAATACATATATCCGGTGTAACATGATGCGAAATAAATAAAAAGAATGTCGATTTTTCGTAAGGATTATAAAATAAGCTTACCTTTTCGTCAACAATAATGCACACTATAAGAAGTTCACTCAACAAATTTAGTTTTAAAATTCACTTTAAAATAATTCACCAACATTACAAACAAACTTTCTCTTCTTTTGCACTTTTTCTTCAAGGTCGTAAGTCGTAACGGTGGGCTTTCGTATAAGATTATTACAATACAAAGATGGCGCAGCAGTTGACCAGTTTGACCAACTATGCCGGCGAGGACCGAGGACATGTCGACCAACGCAACAAAACCTTACATTTGTTACTTTCTCAAATTAAATATAGATGGCATAAAAAATGGTGGATGTAAATTAGTCGAACAAACTAGGGAATGCGCAACTAAGAAACAAAGTGGAATCGTCTAGTGAGCGAACGCTTACAGATGCTGAACGCAGATGTCGCAACGAGTATTTTCGTTGAAATTCGACGATGACAGATTTGGCGACAGAGGTTGTCAACTAAATTGAGATACCGAATACGAAATTTGTTTCTAACATAGTAAGCGAGGTTATTCCTTCGAAAATTATTAAAAGGATTATGCTTAGCAATAAATTGAAACGGTTAGCTTACTTTGATAATAATTAATAAATATTAATAAGTAAATGTACAAAATAATAAAAAAGAAGCTTTAATTAAGAATAATAACCATTATTATTGTTATTATTTCTATTATTATTATTCAATATCAATAATTAATAATTGTTTATCATGAATGTTTTATTTCTTTATTTATTATATTTTTGTTACTGCGTGTAACGGAACAAATGAGGAGAGGGGAAGGGCACATGGAATGGATTTTTCAATTAACAAATAACAATAAATTGTAATAACATCTGGCTTTTATTACTTTTTTTAACATACTTTATGACAACAGTGATTTATTTTCAGCTCTCAATATCTATAATAAAGAGATAATTATTGATCTAAAATCAAGCTGGAAAGTTGGAAACAAATATTAATTTATAGATACGCAATATTTTATACCCCAAGCGGAACGTTATAGAAACTACGTGGATGATTATTTTAATTTTGATAGCAACGAGGTTGTTGATAAATATTGAGAAAAAATTTAAACCACACTTTTCTACTCCGTTAAATTTTATATTAATTTTTTTTTTATTATATGTCAAATGTGAATTGAAAATAACATGCCAATAATTAATTTTCTTTAATTATTAAGGAAATTAATTATTATTAACTAATTATTAATTTTAATTATTATTTTTCATGTTTCTGTCATGTAGTTAGATATGTGAATAATTGATTCCATTCAATTTTTTGACAAATCTAATTATTCATGTATCTAATATTAAATAAAACATATTAAATATTAAATAAAACATAACGCAGAGCGAAAATGAATATATGCCTATTTTACGTTGTACTAATGAATGATTATACTGTTGTTAAAAATTTCGAAAAATTTTTCTGATAGTCTAATAGACTAGACTAGATTAACAGAAATTGCAAAACGTACTACATTTACAAAAGGCGTACTGGCGTACTAACTACTTTAGAAACGTACTTGATTGTACTAAGTCTATTCGTCTAGCCTAGTTTGATTTCTATTAGTCTATTAGTCTAGAAATAGCCTAGTAGTAAAATTTTTCTGAAATTTTAACAACAATATAATTATTTATTTAAAAACGTCCTAGATTGTACTAAATCTAATACGTTTTTTAAGTATTTAGTACGTCAGTACGCCTTTTGTATATGTAGTGTTTTGCAATTTCTGTTAGTCTAGTCTAGTCTATTAGTCTATCAGAGAAATTTTTCGAAATATTTAACAACAATATAATCATTCATTAGTACAACATAAAATAGGCACATATTTATTTTCGCTCTGCGTTATATTTTATTTCATATTAATTAGATACGCGAATAATTAGATTTGTCAAAAAATTGAACAGAATCAATTATTCACATATCTAACTACATGAAGGAATAATGAAAAATTAATAATTAAAACTAATAATTAGTTAATAATAATTACTTTCCCTAATAAATAAAGGAAAATAATTATCGATATATTACTGTCGATTCACATTCGTTATATGATAAAAAAAAATAGCTCGAGGGTGCGATCGATCTCACCATCTTCGAGATATGAGCCTAGCACTTACCCATTCTGCTACGAACGTTTTTAAAGAATAAATGGTAGGAAATGGTACTGGCTCATCAGGACCGCTTAACATAAAATTTTACAGAGTAGAAAACTGTGGTTTAAATCTTTTCTCAATATTTATCAACAGCCTCGTTGCTATCAAAATTAAAATAATCATCCAAGTAATTTCTATAACGTTCCGCTTGGGGTATAAAACATTGCGTATCTATAAATTAATATTTGTTTCCAATTTTCCAGCTTGCTTTTATTACATAACTAGTTATCTCTTAATTATAGTTATTGAGAGCTGAAACCAAATCACTGTTGTCATAAAGTTTGTTAAAAAACAGTAATAAAAGCCAGATGTTATTATAATTTATTGTTATTTGTTAATTGAAAAATCGATCTAAGAACTGCACAAATTATACATGGACATGTATACATGAGTATTCCGTGCACCCTTCCCCTCTCCTCATTTGTTCCGTTACACGCAGTATCAAAAATATAATATATAACGAAATAAAACATTCATGATAAACAATTATTAATTATTGATATTGAAAAATAATAATAGAAATAATAACAATAATAATGGTTATTATTTTTAATTAATGGTTCATTTTTTATTATTTCGTACATTTACTTATTAATATTTATTAATTATTATTAAAGTAAGCTAATCGCTTCAATTTATTGCTAAGCATAATCCTTTTAATAATGAAAATTAAGAAAAAGCCTTCAAAAATAATCATTTTCGAAGGAATAACCTCATTTACTATGTTAAAAACAAATCTCCTATTCGGGTATCACAATTTAGTTAACAACCTTTGTCGCCAAATGTATAATCGTCGAATTTCGACGAAAATACTTGTTGCGATATAAGCGTTCGCTCACGACGATCCGCTTTGTTTCCTAATTTCGCGTTTCCTAGTTTTTTCGGCTAATTTACACCTTACCGTAAAAAATGCCAACTATATACATAATAATGAAGATCGGGGCAGTATGCGCAAACAGATGATGGATGGTGCTCAAAGCCCTCAACAAAGAAAAGAAGAAAAAACAAATCTCGATTGTATGGGCTGCATGAGATAATTAATTTCAAAGTCTTTTCTTTTTTGTACTTTCAATTAAAAAAAAAAAATATACGAAGACAGGTTGATATACCTAGTTCTGTAGCTTGATTACGGATCTTTCCTTAAAAAAAAAAAAAAAAATCCGTTAACGGCTGATCTTGGTATTTTTGCGTACAAGGACAGAATCATCTTGGTACTTGGTACGTGACCATGAAAACTAGTATGTTTACCAAGAAATTGGTACGTCTGGCATCCCTGCTATCCAGAGCATTTTTAGAGCGAGTGGAGAAGAAGGAACCCTACGCATAGTTGCAATGTTTGTAAACATATTTTTAGACTATTAAGGCGGTCTCTCTCTTAGTCGTTCTGCCGATAAGAATTTTGCTGCACATTTTTTTCCGATACAATTGAGTTTTAGAGTAAAATAAAAATTACACGTTGTTCTCCTTTCATCATAGAATAAGGTGTAATATTTCATTTTCTCATAATGTCAAGCGTCTCCTAAAAAAATGTGTATGTGCTTTTCAGCCAGCTCTCTCGCACTCTTACAACTGATAGAGCACCTGGATTTAGGGCAGTCTTCATCTCACGGGTTGGAAGTAATATTATCGCTGAGAAGTTCTATTAAAGAATAATTTAGGGACATTTTAAATATCAATCCTCCTACATCTTTATTTCTGAACAATGCATTATTCTTACAGTATGTATTTCATTTCGCTTATAATAGATGAAGCCCAAGACCAGGATCGAAGTGTTGCTGATACCTTAGACGTCAGCGTATTTGAAGAGAATTTGAATCACGAAGATTTGGCTAATGTCGAAAGAGAATTTAGCGAAGACTGCCAAAAATATTTACCCAAGCATTGCAAATGTGCTAGCCACACGTTGAATTTAATTGCATCAACAGATGCACTAAAATCGATTGCACAGAACGATCAATTGAAGCGAAAGCACAGCTCTGTTTTGACAAAGTGTTCATCGCTGTTGAAATTGACGCGCTCTCCAAAAAAACGAGAAGTGCTGAAATTGGAATTGGGAATTGCAATTCAACGGCCAGTCGTGACACGATGGAACTCCATTTATGACTTCTTCAAACAATTAATAAGCATCCAGACGAAGCTCATCGACAGAAATATTGTCGGTCTACCAAAGTCTTTCACCATCGCTGATTTTAATTACCTGACGGAGTATGTGAGATGCTCGACGCCTGTCGCAAACGCCATTGATCTGTTGCAGGGAGATTCGTGCTATTATGGCATTCTGTTGCCAACATTAATGTTCGTACAGTATCAACTCAAAGAACTCTCGAAGAGCGATGACATCACATTTTGTAAACCACTGCTCAAAGTCATGATTGACGGGATAAATATTCGATTTGGGAGATTATTGGACTTTTCAGAGACCAATATCGACGCAGCAATTGCTGCCATATCCCACCCGCGTTTCAAAGGCTGTTGATTAACACAATTCAATGAATTTGAGCAGAGAACAATTCTTCAGCGGTTTGTAGAGGCAGTATCTTTCGAAGCGTCAATTGACGCATCCAGTCCGGTCAATGAAAATCTAGACGACGACTTCCAATTCGGGACCTCCACACTAACCATCGATGAATTCGAACCCTCATTATCTCAAGGAGAAGTGAAAGCAGAAGTAACCCGGTACTTGAAGAGCAAGGAGACCAATCTCGTAATGTTACAAAAGTTCCCGAACATTCGGAAAACTTTTCTTAAATATAATACGCCTTTGCCGTCGTCTGCTCCCGTAGAAAGGCTGTTTAGCTACGCCACAATGCTAAACTTACCGAAATTCAACAGACTCACTGACCAGCATTTCGAGCAAAGGATATTGGCCAAAGCCAATTCTATAAAAAAATACATCTAAAAAGGCAACATCTGCCCTCCATCAAATTGACTTTGTTTGAGAAGATAGTTCTGGATTTATTACGACGTTGTAAGTATGAAGTTCAGTTTCATTTTCAGCACTTTTGACATAACAATTCCCTTAATATTTCAAATTGCAGAATTTGCAGTTTTTATACAACTACCAGAGAGTTAACTTTCGAACATGACTGTAGTGAAGAAATTGCCTTGATTGATAAACATTCTTATTCTGTGTAGAAATGTCCAACATAATGGATATATTTATTTCAGTTTTCCTCCACTCTCTTCAATGATGACGAGGATCTTTTCCACATCGCTGATCCGTTTGCCGATGGATAGTACGATCAATGCAAATATAATACACAACGGTCCAAGACAGCTTGATCCGTTTGGAATGGTAACTCCAAACAGTTGCAAAAAAAAACATCGATACGCTCGCATGCGATGGATTGGAATCGGTGGAAGCACGTGTTCACTGTTAAAAAGTCAGCGAAAATGATTATTTCTAACGAGGCATTCTCAATAAAGACCGAAGAAAATTCATCCCAATTCGTTTTCTAACCGTTCCGTAATTTGTTCGTTCGCCGTCAATCTCCATATTGATATCAATTCGATGAAATAGTTGATCGATCAATTAATTAATTTTTCATTTAAATTTACCATATTTTATATACACGCATACCTACCATATATTTACCATATTTTGTATACACGCATACCTACCATAAATATGTGTGTGTGCGTGTGTCTGTAATATAAAACTTCATTCCGAACGTTTCGTGTAATTTCTCCAGAGTATTCAAATCAATCACAACGACGAACCACTCTAATGCGATATACAATGTTTTGTTTCGTTTTTTTTTAAATTTCCTTTTCCTTTTTTTATTTTTCTTCTCCATGCATTCGAATGATTTTTCGTTGAGTCATTGGATCATTTTGACCCAAAACAGAACCGCCCGCGTTATTTGTAACCGAAAAAACCCTGATTACCACCATTAGGGTATTTCGATCAAGAACAATACCGCTCCCGCTACCAATAACCAAGAAAGCTTCGGTTACTGCCATGAAGTCATTTTGACTCACAACCAAACTATTCCTACTACTAGCAGGGTTGCGAAATTTTTGATATAAAAGTAATGCATTAATCATTACTTTTTTATTTCGCAATGGAAATAATATTCATTAACCATAAAAATTAATGGTTAATGGAAAATATTCAAATTTACCATTTAATTTAAATGGTTAATGGAAATATTTTTCATTAATCATTTAAATTAAATGGTTCATGGAAATATTTTCCATTAACCATTTAAATTAAATGATTACTGGAAATATTTTCCATTAACCATTTAAATTAAATGGTTAATGGAAATATTTTTCATTAACCATTGAAATTAAATGATTAATGGAAATATTTTCCACTAACTATTTAAATTAAATGGTTAATGGAAATATTTTCAATTAACCATTTAATTTTAATGGTTAATGGAAATTATTACCATTTACCATTATACGTTACTGATTAAAGAAAATGATAATGCATTGAAAAAAGTAATGCATTATTTGCAACCCTGATAGTGAATAGCATAATGACCGAGGATGAAGAAACGGATGGTACTTATGAACAAAATGTACAAGAAAATATAAAGTTCGAAAATTTTTAAAAAGTAACGTATGAAGAGGTCAACAGCGTTATAAGCAAACTTGATGTAAAGAAAGGTGCGAAAGAAGAAGTTACCGTTGAAATGATGAAAATAGTGTGGAAAGGTGACCCAACGGTCATCTTGGAATTGATCAACAGATCGATGCAAGAAGGGCAAGTCCCTGATGAATAGAAAACATCTATTATTCACCCTATACGGAAAGTTAGTGGTAGTAAAAAAGCTGAAGAATATAGACCGATAAACACACTGCCGATATTTGAAAAAGTCTTAGAGGAATTCGTAAAAGAACAAACAATATCATATCTAGTCAAAAACAGTATATTAATAAGCGAACAATCAGGCTTCCGAAAGGGATTTTCGTGCGAAACAGCAATCCAAAATACATTAATAGAATGGAGAATGAAAATGGATGAAAGTGAAATTATAGGAGTAGTATGTATAAACTTTAAGCGAGCATTTGAGATGGTGAAACGAGAAATAATATTAAATAAATTAAGGAAATATGGAATAGGAGGAAGTGTGCACCAGTGGTTCCAGTCATATTTACAAAACAGAAAACAAAGAGTGCGCTATAACAACTATTTATCAAAAGAATTGGAAGTGGAGTACGGCGTGCCTCAAGGTTCAAAGCTGGGGCCAATATTATTCATTTTATATATAAACGATGTTGTAGAAGAACTGAAAGAATCAAATTGTAAATGTAAGTTGTTTGCTGACGACATGATGTTGTATGTGTCTCATAATAGCTTAGAATATATCGAGGAAAAATTGAATGGTGGATTAAAAATTCTACAAAAATGGTTAAATCGTAAATCACTCAAAATAAATGTTAAAAAAACGATGTTTATGACAATACATGACCCGAGGAAGATAGGTATAAGGAATAAACGTATGACTAAAATAGGGCAAGAAAGAATAGAAGAAGTAAGAGAGACGAAGTATCTTGGAATTATTATAGATGAACACTTACTACTCGGGAGTCATACGTGGTATATAGCGAAAAAAGTCGGGAAAAGGTGGGATTTTTAAACAGGATTAAACGCTTTTTAAGTATTCAGACAAGCGTAACTGTATACAAGGCATTAATAGCACCGCACTATGAATACTGTAGCTCGATCATGCTAAACTGCAGTGAAGAAAATCTGACGGTATTACAGAAGACGCAAAATCGAGCAATGCGCGCAATACTTATGGCAAATACATATATGCCTGTTAGAGGGATGTTGTATGTGTTAGATTTTATGAGTGTCAGACAGCGAATTGAATACAATGTGCGTATGCTGGTATATAAAATGAAAAATGGCTTAACACGAGGATACCTAAGTGAACACGTTCGGAGTGTACAGGAAACCCACAGCTACAACACGAGATATAAAGACAAAATAGTAATAAAATATACAAGAACAGTGTCAGCGGAAAAATCGTTAATATACCAAGGCTTCAAGCTATTTAACGAGTTGCCAAGAACTATTAGAGAAGTGGAAAATGTAGAAAGATTTCAAATGCGCCTGAAAGAATTCATGGCTGGAAATGAATTTGAAGGGAAGTGTAGAAGCACTTAAAATTAAGACTGGAAGTTAGAATTAAGTTAGACATAAGAAAATGTAAATCGTGCAATTGTATATCTGCAAATAAGCAGCAGTAGCTGAAAGCTAAATAAAGCACATCAATCAACCCCCCCCCCCTCTCTCCATCCCTCCCTCCCTCTCCCTCTCTCTCCCCTTCCCTCCCTCTCCCCCCTCTATGTCCCTCGCCCTCCCTCCCTCCCGCCCTCCCCCCTCTCTCTCCCTCCCTCCCTCCCACCTTCTCTCTCTTTCGCGCGCTCTCTCCCCCTCCCTCCCTCCCCTCCCTCTCTCCCCTCCCCCTCTCTCTCCCTCCCTCCCTCCCCTCCTTCCCCCTACCCCTCCCTCTCTCCCTCTCTGTCTCTCTCGATGAGAAGTCGTGCCTAAAATCTGCTCCGGATATTCTGTTCTTTTCGAGTGGATAAAGCAAAGTTTTCGAATATTTTTTGTGTGCCTAACATTTTCTCTAATACTGTGATCATTTGTGTCAAGCTATATATTCTGAAAGTGACAAATTCCACTGTAATTCAGTCATTTTCTGCTACGTTCTTCTCGTTTCTTGGCCACGTGTGCCGCCATATCTGTGCGTGAACGCTGCCTTTTGGCCTAATCGTACGGTGAATGTTAATCGGTGGTCAGTGCCTCGATACGAATTTAACTATTTAATTTGTGCCCAAGCTTACTATATCGCTAAATAACTATCAAAGATTTTGGTTCTGGTGGTGTAATCACGTTTTTGTCGTGAATTTTCATGTTCTATAGTGCTACAGGTGTTGCATCAGACCGCCAGGCCTCGTGGTCATACTTTATCGCTACCTGTACGGTTATCACCCCGCTCACCATTAACTCTGCGTATTGCCATCGCTCTTTACTCCCAAACGTCGATCCCAGTGAATCTCATCGAATATCTCATGCGTCGCTTAAAAATTGTCTGTCATTGTGGTGCAGTAGTATCCTCTAAACCTGAAATTCTACGGGTGCAAAACATCACGTTTGGTTCGATATATTCGAACGACAAGTTATATAACACTTGTCAATTACTTCGCATAAAATTCTCACGCCTGTGTTTGCGCATGCTTAGTTGATCGTGCCTGTTTCGACGTCGTCTGTTATCGACCTCGCACGTCGTTACCCGATTATTACCGAGGACCAGCTTGGCTTCTTTGATACTGCGGAAACGTTAATTGGAATTACTGCCACATTATATCGGGCGCTGCGAGTACTCCAATTTCACTGCTTGATTTACTGGGACGAATCCGAAGCTCTCCGATCTCTCCCGAGGTGCTTCTCAGTTCATCGGTGATCAACGCTCATCTCTCACCACTGACTTCGTCATCATTGTAATGTGGCATTCTCCATCATTGTCTGACACACGAAGATTGTCTCATCGTTCGGCGCGATCGCTTCCTACTGGCTTTGTCTCCGTCGTACTGTGGCTCTCATCATCTCTGACTTACTCACGAAGATTGTTTCACCGTGCTGTGCGCGCTCGTCAGCTGTTGGGCAGTAACTGCTAAAGTTGTATTTGCGTGCTACAGCTTATTATTCTCTACCTCTAATCTCGTTCCAGCGCTCTTGTTTTTTTTCTACTAGCTTCTTTTATTTATTTAGAACCTTCTGTTTTTTATACACTAGTTTGTGCATATGCAGATTTTTTGAGAAGCTTGTTGCGATTATATGAGTTGCTGAGTAATCAAATTTTCTGATTGGCCTTACCCATTTAACACCATTTAACACTATTGCTCAGTAATCGTTCCTTATTATTTTGTACGCAATTATCATTCTTGTATCATCGCAGCATGTCTGATTGTGTTGCTTGTGGTCGGCCACCGAAAAGAGGTGAGGGCATATTAACATGTATCGGGGATTGTGGTGCGAGCTACCACATTGATTGTGCAGTTACGAAATTTTCTTTTGATCGTCAAGATCTCGTTGGCTCAACATCCTTCCGATGTGATGGCTGTTTAATGCACCGCTCGATGCTCACGGCACGCACCCCAAATTCTTCGCCTCAGCATGGCGCGCAGGTTTCTAATTCAAATTGTAATTCAGATAAACTTGATTCAGTTTTGAATCAACTACAAATCCTTACTTCGTCGATGAATAATCAATTTGCATTATTAACCTCGACGCTTTCTGGTGTCGCGCAAGGCTTGGACGAATTGAGTTCCAAGTTCACAAAACTTGATTCATCTCAAAAGGAAATTATTAGTAAATTTAACGTTTTGGAAACTAAAGTTGTTCAGGAGAATGTCTTGCTTATGACCAAATTTGATAACATTTCTGCTCGCCTTACTAACGTTGAATCTCAAGTAACTCGTGCTGAGATCACTATCTCAGGTATTCCGCCTGATATTGTTGAGTCACCAAAGAATATCGTTCTCAAGGTCCTTACAGCCTTAGATTCTCCTGAACTTATCGGTGACATTTTAGACGTTAGAGAATTACCGACCAGGGCAAATACTCGGAGATCTGTCAACTTGTCGAATCCTGATTCTAATCAGCCTGGTCTTGTTTTCAAAACCCTGATTCACAGCATAAAATCACCTATGATTCGTGACCACATTCTTCGAAAAAAAAGGATTAAAAAGCAATTGAGAGTTAACGAAGTATTTGATTCTGCTCACAATGGCCAAATTTTTGAAAATGACCACCTATCTGCAATTGTACAACTTGCATAAGCGTGCTAAAGCTAAAGTAGCCGAAGCTGGCTGAAAGTCGTGCTACATTGAATCAGGTACTATTTTTGCACGCAAAGCATATGGTGCTCCTGTTTTGAAAATTTGTACCGACGACGACCTCGCACTAGTAGCTTGACAATTACCGGATGAGCCCAGAGTGCAACTGAGTAATATTTTTCCTTGTGATATCGGGACCAAGAGCTTTTTAAAAGTAGCTCAGTTCAATGCCAACTCACTTTTGGGTCATTTTGACTATTTCTTCGCTCATTTCTCGAATATTGAAAATTTTTCTCATATCATTGCGATAACTGAGACTTGGTTGCACTCTCTTGTCCCTGATGATCTCCTCAAACTAAATGATTATGTGCTTATTCGCAACGATAGGCAGGGTAGAAGGGGAGGAGGAGTGGCTGTTTATATACATTCGTCACTTAATGTCAAGGTGTTAGAATTATCGCCGAACGACTCTTTAAATTCTCCGGAATTTATCTTGCTAGATCTTTGCCGACCTCAAGGCGAATCTCTTCTATTTGTAGTAATGTATAGACGGCCTAAGGGTCATCTTTTTGGCGAATTTTCTAACATCCTGTCTCAATATCTTCCTACCTACAACAATTTTATTCTAACAGGTGATTTGAATTGTAATTTGATTAGCCAAAACTTTGAAGCGACATCTCTTAGAAATTTTGCCTCCTCCCACTCTCTGCATATTGTTAACTCTCAACCGACTTATCATGCTGGATCGGCTCACTCCTGGCTCGATGTCTTTATTATCGATAATGCTGATAAATTACTCAAATTCAACAAAACGAATGCGCCTTTTATTGCGGGACATGATTTAATCGAACTGACGTTTGTCTTCGAATGTAAAACTGTCGCTTCTCGAACGATTACTCGGCGGAGTTTTAAGCGTTTCGATGCTTCTTTGTACGGTGAAATGATTTCTATAAAATCAAACGCCTCTTTGATTGATTGTAACTCACCTTTCGACATTGATTTATTTACGAATAATATGAGCGGGGCTATTATCTCAGCATTAAACTTGTATGCGCCGTTACGCACCTTTACTGCGTCTAAGCCTCCTGCGCCATGGTTCACTGATAATTTCAGACTGCGTATCAAAACTAAAAACGCCCTGTACAAGAAAGCATTACGAACGGGTAGTTTACTAAACCTGATGATATACAGAGAGTTTCGAGATAATCTCACTAAAGATCTAAGAAGTGCTGAAAATGATTATTATTGTGCAAGATTAGCTGGTATCAAGGACAGCTTACGGCTTTGGAAGGAATTAAAATGTCTTGGACTTCCTAAATCCGTCTCTGCTTCCTGTTACAATTATTTCTCCCCCGACGAATTAAACAACTATTTTGCAAACATTGCTAATATTGCACCACCATGTGAGATTGCTCAATTTCTTAACATCATGGAGCCAATCCAAAACAGACGTCCTATTTTTGAGTTCTCGCCGGTAACAGTGGATAGTCTCTCATCCATTATTCACTCATCTTTATCTCCATCTCATTCTGCCGGTCCTGATGGGATTTCCTCCTGTGCTATTCTTTCGGCCCTTCCTGATCTTACTTCGCTACTTGTCTCTCTATTTAACGCCTCACTAGAGCACTCTCATTTTCCGGTTGCTTGGAAGCGTGCTTATATTCGCCCGCTATTAAAAGTTATGCTCCCGACCTCACCATCTGATTGTAGGCCCATCGTAAATATATGTGAATTCGCCAAATTACTTGAACGTATTGTTCTCAAACAGATCACTGCCTTCCTTTCAGCGCATAATTTGCTGGACCCGCGACAATCTGGATTTCGTCATGGTTTTAGTACCCAGACTGCTTTGCTGCGTATTTGTCACGACATTCGACAGTCGGTCGATGAGAGAAAAATTACTCTCCTCGTTCTCTTCGACTTCAGCAAAGCCTTTGATATGGTTCCTCACTCTAAGCTCCTGATCAAACTTCGGTCGATCAGTCTCGGTGATAGAGTTATTTGGTGTTTTTTTTCGTACCTTATAGACAGGACACAAGCGGTAATTGATTCCTCAGGACTGTGTTCGAAATGGCTTAAAACGACCACTGGTGTACCCCAAGGTTCGGTTCTTGGCCCTCTCATTTTCTCGTTATTTATTAATGACATTGGCGATAAACTCGAGCACTCGCAACATATGATCTTTGCTGACGACTTCCAGATCTATCTGAGTTGTCACCCCTCCCAATTGAATGAGGCTATTTTAAAAATCAGAAGTGATGTTGGCGCGGTAGCCGATTTTGCTTCTAATAACGGCTTAAGACATAATCTTTCTAAATCGAAGGTCCTTATCCTTGGCAATGGGATGTTTATCAATAGAATCGACCTTGATCATCTTCCGCAAATCCTGGTGAACCATGAAATTTTGCCCTATGCCAGTGAGGCTCGGAATCTTGGTGTCATCATGACATCGAATCTGTCGTGGAGCAAATTTATCTTATTCATCTCCAAACGTGTTCATTTTATCTTATATAAACTTAAATTTCATTGAAATGCTCTCTCCAGGACATTAAGGGCAATTTTAGTATCTGCCCTGATCCTTCCGATCATAGATTATTGTTGCCTTGTTTACATGGATCTTACTGATGAACAAAATACTGTATTGCAACGTCTTGTAAATTGTGCCATCCGTTTCATCTATGACTTGCGACGTGATGTTCACGCCCTTTAGGCGGGAATTGGGTTGGCTTAGCGTCAAAGCAAGCCGCCTTTACTTCCTGGGCATCAGCATCTTCGGTGTGGTTAAAGGTCTTTCTCCTTCGTACCTGGGCGAACTGTTCCAACGCGCTCCACCACAGGCTCGTCCCTCGCGTCATTCGGCTCCTGATACCTTCCTTATTCCACATCACAAAACGGCTACTCTTCGTAATTCTTATGTGCTCTCTGGAATGTATTTCTGGCATTCCTTGCCCCAAGATATTATTATGTCGACTTCACTGGGCTCTTTTAAACCCAAACTGTTTAAATTTCTTTTTGATTCTGAGCAAAATTAGTTCTTTATTCTTCTTCTAGGGAACTTTTCTCACTGCTTCCTACATTCTCATTGATACTGCTCTACTCCTTTTCACCTGCATTTTTTCCTGCGTCACTAGGACTATCGAGTTTGATTCTAGTATCTATAAATCCCGTTCGTTGCTTTCTTAATGGTGGTCATAAAATCAAAATAAAAACAAAATAAGAATGCGAATACGTTGCTTAGCTATAATTAATTAAGTTAAACTTAATGCAAAATCAATGTA